>VZTB01006893.1:1036799-1223096 GCA_013397245.1 Thryothorus ludovicianus | reverse complement strand
ATTCCTATAAAAGCTTCCAGCTAGGACTTGACTCTTTTTTTACATATTTGTATTTTGTGCTATTAAACTTAGTGACTCAGTATTGTCCCACTACACAAACAATGCACCGTCAAAATAACCTGTCATTCAAGGTCAGACACGACATCTTAAAAATAGTGTGATGCCTGGATTCTGAATCTTTTTTTTGTAATAAGGTGTGTGGGGTGTCAGTCACTTTAACAGAATCAAAGGACATGACAGCCAGCATTCCAGCCAGCACCTGCAACCACAACAGAACTGAGAGATCTTCTAAACAGAAAAAGTTTGTGATTTAAAAATCACAGTCACCCAAGCAATGACTTGAAATGAAGAATGAACACAGCAGCACAATGTGGACAAATTCAGGATGGGGTTCTGTCACTATTTATCTCCCTGTGCATAGGACAGTTTAATGAAGGAGATGGCAGGTTCTTGCTCTGGGCACTCATCTGGCAATTAGCTGGCTAACAGACAAATCTGTTTCCTAGAGATCACCAGCATAGGCTTCATGGCTTTGAAAAGACATTACAGTGAATTACAGGGAGTACAGTAACTTGTAGTAACACCAGATATCCTTTTTCAGTGTGCATACCATAGCCTGTCTCATTAGATACCATTCCATAGGATTCCAGCCTTCTCCTTCTTTAAAGGATCACTGAGAATTTTTACTGGGTTTTTTTTTTGGGTGTGTAGTTTTTTTTTTAAATAAGAATTTTAGGGTTGTATTTATAATACAACCATTTTCCCAGTTTATTTTGTTGGATGATGAAAGTATATGAATGTTCAGAGACTGTGCTAAAAATGAGAATATTAAATGAGGTACAATATACTTTTTTTACAGCACAAACTTTCAGAGACCATCACCTTTTTGCTTCCCTTTTAAATCTCGAAACAACAGTGACAATTATGTGGAGGTCAATGGTAGCTACAGGCAAAGACACAAAAGGTTTCCATCAGAAAGAGTATTCCAGTAAAATTAATAGCTAGATCTGAAAATGTATATTCATGTCACAAGAACCACCAATACAACTGAAGGATATTCACATATCAAAAATGAAATGAGTAATACTGCTTTTACTCAAGAGACATTGTCTCTCAAAATCAGGATAGATTTCCAAGATCTTTCACAAAGTAGAATAAACTGATATATGTACATTTTCTTGGCTAAAGTTTTCCTCTTAATCCTAAAATATGTCATAATCCTGAATTTATGCTGTTTTCATTTCTTCCTACAGAATCAAGCATTAAAATGGAATGTTCCACAGAGACTTATATAATACAACAACCTCAGAGACAAAGGATGCAGCCCTTCTTACACTTCAATGTCGTGGATAATAAATATGGATTTAAAAGAGCCTTTTAAATACTTTGCAATGTTACTAGGTTCCAGAGTTTCAAATTTCATTCCAGTACATATCTGTAGGATCTATATGTCTCCCTCATTTTCCAGGGGAATAAAAAAATAAAGAAGATTGAAGTGTCTCCAGTGCCACAACACAAGTCAGCAATCGGGTCTCTACAATTCCTGTCTCAGATTCCAGCTGCCACCAGAAGCCCATATGGCCTGTAAAATATTTTATGTCTGTCAAGTTTAAGTTTTAAAATAATTTTCTTAAAGCTAGGCAATGCCTTAATATGGAGTCTTCTAACAATTTCTCTCACATTTATTTTCACAGATTTTTCTGCCTAGGATTATAGTCAGTTCCTGGGACTGCAGGTGCTCACCAAGCAGAGCTGGAACCAGACTTGGCAAAAAGAAGCATTTCATGTAAGCCTAAAATTTAACAGTTAATACAGTGTGACTGATCTTGAGCAACTTTGTGGGTTCAGTGGTAATACAAAGGTTTTCTTTCCACATTGTCATGGCCTCTTCCCTTTAAGTATCCTTAGTTGTTTTAGGAGGTCTCCCACAGTGCCAGTTAGCCTACTTTTGAGCACCTGAGGGAGTGTCTGGAAATCCGTGTCTCCTTTTTAATTTCACACTCAGTCAAGTTCAGCTGCAGTTAATGGAGGGCTCTCTCATGGAAACATCAAACAATGGTTACTTTCTGTGATTAGCAAGCCTAACTGCTCTAACACAATCTCTCTATCCCCAGTCACCACAAATGATTCGTCAGCCCTTCCCCACAAGAAAGATTACATGAGAAAAATCTTTCTTGGCTTGCAGTGTATTTTATGCTAGATAATCATGATAGCACCTTGGCGCTCTGTCTAAGACATCAAAGAGCAGCAAGTATCCAATCTGCAGGCTGGAACAAATATCTGCCCTCAGGAGAGACTTCGTATCATTCAGAGGGTGGTCTGACCAAACTCCTGCAGCTGGAGATTGGAGTGTCTGAACAGAGACTTGCACCCTGTCATGCTCAAACACTGACCATTGGTACACACTGGACCTCAGCCTTCTCCTTACATAGTGTGCTCTATCAGGTTGTAGCTGATAATTCCAAAGATTATCATGACGAGAAATACAGTTTTTCTGGAATTAACCATGAAGTAAAAAATACTAAATTCCTCTTTTTCTTTGATATATCATGCCCTGGAGTTGTTTTAAATGCTGAAAGTCAACACTGCAGCTTGCTTGAATACACACTACAAAATTTTAATAATTTCTAAGCATCTTTAACTGGACACCATCCAATTTGCTCTCCAGACTAACCTTTTTAGCAGACACTTTAAACATCTGCCTCATCTTTATCTGTGAAATGGAAAGACAAAAGAGCATTTCAGGAGGATAACGTAAACATAAACTTATAAGAGTTTCTGAAGCACTCAGAAATTTAGTCATGAGGGGTCACAGGAAAGGTTAGAAAGAAATATGTAACTCCTGTGAAAGAGAGGTTTAAAAGGTATGTGACAACAGTAATATTACATGACTAACAATGAAGAGGAAAAACATCTAACAGTAGCTTATTAAACTGGACACTAGGAAAAATTTTTTTACCCATAATGTTGTCAAGCATTGGAACAGGCTGCCCAGGGAAGTGGCAGAGTTACTGTCCCAGCAGGTATTTAGAAGATGTGTGAATGCGGCACTTGGGGCCACGGTTTAGACTTGGCAGTGCTGGGTTAGTGATTGGACTTGATCTGTAAGATTTTTTTCAACCTAAATGATTCTGATACTAAAAGAATAGTCTCAGCTCTGTGCACAAAAGAATTGTGCATGGACATGTGTGAAAATACTGCATAAGCACCAAATAAAAGACAAAAACACAGTACAGCTGGCATTTAGATGGAAATGAGGATTGTTACGCTTTCCTCTATTTAGAAAAGGCTACTGGTCTGCGTGAATACAGCCCATAATATTTTAATACAGCTTTCTTTCATGTTTTGATGCTGCTTGTCTCCAGGTGAATACAAGTATTGACAGCAACTGACTCCCGGGCAAGTGGTGTCCTCCAAGGAATTTCAGTATCTCGGCCTAGCCTAGTAATTTTTGAACCTACTCACTTCAACAGTGGGAGAACAGCAAGGGCTGGCAAAAAAACCCTCACCCAAATCTAAATCTGTGCTCCTGCTGAGAGGAAGACCAGACCACAGCCTCAATGATCTATTTTATGCCACCACCCTGCTGACCAATCTGTACTCTTGAAACTCCAAATCACATGTGGTAGCTACACAAACCAGGAGAAGTTACAAAAAAGTGAGATAAACACAAAAAAAGCAGAGGATGATCTGAAAGTGGTGAACATATACCAGGTGTCTACAGGGGTGAAAAATGCAAGCCCACAGGATGACAACTGTGGGACTTAATGTAGTCTTTAACAAATTGATGAGTTTGGATTTTAAAATGTTTCATGTCCCCATAATAAAGCTTAACAGCACTACAACAGTTTTCTTTTATCACACAAGATACTCCCCCAAGTATAATTCATTCCTTTCCAGCTCTTAAGAGCTGCACATCTGGCTTTCCCCTGTGGTTCTGTGACAAAATCTGATTATGCTACAGAATCTTAAGCACTCCTCACTGAAAAAATAATGAACTAACATTTCTTTGGACAAGAGACGCATGAGCTGAAAAAGGAAAAGAATTCCTGTCATTCTAAGCACTATTTCCATCATGTCACGAAATTAAAGTTCTTGTATTTTGAAAAACTGTGTCAGAAATGGATATTCACAGGTGTCCTTTTTGTATGATAATTATGTTATCTGCACTTATGAGAGATTTTGTATGTGAGAATAGCAAAATAGTTTCCATAGGATAAGATAAATCGCAGTCACACTGACTGAAATGACTTAACAATCACACGTGAAGTCATGTCAAAACAAGGATGAGAGTTTAAAAAAAAACAACCCTCTAGTCCTGATAACAGGACCCTTTCCTCAGGACCAGAAATCCATCTGGTCAATATTATACACAGGTAGTTTTTGCAGCTATGTGTTTTTGATAAAAAGAGCTTGAGTCTACTGCCTACACATTTTTGTTCCATCGAAAGTACTTTCACAAACATTTCCAAGCCACTCCAATCCAAAATGGAGCATTTGTTCAAATTCTGCCACAGTACACTTATATATAGGTATGAAGAAGAATTCATCAATTTGAAAGCCAAGGCATTTAGTGAATAATTTTCTCACATAGTATTATGTCAAGGACCTCCTGATTATACTGAGACTAAAAGATAAAAGTGATTTCCAAGGGACTTTTTTCTTTTTGTTTTGCATTTGACATCTGGCTGTGTAAGCCAGTCAGGTTTTATTCCTTTCACAATTTATCAATCACACATCCATCTCAGGTTGTAGCATTTGGGTGGCCAAACTTTTTTGAGAGGTCACGTGGATCGCCGAGAGCCTGGACTGCCACGCTCACCAATCAGAAAAGTGTCCCGTAATTGACAGCCCCAAGCTCTCCTGCTCCACGTGTCACTCCCACATACAGGACACTGTCCTGGCAGCCCTTGGGAAAGAGGATCCTGCATAACATCAAGTGAGCCAGGACAACTCTTTAGGTTGTCCCATGCTGGGCTGGTCAGTTCTGCCCTGGAATAAAGACAACAGGCTCACACAGCTATGGAGAGGCTTCTTTACAGCCCAAGTCTCACAAAACAGGGTTTCTGCTGGCAAGACCAGGTAAAAAGGCAAAATAAAAACTGTCATAGAGAAGACATGGATAGCACAGTAAAATGAACACTCATTTGCTGACTTCAATTGAGCCAGAAACTTGGGATTAACTATTTTCTAATAGGCTCATGAGGTATATAGATCGAAAATGGTCTGCCTTAGGGCCCTTAATTATTCTGTATGATTGTCATCACAGAGAACAACTAAAAATGTACATTTGTTCTAGAAAAATATCTATAAACATTTTTTAAATGTATGTTTTTAATTTATAAATGATTTGTCAGCCCTTTTCTATAATAAAGAATGAGAAAAATCCATATTAGTGCTGTCATACCATGGTGGCATTAATGAATATGTAGAATAATTTTAGTTTTGACTTTAGACCATTGTATCCCAATTAAAAATGACTTCATGCCGGTGCTTGTTACCTTAGTGGTTAAAAGCTGAAGCACCACTGCAGTAAAAATATTTTCCTTATCATAATTCCAGTTTTTTATAATATCTTGAATGGAAGAAATATGTCCTAGATCAAGATCTTATTATTACACCAAATCTGAGTTGCACCTAAAGGACCCTACAAACAGATGTAGCACCAATTTTACTTTAGTGGGAGCATGTATGGGATTTGAGCTATCTACACTAACCCACCCATACCACCACTATAACCTTTCATGCTTCAGTCCAGAATTCCTTCATCCCAGTGCTGGATCAACAGTTACAACAGATTCAGTTGTAATTTCTGGCTAGAATGGCCGGCAATAGGATAAACCAGTAGAAAATCTTTTTGCATTTTTAAGAAGGGATCCAAGGTCTGAAATAATAAATTGTAGGCGAGGGAACTTTTCAAGTAATTTAAATACACAGTGGGAAGTAGTCAGAGAAAGGTTATCAAGATCAGTGTACTGTACACTAACCACAAGTAAAGCTGTCTTTAACAAAGTACTTAAATAACCAATAATTTTTCTGTTTCTTTTACTTAATAGTCTCTGATAAAGCCCACAGGAACAGCCTGTTTTGGAACTTGCTAAAAATAAGAACTGATCCTAAAGCTCAGTTTAGGAGTCAGGTCCTGTGAAAACTCATAGGCCCTGAGCCAAGTTCCTTAAAGACAGAAGGCAATTTTTTACAGTGATTATTACCCCTGTAATTTGAGAAGACTCCTTTAAAAAATGTCTTAGTGGGAGAGATTGTAGTAGGAGGGCAAGGGTTTATTTCTATTGTTGTTTGGTCCAGTAAAACTGCAACCACATGTTATAATAGCTAATGGCATGATAAAGGATCTGGAGGGAATGTTAAACATGACATGGAATACAACCTGCACAAAGTTACTGTATGGGACCTTGGAATAAGCACCAGTTTCTAAGCTGGCTTGGATGCTATAACATTCTGTGGACTGTATTTGAGCATACAATCATTCTAATATGTTCAACAATCACAGTAAGTTCTCTGGATATTCTAGGATAGTTAGGAGTATATCCTTGGTGGACTAAACTTAAGGCTGTGAATTTCACATCCACTTCCTTGATATACGGTATTTGAATATTTTAAGATACCTTTTCTCCAATGTAGCCATCAAATAGAACTTATTACTCAACTGAAGTTTAATTTCAGTCAAAGACATAGCCCCTGCAACTGTGCCTTTGAATTTTTATATGCAGACATCTTCCCCAACTATAATTTAGTAGTGACAAAACCTAACAAAATTTGTTTCTTTCTCTTACTGAAAAGCCTTTTCCTTTCTCTTATGCTTTTTCCTTATCTTATTACCCTTGACACCACAAAATTAAAACCAAAAATTCTCTAATCTCTAATAAATCTCTTATAAGTATATTAAAAGCACAAACATAAATCACTATGTCCAAATATTCTGAGTGGGAAATTATGATTAAAAATGTATCTGGGTATCCTACTATAACTCATAATTAATCCTAATATTGCAGAGCAGTTCAATGCTTTTTTAATACATTTGTCAGAATAAAAAAAAAAGTTACTTGTAAAATTTATGTATACCTTAGCAATTCTCATTATCATAAAGGGAATAAGCAAGAACACAAAGGATGATCATTAGACTATTAGAAACCCATTAATCTATTCAGAATCCAATGAAGATTTTGAACATGTAATAATATTAAAGGAAACAGAACATGACAATGTACCTTTAACAAGGTTTGGTAACTTTTTTGAAATGAGCTACACTTTTTAAAAGAATTTTCAGTTTAAAAATAGCTTAATCTCATTACTGTAATTTTTATTGCCCTTCAGAACAATCTCAAAGGTAATGAATTGTCTCACTTCAATGGTTTTGGCAACAAATACATTTCTAAGAGTTCTGGATGTTCAACATTCCAGAATTTTGTACGTGTAAATTCAAACCTCCTACTGACCTTTCATTTGGTGATGGGGAAAGCTGTATCATGAGCTACATGTCCCTTTTTTTGTGCTGTCCCTTTCAAGTATTCATGTAGAAAGACTATTTTAATTACAGCTTCAATAAAGGAGGAAAAGATAGAAATAACATCCATTCAAGACATAAATATCTGATGCCTCTGACTGTGTACTTGCTCACAGGGAAAGGAGAGACAGGGAAGGAATGGAGAGAGAAAAACTGCCTATGTGTGCTTTTTGGTGACCTAAGGAACACTAATAAAAAGAAAAGGGACAAGCAGAGATAAAATGTACCCATGGGCTGAATATCCTTCACCTATCTTTGTATTAAAGTCGACTGGAGAGGTATAAAACTCAAATCTATGATGATTTTTGTGACCTGGATGTAGAGGACTTCCAAAACAGCATAAAAATTGAGGAAAATTGTGGTTGCTATATTTTTCTCCTGAAAGCAATTAAAATTTACTAAACATTGGTATACTAAAGAATTAAGGATTACCAAAACCAAATGCTATTTAATTTTTCCAAAAGAGTGTTTGCTAGAGATCTGATGGAAAAGAAAATATATTTTTAAAAGGAACTCCTAAATATTACAGGGAATGTCAAGTAGTTAAAATTACCATGGCTACACATTTCCCTATGCCAACAGAGAGCAGAACCCACTCACTGATCTTGCAGTGCAGCATCAGCAGGCTGAGTACTAGAAATAATACACAAAAATGGCAGAACTATCTTAGCACTTAAAGTTTTACTTCTAGAGGCAGAAGGGGTGAAAGATTTCTGTTTAACCTTTGCTTACTCTCCAGAAAATGACTTAAGAGTTGAATCCTCCCAGCCATTACTATTTCCATTTATTGCATGAACGGCACAGGATTTACATAATTATGCAATTTAAGTGATTAAACAGTGACATTCAGCAAAATAACACTCTCTGTTGAGGAAATGAAAAGTAAATAAATTAAAGTTCAGATCTTTTCACCTGAAATGGACTGTGGTGAGCATTTGTTTGAAAAGAGTCATATGTAATATGTGTTGTTTCAGCTGAGCTTTGATCACTGTAGTTGAAATTCAGCCCTGCCAGAGGGATGGGCAGAAAGACAAAATGGCCACTAAATTTAAGAGACCAGGATAAAACTACTTGGTGAAGGTCTTATGCTGGCTCCTGGGTTTGCTGTCTTAAATCACCTCTGTGTATTTTAGCCCTCTAAGCGGGGCAGAGAACACACTTGCACTACCCTCTGTTCCAGTTTGCCAGTCATCAGATGGCTAAATTAAAATGTTCATTGAATTATAGCAAAAAAGGCTGGAAACAAGGAAGTCACCTAGCCTACACCCACGACTCAAAGTGGCTGACTTATGTCTCAAGTGTTTGTCACAGACATTGGCTAAGTATGCTCCTAAAAATCAGCATTGATTAAAATTCCCCAATCACTACATGTGATTCAAGCCAGTGCTTATCTAAACCCAGCAAGAAAAATTTACTCTGCCCATAAAAAAGACTCGGCCGCAAGTTTCAAATTTTAAGCCAAGAAATGGGCTTTCAAGCAGAAGAAAAATTCAAGTAAACTCAATTCCCCAGAAAAACAAAACCAACACAGGATGCAGATAATGTGCANAAGGTTTGGTAACTTTTTTGAAATGAGCTACACTTTTTAAAAGAATTTTCAGTTTAAAAATAGCTTAATCTCATTACTGTAATTTTTATTGCCCTTCAGAACAATCTCAAAGGTAATGAATTGTCTCACTTCAATGGTTTTGGCAACAAATACATTTCTAAGAGTTCTGGATGTTCAACATTCCAGAATTTTGTACGTGTAAATTCAAACCTCCTACTGACCTTTCATTTGGTGATGGGGAAAGCTGTATCATGAGCTACATGTCCCTTTTTTTGTGCTGTCCCTTTCAAGTATTCATGTAGAAAGACTATTTTAATTACAGCTTCAATAAAGGAGGAAAAGATAGAAATAACATCCATTCAAGACATAAATATCTGATGCCTCTGACTGTGTACTTGCTCACAGGGAAAGGAGAGACAGGGAAGGAATGGAGAGAGAAAAACTGCCTATGTGTGCTTTTTGGTGACCTAAGGAACACTAATAAAAAGAAAAGGGACAAGCAGAGATAAAATGTACCCATGGGCTGAATATCCTTCACCTATCTTTGTATTAAAGTCGACTGGAGAGGTATAAAACTCAAATCTATGATGATTTTTGTGACCTGGATGTAGAGGACTTCCAAAACAGCATAAAAATTGAGGAAAATTGTGGTTGCTATATTTTTCTCCTGAAAGCAATTAAAATTTACTAAACATTGGTATACTAAAGAATTAAGGATTACCAAAACCAAATGCTATTTAATTTTTCCAAAAGAGTGTTTGCTAGAGATCTGATGGAAAAGAAAATATATTTTTAAAAGGAACTCCTAAATATTACAGGGAATGTCAAGTAGTTAAAATTACCATGGCTACACATTTCCCTATGCCAACAGAGAGCAGAACCCACTCACTGATCTTGCAGTGCAGCATCAGCAGGCTGAGTACTAGAAATAATACACAAAAATGGCAGAACTATCTTAGCACTTAAAGTTTTACTTCTAGAGGCAGAAGGGGTGAAAGATTTCTGTTTAACCTTTGCTTACTCTCCAGAAAATGACTTAAGAGTTGAATCCTCCCAGCCATTACTATTTCCATTTATTGCATGAACGGCACAGGATTTACATAATTATGCAATTTAAGTGATTAAACAGTGACATTCAGCAAAATAACACTCTCTGTTGAGGAAATGAAAAGTAAATAAATTAAAGTTCAGATCTTTTCACCTGAAATGGACTGTGGTGAGCATTTGTTTGAAAAGAGTCATATGTAATATGTGTTGTTTCAGCTGAGCTTTGATCACTGTAGTTGAAATTCAGCCCTGCCAGAGGGATGGGCAGAAAGACAAAATGGCCACTAAATTTAAGAGACCAGGATAAAACTACTTGGTGAAGGTCTTATGCTGGCTCCTGGGTTTGCTGTCTTAAATCACCTCTGTGTATTTTAGCCCTCTAAGCGGGGCAGAGAACACACTTGCACTACCCTCTGTTCCAGTTTGCCAGTCATCAGATGGCTAAATTAAAATGTTCATTGAATTATAGCAAAAAAGGCTGGAAACAAGGAAGTCACCTAGCCTACACCCACGACTCAAAGTGGCTGACTTATGTCTCAAGTGTTTGTCACAGACATTGGCTAAGTATGCTCCTAAAAATCAGCATTGATTAAAATTCCCCAATCACTACATGTGATTCAAGCCAGTGCTTATCTAAACCCAGCAAGAAAAATTTACTCTGCCCATAAAAAAGACTCGGCCGCAAGTTTCAAATTTTAAGCCAAGAAATGGGCTTTCAAGCAGAAGAAAAATTCAAGTAAACTCAATTCCCCAGAAAAACAAAACCAACACAGGATGCAGATAATGTGCAGATCACGCAAATCAGCATCTAAGAAACAGCACGTGACAAATTTTCAGGAAAAAATGAGACTTTTGAAGGTCATTTTAAAACATGCATAGGTGGCACTGAGCTCTGCTCTTCAAAACAAAATATAACTCTTATTACATTAACTTTATAACGACCTTCATGAAAGAGCTGAAGAAAATGTAAGAAAAAAAGATTAATTAAGGAGGATTTTACACCATCTTTTATGACCTCTATTTATAACTGCCAGGGAATGCAAGTAACACATTAAATTAAACAGATTAATACATGCAAAAGCACTAAGTACTTGTACACTTTGCCCTACAATCAGTTCATTCAGAGAATCATTGAATCATAGAACGGTTTGTGTTGGAAGGGACCTAAGGGGTCATCTGTTTTCAATTCCCCTGCAATGGGCAGGGACACCTTCCACTAAACTGGGTTGTTCAAAGCTCCATCCAACCTGACCTTGAACACCTCTAGAGATGGAACATCCACAGCTTCTCTGGGCAACCTGTTCCACTCCCTCACAGTACAGAATTTTTTCTGAATATCTAATCTAAACCTACTCTCTTTCACTTTGAGTCCATTCCCCCTTGACCTGTCACTACCTGCTCATGTAAAAAGTCCCTCTCCATCTTTGTTGCAGACTCTCTTCAGACACTGGAAGGCCCCAATTAGGTTAATCCAAAGTCTCTTCCCTTCCAGGCTGAACAAATCAAATTCTCCCAGCCTTTCCTCATAGGAGAGATGCTTTATCCCTCTGATCATCTTGGTAGTCTCCTCCACCCTTGTTCCAACAGGTCCATGCTCTTCCTGTGCTGGGCACCGTGGAGCTGGATGCAGCATTGCAGGTGGGGTCTCACCAGAAGAGAGGAACAGAATCCCCTCCCTCTCCCTGATGGCCACACTGCTTTGGATGCAGCCCAGGATGAGATTTGCCTTCTGGGCTGTGACTGCACACTGCTGGGTCATGTCCAGCGTCTCATCCACCAGCACCCCCAAGTCCTTCTCAGCAGGGCTGCTCTCCATCTGTTCATTCCTCAGCCTGGGTTCATACCAGGGATTGCCCTGCAGCACCTTGCACTTCTTCTTGTTAAATACCACGAGATTTCCATGGGCCCAGTCCTCAAGTTTGTCCAAGTCCCTCCGGATGGCCTTCCATCCTCCAGGTGCAACAACTGCACCACTCAGCTTAGTGTCACAAAAGAGGTGTCAGAAAGTGGGAGAGAGTTCAGCTGAGCTAACAAAAGGCATGTTCTAAGAATGCAACAGCACCATGTAGTGTATCATATATTCATAAAGCATTATCTGAAAATGATTTTACATAGAAAATGCAGCATTTCTTGTTAGTATGTTTCTCTTTAATAGAAACTTCCCCACATTTATCAAATTGCCCTTTCTTGGACTTTGTGATACAAAGATCCCTTTGTAAAGTAGCTTTCTGAGAGAGGTAAAAGGTATATTCTATATTAGTTTGTCTTTCTTTGGAAATTCCAATCTTTCATTAGCATTTCTCATGCTTTCTACAGTTTCTGAAATTTTATGAAAGATTCCTCTACTCACACCTCTATGCCATTTTTTTGACCTGAAATTTGCTTCCTCATTCTCTTTTTGCCCTAAATCTCTAATCTCTAGTTTCTGCTTAGGAATCAAATTTTCCACCACTTTGAAACTCCAGCATATGTAAAAACTGTGCTTATTAATTAATGCACATCTTCCACATTTTCTTCCAAGTCCTTGAAGGAAGCTTCCAATACAGAGATATTAACTCTGACATGATTTCTTTCATTTCCGTTCCAGCAGAAGGTATTTTCTTCCCACTTCTCCATTTTATTTTGCCTGCAAGTAAAGCACCCTTTCTACCTGAGATCAGAGAGTTTCCTTTAAGCTATGCTTTGTTGAATTTCCTTTCTGGCAGGCTATAAAGAAGTGTTTGATATATGCATCTTTCCTGTTTCTTAACATCAGAAAAAAGGCTGGGTGATGCTTAAAGGTCATCTTTTGCTCATGTAACTGGAAAATATTTGTGGCTGACTGGAAGACCAGTAACATAAAGCTTCTCCATTAGTATCCAGAAACACAATGCCACAATAACTTACTGCAGTTAAAATGCAGGGAGGATGGGGGAGAAAACAGGAACAAGCAAAATAACCGAATAATTGGTTGCTAACTGAAAATCAGTGGCTTAATCCTCATTTCCTCCAAAGAGCCCAATCACTTGAATGGCTATTAGCTTAACAGGCCAGCTGTGGGTATTCCCAAGGCCTGGGAGCCACAGAGATGTGCACCAAGATCCCAGACTCACAAAAGGAGATGCTGCAAATGGTGGCTCCCAGCAAATGCCATTCACAGGGGAAGTGTTAGACATGGAGAATATCATCACAGAAACTAATGGAAAACAGAAAACTGAAAGATGTGGCTGTATTTGTTTCAAAAGAACGTCAGATATAGATGCATTATAGAAACATGAACTATGAACATAAAATAATCAAGACTGGGGATTAAAAAGCCTGGTAAAATTATTTCTTTCTCTTGTCTTAATTGTCCATCTGATTAAAATTTCCCACCAAAGGCCCTCAGACTTATGGGGCTTTGATTCTGGCAATGCACTGCAACTCTGGCAAGTACCCAGCCTTTTATTTTTTATCCCTCAGCCCTTTGGTCTTCATATATTTCTCATCTTGCGGTATTTTTTTTTCCTCTAGTCACAGAACATATGTAAACAACCAAAATTATTTTTGGAGTACAGAAGCAAAACATACTCTATTTCTGGTTCTAACAAGAGATAATATTCTTGCAGATTCCTAATTTTTTTCATTGATTAGTTTTGGGAAAACATTTGTCTGTAAACAGGATACATTTATTAGGTATTTTACTTTATGCTGCTGAGAAACAGTCAAGATCCCTAAATATGGCCAAATAAAACTAATAGAACTAATAAAAATGTTTTTTTTTCCAAATTAGATTACATTCAGACTGTTGACACACACTGCTGACTTTTCAAAAATATTATCCAAAGATAATATACTCAGCATTATGTGCATTGCAAACCCTCCTCCAAATCCTCAAAGACAAGTTTACCAGAGTGCTTAAGAACACAGAAAACATACTAAATTGCTTTTCTGGATCTCAAAATGCTGAAGAGCACTCTAAATGCTTTGTCAACTTCAAGCCTACCTCAATGAAAGGATGTAACATCTATAGCATTTACATCTTCTTTTTGTTCTTGTGAAACTTAACAGAATTAAATCTTGATCAAAGCTTTGAAACACTTATTCACTGATATTTGTAACTGCAGTTAGTAGCTCATGACAGGTTTGTTTTGTCTGAAAGTTCATTTTGAGGTTACTGTCACTACTTTTTAATGTCCAGTTCACATACATCCTATCTTAGATTTAGCAGAATCAAATGCCTTTACATATGTTCATGCTTTATTGACTTCAACTTTCACCTATATATCCTCTGTGATATATGTCTTCTAAACATTGTTCTATTACTGAATCAGCAACTGCACATTTTAAATCCAAGTAAGTTTATATTTGATCTGTCAACTGAAATTTCTCAATGTGTTTGCCCCCCCCCAAATAGCCCTCCTGTAAAATTGTGCCACTTGGAGACATCACTCCCTTTTGAGTGGCTGTTATAATTCCTCCTGAAGTAAAAAAAAATTTAAAAACCCTGGCAATTACGGTGCATTTTACTACTTAGTATGTCCTCTACAATCACCAAGTCTGGTTGCTTTGACAGCTTTTTAACCCAAGCTGCTGACTCCAAGACTCTCCTGTCCTTCCTGTCCCAAATTCTATCACAGAGCCTAACATTATTGAATGTGAAGACCTTGTTCTAAGCCCATCTACTTAGTTTGTCTTTTCCTTAAAGAGTGTAATAACTGTAACATATTCTACATCATTAGTACATTAATGGATATACATATTAACTGTGTTCTTCATACACTGAAAAAGCATGAAAAGCTAGAAATACTTAGAGTTAATTCTATATATATTTGCCTCCTTACTTATCACAGATATGCAATGTGTTAATATTTTATGGAGTCTCTAAATTTTTTGTGTTTCTGCATTTTGTATTCCCTCATTTTCAATCAAATTTGTTGACTCCAGTTGGCAACCTACTTTTATTTATTTGGACCAATTTGCTGCCAGAGTCATGAAGCCAGAAAGGCCTACAACTGCTCCTTCAGACACACGTGTTGCTTGTGGTGCTTGCTCTGATTTCATCAGAAAAAACTATTGAGGGTTATGTATCAGATGAGAAAGAGAGCTCACAAGTCCAGATAAGCTCTGACTCTTTGGAGGTACTTCTCCTCACAGCATGTTTAGAAGTACCTTCTTGCTTAGGATGAGTTTATGACTTGCTTTGACACCCTTGGATGATGCTGGTCTCAATTAATTAATTTCCTTAAAAACTACAGTTTCAAAAGCTTTCACTCTTTCTGTGAACATTTCTCATTACAGAGAAGTACAGCTGTGATGGGTTTTGAAATACTTTTTACAGTGTCCTATGTAGGTTAATGAAAACACCATTAATAATGAGCAGACCTTAACTCTTGTTCATATGTGTGCACAGTGGAAAATTGATCCAAGATTTTAATTCTGTAAGCAGAAAACCTAGTGGAAACACTTGGGATCTTGTTAAAGATCCAAGATATTTTGCTGCTTTTGAGTGAGTATCTGAATTAATCCGTTCTGAGTTGCCTCCTTCGTCTCTCCCCAGCGTGTCACCCATCCACATAACAAGCTACAAAAAGCTCACATGACCCTCAATGTTGCCCCTTTTATCTTGCTCAAAGCATCTTTGATTGGAACTATATGTCTTGAGCACACACAGCAGGGAGTGTTTCCCAGCAGTCCAACCAAACAGAGCAACCCAAATTGCATCTTGCAACCAGACAGAAATCCAAGGTAACTTTTGTGGCAAACTGACTTCTTTTTTTTCTGGAAACCTGAAGAATATTCCTGAGTTTCTATTTATGTGAATGATTTCTCAGGATGAACTTCCCACCAAGAATTTCAGTTCATGTTCTATGAATACACTGGCCAAGTGCAATTAAAAGGTTGCAACTGCAGCTTCTATGCACCAAAGATGTTCCATTTACTGAAATATTGAGATTCTACTTTTTTCCATTAAACAGAAGTTCCTAACATTTCTAGTGGACTTACCATCTATAAGATACTCCCTGGAAGGAGCACTGGTAACCACAAAAGTCATGAAAAGCAATTTGTGTTGTCCTTTGCTTGCTGCAGCCACTTAAAGGGGGATTCCAGGTACTTGTTCAAGCCTATCCAAAGGGCAGGACAAGATCTATACATCTCAATGAGTCCCTCTGGAAATTATCAGTATCCTTGATTTTAATAATTTTATCTCTCATTTTAACATAATACAATTCAGTCAAGAGTCTGCTAGCTTGTCTCCATCTACAAGCTTCTGGCAGCACATATCCCATTTAATGACAGTCTTGGTTCTGTTCCAGCAGATTATTTAAAAAAAAACATTCTGATGAAAAAATCAGCTGTGTTTAAATAGCCACATAGTCCAATCAGACAATTTGAAGGTTTTGGCTGGTTTTTATCTCTTACAGACCCTTATCAGGCCAGTATACACATACACACAGACAATATTAATGGAGAGCTTAGTAATGTGTTTGTGCCTAAGTGTCATAATCTGCTGAACACATTACAGTAGGTGCATTACAGGGAGTGCATTATTGCTGCTCTGTGTTTCCTCAGCTAGGCTTATTCAAGAGAGTAAGGAGCTTAGCTTAACACTGGTCACCTCAGGTATGCCTTGATGATGTATTTTAAATTTGACTACCTAGATCATAAACAAGGACATGTATATACTTTAATACTTATCAGCAATTTACTGTAAAAGCAGTAAGGTGGCTGATAAACTGCCAATTATCCTTCTCCCATGTGCTACATATTTTTTGGAGATCCTAACAACAGTACTGGAGAAAGGACATCAAATGATGCTTAGAAATGTGATACACATTTTCATTTCACACTCCATCAGTTTTTACAACTAGAGCTCCATGAAATGTATGAGAATACTTGGCTAACAGCCATATCTACTGAGCTGTAAAATAAGAATCAGATCTCTTTTTAAAAGAGTTTCATTTTTTTTACAAGACTAAATCAGATGTTGACCTTTTTCCAAAATATATTGTAAATATTCTGCACCTCTACCCAACAATTTTGAATCTCTGAATAGTGTTTAGTTCTGTTTTAACAGATCTGTAATCAATTCATATTTTTTTAAAAACAGCTTTATAAAGAAAAGTAAACTGATTCATGCTTCCACTGAAACTGAAATACATTGAATTATATTAATTACTGGTGTTTAATCTTTCCAATAGTAAGTTCTTCCCCCATCTTGCATCTAGAAACAAGAAACAAGAGTATTATTGCCTTTACAGTCAGCAAACTAAAGCTACAGGCATCAGCAAAAATGTATTTTGAATTCAGATTTCAATCTGTCAGAAAAGATTAAAGCTTCATGCATATATAAATGGGAACTATAAAATGATAACAGATACATAGCATGGAATCATTTTGCTTGAACAGCTGTGGACTTGCCAGTGTAGACAAGCAGAAAATGGCTTTTACTCACCTCTGTTAAACCAGAAACTTCTCCTTTTGCTAACGGTCTGCTGATGGATGCAGTGTGAACTCTGGCATCTGATACTGGCTGCCCCTTCATAAAATGTTTCCCAGCTTCATAAATATTCACTTCTACCATCTTACCCATTAACAGAGGGTCCTTTGGCACAAGAACCTTTCAAATAAAATAAAGACATATTTACTAAATACCACAAGGAACATTAGAGTCTCTAGTATTCACTCATAAAACAGATTTTTGATAAACATCAGAGAAAATCCTAAAACTTAAACATTTTAGTCACCAGTGTACACTACAGCCCCTGGCACACTTGACCAGTAAGATCTTCAGCCTGCATTCTACAATAGCTTTGCAGTGTTAGCTCAGCTCTTTTCAACTCCAACCAATTCCTTAAGTCACGTTTTTTGATTGATGAGAAAGTTGGGCCTGAATTGCAGCTTTTGAATCCAGACCCAAACAATTCCCAAGGGCATTTGTAATAACACAGTTCTAACAGACTACCATAAAGCTTCTCATTTTCATTTCTGTCCCATGACACTTTTTAGAAAAAAAATTCAGAGTGTGTAAGGCTTCAGGACAGAAAGCATACCCTTGTTTCTCTTTGCACAAGCCTTTATTTTGATTGTGCAGATCCTTTGCAGCTGAGATGCATAACTGACAATGAATGCCTGTAAAAATAGATGACTGTTTCTTGGGTCAGCAACTAATGCTGCTCTTTCCTGAATTTGAAGTTTACCAGTATCAGACAGTACCACTTCACAAAAAAGACAGAACATAACAGATGTTCCTAGGTCATGCATTTAAAAAAAGAAAGCCCAAAATACAGGAGGAACATTTTTTGCTGGAAGAATAAATGGGCTTAAAATGGCTCTAAAACAGGTAAGCAGTCGAAAAAGTGGAGTAATTTCCTGATGAAATTACATTTTTTTACACTATTTACAATGAAAAATTGAAACACGGGGACTTATTTAATAGCATTTACTTGAAGCTCATCCACACACAGAATCCCAGGATGGGTCAGGATGGAAGGGACCTCAGAGGGATCATCTGATCCAATCTCCCTGTTTAAGCAGGGTCACTGCAGAGCACATGGCAAAGGATTGCACCCAGACAGTTCTGGAATTTCTCCAGTGGGGGAGTCTCCACAGCCCCAATGGGCAATCTGCCCAGTGTGTAGTCACCCACATAGTAAAGAAGTTCTTCTTCATGTCCAGGGGGAATTTCTTGTGCAGCAGTTTCTGAATGTTGCCTCTTGTCCTATGGCTTGGCAGCACCGAGGAGGCTGGAAGAATCCTCTGACACCCTCCCTTCAGCTGCTTATGGACACTGATGGGGTCCCCTCTCAAGGCTGAACAGGCCCAGCTCCCTCAGCCTTTCCTCATAAGAGGATGCTCCAGTCCCTTGATCATCTTTGTTGCCCTCCACTCGTCCCATTCCAGTAGTCCCATGTCTCTCCTGTCCTGAGGAGCCCAGAACTGGACACAACACTCCACGTGTGACCTCACCAGGGCTGAGTAGAGCTTTTCAAAGGCAAAGATCTTTTTATCTTGATTCTTTGATGCTGAAATTGAAATGCCTTAAAATGGCTTAATTTTTAGGACTGTAGAGGACTTTCAGAGAAAAAAAATCTGTGCCGTCCACATTCGGAGACAATTTTTTTGCCAAACTGTCTCTCTGTTTTCACCTATCACAACTGTTGATTGTCCCACTTGGAGGAAATAATCACTAGTGGTTTCCCTTCTTCCCTGAAGTCTCAAGGTGCTCATAACTGTTTTCAGGTCCTAGGATTCTGCTGAGCTTCCTAAGCATCTTCCAAGAAAAGCAGAAATCTTTGCCTTTCAGAGACAGTCAAGTTGAAACTAAACAAACACAAATCCAGGATCCTAATGCTCAGAGAGTGTTACAATGTGACTGTACCACAATTCTTCCCAAGTAATTAATCTTGGGTGAATTTAAATCAAACGGAAACTAGGTAGCTGAGTACATCACTGGGCTAATGACCTCTGTAAACCTTCTATAGCCTCATGAAATAGAGAAGTAACTAAATATAAACCCAACTTCAGAAAAAGAAACAGGTTAAGTGAAAATAACTAGAAGATGCTGTAAACAACCAAGCATCCAGGCTTGGCATACACTCAGATATTTTTTGATATAAGTATTTGTTAAGAAAAAGCCCTCAACGATATTTCTATGAAACTAAGTTATACCAGCAGAAACTCTCATCCTGGCTGTGGATCTGGCAGAGAACTCTTTGGTTACTTTAGACTACTCTGTTCAATGTAAACTGTATCACCTAAGCCTTCACAAGTGTCAGCTGCAGCTCCACCACTATGTGAGTGCAGCTCTACTGACGTGGGTTTAATAGCAAATTCTTTTAGTACAGATGAGCTCAGTGAAGACAGAATACATTTGATAACCATTTGAGTTAACAGAACAGTCACAATCATGAGATGTGTTAGGTGCTGTACAAACACAACACAAAAAATGAACACTTTGTTTCCCATACATATTGCTTTTCATTTAATTAATTAAGCTTCCATAAAACAAGCATTGAACAAAAAATCCCCAAGAAATTTCTTTTTAATCTGTGTGTGGAAGATCATGTTTCTCAACTTTGACTGATAAGCTACAAAATCAAGGAGCATCGATACATAAAACTCAGACAGAAGCTGGATATGTAACAAAAAAAAAGAGATTTATAAAAAAAAAGAGAAAGCGAGGAAAAAATAATTAGTGACCCAGATATCTTACAGAAACAGATATTACAAGAATGGCAATGTTACTTACTACTAAGGAAAAATAAATAAATTCTGTAACATAACCAGTTGGTCCAATCTCAAAGCCAGCCAGCTTACTTCCATGGGGCAGGTCAAACTAACACAATTTCTTAGCATAATTTCAGGTAAATTATATTTACACCACAATAATAAAACAAAATATCTCACAAAAAAGTCTAGATGGTCACATGTTTCCTGGAAAATGCTTCTTATTTCTTTAATAGATTTTTTTATCCTGCCACACTGTGTTGCTGAGATTATTAGAAAGCAAAGATAAAACAAAAAGATGCTATTTGGTTTATTTAACTGTACCTGCTCGTAGAAAGGATTGTGAGCAACGTAGTAATTGGAGTCAAAGGATTCTTCTGTTACCAGAACTCTCTGCCTCTCACCAACCTGGAATATAGAAGATGAGAGACGACTCAGAAAGCAAAACCAATGAATTATACCGAGCAGAGAGTGGTAGCTACAAACAAATGCCCTTAGCAGAAATAATCAAATTCTCTGAGGAAACTCTGTAGCAGCAAGAAAACGGAGTAGAGAAAACCCTACTTACAAGAGTCTAAAATTGACAGGGTTAAAAGTCAGAAACAAGGGATAGAACTGAGCAGCTGTAATGGCCTAACATGAAAATACAGTTCAGAAATATGAACTGATTTTTCCTTATTAACATGATAGCATATAAAAACATCAGATGTGAACAAAGTCCATTACATCTTCATCCACCTAATGAAAAAAATCTGCAATCAATCACCAAAAAGGTATCTCTTTTTTAAAAGCTACACTTGTTATTTACAATGCTGGGGCATCACCTTATCCCCTCTAGGTGATCTCATTTCACTGTACTAATGAGATTATACTAATTTCCATAACACTGGAGCCAGCACTGCATTTTACAAAGACTCATGAAAAAGAGTTTTTAACAATTCACAGACCCAACATACTAAAGGCAAAATAAATACTGGTCTGGAAAGATCTGTGTTTCAATTATACTTCCCAATTTCCACATGCACTAACACAGTTCAAAAGAAAATCTTTTAGTTTTAAAATTAAATGGAAGATGCCAAGACAAATCAGTTGCATTTAGGGACCAAAAAGATATGGAACAAAATCTGACTTTCCCCAAAGTTCAAAATCCCCCACAAAACACCTCTGGTCTTGTCCACTACTGAGTTTAGGATGAAGTTTATAGCTTAATTTCTGCAAACCTGGAAGGACATTTAGCTCACATTTTTAGTCTGAGCCCATCTCTACTTTTTCCATCTAAATGTGCTCTAGATTATTTCCAAACGATATGACAAATGCATTCTGCAAATTACAACTGTCTAGCAAGTTAAATTTACTCACTGCTTTTACTACTATTCTGAGACTCAAAAAGGTTCCACATTTTACTCCAAACTTTTAATATCTATGAGCAAAGCTACATTCCCCTCCCCTCTCCCTGAAAGATTCCCACAATATCCTAATGGCAGCTGTTACACACAAGTTTTAAGACCTCCATCACAAGTTCCATGTGAACTCTGCAAGATGCAGAGCAGATAATAATGTTTTGATTCTCTAAGGTACAAGCAGTAAAACATAAGATTAATATTTTCTCCTACAGTTAATGGCAAAAAAGAGAACTTTAGGAAATAGGAACAGCAATGTCACATCTGCCTTACAGTATATATACACACACACATATATGTATACACACAAGATACGTATATAATTCTCCACTTGCTAAAAAGAAAGACTTCACAGAGTAACTCTTGCCTTCCCTTCCTTCTGCATTTATCTGGAACATTCCCAAAGTAAACCCTGGAAAGCAAGGGAGATAGTGAGCACCCAGCTCATTTCCCCAAAGGCAGACAGACTTCACTTCCCAGAACCACAAGTTGTGGGGTACACAGCAGAAGGGGCAAAATCCCTGAATTCCACACCCAGTAACAGAATCCTAATATTTTTGTATACTTTTAAGAGGTGTTTTAGTCTTGTTCATAGCACATTTAGAATTTCCATTCTCTGGGAAGTCTGTAGCTACAAATAACAACAGATAAAATATACTAAAATTTTAGTACAAATTCAGTGTAATCAACTGCATGGCATTTTTTTAAGTTGTTGTTTTAAAGAAAATAGTAATTAAATTTAAACCCCCAGAGTAGTTTTGCAAAATATGTCAATAAGGCATTCAAGATAACTATTCCAGTATTAAGATTACAGAAAACATTTTCCCTAAACTGAGAGGTTTTGTTACTTAATATTTGAGACCACAGCTTTTAAAAATCACAACATCTGGTGTAGGACTGAGGAGCTCAAGTCTCAGATGTCCTGCAATATTATGAAAAAGAGGAGGACAGAATGTTAGATAAGTAACATTTACCCTTGGGCAAACATGCTACCACTGAAAAGCATGAAGGCCAATCACCAAGACATGTCCCCACATCCTATTTATTATTTACTGACACTGAAACTTAGCAAAACTGGATCAGAGAAATATTGGGTGTGTAACTCATTTCTCGGTTGTCTTGTGGTTCCCTGGATCTCCCTGGTCATAATAGTCTGCCTTCATCAAGGCTATGAACCCTGCCTCTGAGACAGACTAGGCTACATGTGTTATCTTCATACTCAGAGATGACAGAATGGTAAGCATATTATGCAGAAAAAGAAATTTAAAAAATCAGAGGGAAGAAGAAAAAGAACACCTGTGTTAGATCATTTGATATAAGCTGTGGTTTCTTCAGAAACATGTTGCCAGTTTTTCTCAGCTTTGCTTCCAGAGGCCAAAAGAGGTCAGGTCTGCATGTCTCAGTGGGCCAGAGGGAGAGCTTCTGGGCTCAGAATTTCTTGGGAATGGGAGGAAATGAGTAAGACTAAATTCATCACATAACATTAGAACGGTGGCGAGAGGAGTGAAACAGCCTATACCAATTTACAGTGCATGCAGACAGACAGACAGACATACCCACAGACACACCCATACACAAGACTAGCATGGCACACTGTAAGGAATGAAAAGCAAACTCATTAATTGCCCACTTGCTGAAGTTATGGATCTGTAGCCCTGGCCAAGGCTGAGCTCTCAGAGAGATACAATACTCAGCTATTTGCAGACTCTTTCGCCATAACAACAGAGGAGGAAAATTCCATTTAATGAGTTAGGCCATTGCGTATTCATGATCTACAAGACTAATTGGCTACATGCATTTGTAAGACAGAAAATTACTATCTATCCTGCATCCAAGTATAATTAAGAAGAAATGTAAGTACGCAGAACGCAGCTTTGGTATTGAAATTTGTTCAAAAAGTGGAATATGTCATCATTTCTGCAATTATTCCCCTGGGATCTCTAAGTGCCTAAGTTTCACCTCTCTCAGAATTTAAATATGCAGAAACCAGACATGATATCTAATAACAGTCATAATTATAATAACTTTGATGATTTTTTTTTCAGGCATGTAGCAGCAGAAGTAGTTCAGTATCTTATTTTTATTCCTATTCTTTCATCTGCTTCCATAGGTATACATGAGTTCCAACTCTCAGGGAACTACAATTCTGCCAAAGCATCTGGAACTGAGGCAACTCAGCCCTGGCATCTCAATTTGGAAAGGTTTCCTACAGAAACATTATTTTTTATTTTATGGATGACATTATGAAAATATTTATCAATGATAGCAAAAAAACCTTGCCCAGCAACCTCCCCCATGCCAAAGTGGACTGGTCACATAATTTATACAAGGGCAATTTGCTTTCACCAAAAACAATGCAACAGTAGCTGCTGGTCCGACCACTTCCTGCACTGCAACAGTGTGGAAATCTCAGAGTTAGCAATCAAATAATTTAGGAACTTTTATTTCATTTTCATTTATCCTACAGGAAATTCTGACATGATAATTCTTTAACACAGTTTTTCCTTTACCGGAAACCATGAAAAGCAGTTTTTCCAACTGGCTGGTTTTATAAAACAAATGAACAGCAAGAAATGTCCAAAATCCTTCTTGCCTGCACTCAAATTAAGTTTCCTTTTTAAACCAAAACTGACTGAATCACATAAAACACAAGACCGATTTTTACACTCTGCAACAGTTTGGGTGCCAAGGACTGTCCATTTTTACATGCTTAGATTGAATATTGCTATGTAACACCAACAGTGGTGCCTGCTGTGATTACACTCAGGTAATGCATACCCCCCCTAATTTTATTTCCATCATCAATGAAGACTATGATTGCACAGTCTGGATTTGTTAGTTACTACAGCCAGAGCACGTAGCACATGATCATTCTCAATGTCTCCTTATCACTCTTTTCCCTACATTTTATCAGCTTTGTTTTTAAGAGTCTCTAATTGGCTAAAAGGAAAAAATTAATAACCACTGTATTTCCATACTTCTCCCACAGAAGAAAGTATGCTGCCCATGCAGCACCTCCACTGATTTAGAGACAATGGTCAAAGCCTTCTTCAGGCTAAGTTCAATTCATAGTGGAATTGGTAAGCACATCTCCATTCCGCTTGAAGGAGGCTGGCTTGGATTCTGACCCAAATCATCATGGAACATACTTAGTACAAGGCTTGGAAGCCACATAAAAATCTTCTATCCTGCATTTGTTATTTAAATACATCATAAAGCAAGCAATGAAAAATACACACCATCACAATTTGTGTGTGCATCTTTTAGCAGATTATTCTAATGTATAGAATATTTCTGGTAAACCTGCATATTTGCCCTTTATTAAGTGTAACAAAGTTTAAGCAAAAACAATGTAGACAGTGTTTATTCTATATCAGTTTTTGTTTACTTCTCTCCTGATTTTTCAGTTGTGGTCTAATTATTTTGAATAAATTTCAGTAATTATGCAGACTGTGTATTCTTCACTATAAAGCAGAAATGAACTGCTGGACCTACTTTTTATAAACCACGTGAATTCATCTGTAAATAGAAGCCAAATTTCTTGAAAATTATAACTAAGCATTCTTTAGGTCCTCTCTTTATATATTGTAGGTGTTTTCTCCACCTGACAAAGAAGTCAAAGTATTCCACTACCTTCCTGTAAAAGAGACAAAGTTCCTAGAAACTTATGATATGGTCCTGTTTTGATGATACCAGAACACATCTCTTTTCAAAATCTCCTATGTACTGCTTTGCTTTTCTATGCTGCACTGCTCCTCCAAAATCTAGGATGTATACATCCCTCCCTTTCTGAAGCATGGACTTGTCCCAGAGCTTTTCAACCAAGTTGTTAGGGATTTAAATGTGGATGTTGGGAAGCAGTAACATTAAAATAGTTCAGTTCCTGAGCATGACAATTTTTATACTGGGATAAATATACTTTTCTAGCACCCAGCAGAGACAGCTGCCACTTCACTAAGGCTCATGTTACAACGGCTGTCCAATTCCAGATGGGTAAATCCCTCTTTTTTATTATGCTATGTTCAGTGCATAACACTGCTCTGAAGTTATGCAAGAGAGTGACATAAATATTTAGAGTTCCATATCTTTTACATCATACAATAATCAGTCAGATTAATCTTTACAATATGTGTCTGGCCCATTTTACCTGAGGAAAGAAACGTGGAACCTGAGCACTCCAGTGCTGCAGAGTAAGCAGCTGAATTCACCACATGGATTCAGTGTATTCCTACTTATTCCTCCCAAACATAGACAATGCTGTCTCAGTCCTACAATGCCACTAATCAGCAACAGACCCAAAAATTCTCAGTGTTTTTCTGGTACTTATATTGCTCACGTGTTTTTTCAGCCTTGGAAAGAGCATTGGGTGGTTGTCGTCATATACAGCAAAGTATTCAGCTCTTAACTAATGAGCTCTGGAAACCCAAGTGAAAAGCAGACAACGTTCAGCAAGGTGTCTCATCTCACCCTCAACCTGATTTAACAGCTGACTGTTAAATCATCATTATTGAACTGCCCTTCTTTAAACAAAGCTGCAGATTTATTTTTTTTAAAGATTGCATATAAAATATGATTTATGAAATAATACCTAGGCAACTGGCTTTTTAAAATTTTGTTTTAGGCACACTTGCTTCAGCCACACTGCTCTTTCCACAGCATCATTCACAATTCAGAATGGACACAGGCAACAGATGCCCACAGAAAAAACTCTTTCAACCATTTTCCAGGCTTGCTTGAGGCTGTGCAAGCTGGAAGGAAGGATTAGGTATAAATAAAAAGACAGCCAGCTCTAATAGTACACAATCAGCATAACAAAAAAGTGCTTTAGACCTTTGGCAGCAGGCACTGCAGCTCATTAACAGCAAGTGAACACCTTCTCTTTGGTCCCCTTATGTTGGCATAGTTATTGGGGAGGGAAAAGGTAGGGAGAGAAGGAGGTGAGAGATAGAAGTAGACTGCTTCTGCTTTCTTGGCCCATTGCTCACGCTTCAGGGTAAATAGATCCTTTCTATTACTGTGCACCTGCATCTGACTGCTTCATTTTGATTTGGTCTCCTGCTGGGAAAATGTAGCTTCTCCCAGCACATACAAACCCTGCCACGCAGCTTAGATGAAAATTATATTCAGAGATGTGAGCGGTGACCTAAAAATGACAACTGGTCCTCAAAATATCTGATTCCTTTTAAATCCTGTAAGCTTGCATTTTGCTTGTCTCTCCTTTTCATTGCCTAGAAAAGGGGTAATAGGAGTAGTATGTTGACAACTCTGTCATACTACATTTTGAAATTTCATTGACTGTGTACAATATTACAAAGGGAAAATAAGTTTTCTGAAATGGGAGATGCATATTGCCCCTGAAAGCAGTCTCTCTTGTTGGGTCTTTCTGTTGTAAACCTCAGCTTTAGCAGAAAAAGGATGAGGTGTCAGAAAGTGGCTTTTTTCTGGATCTGGCACATGGTTGCTAAGATGCTGTTTTGTTGAGCTCTCTGAAATGCTGTTTCCACTCATGTAAAATCCAATTCTCACTGTTGCACAGAGGAGTGACCACAGAGCTGGAGAAGTTGCTACAGCAATATAAAATACTCCCTGCAGAACTGGTGTTTGAGACTATCAGGCAGCATGAGCACTCAGGCAGCTGCCTTAATGTAATACTGGCAAAAGCCTCTCCCTCCAATGATCCAACAAACCCCATAAAACTGTTACAAACATCTACAGAAAAAGTCTAAATAAAAAGATCATCTCAAAATAGAACAAGAAATATCTGAGAAGGTAAAATATGTTTAAGGTCTTCCTTTCATACTCATAACATTTCACAAATAAAATAAATAAACTAGACAAAGAGTCTACCCTTAAGAAAACTTGACATTAAAAATAAAAGTATAGGAAAGCATACTATCAATGCTAATTTTATACAATGGAAGATGGCCCTTAGGAGAATCTTTTCATTTTCAACTTCCAGCCAATTTGGCAATCAGATGGATTATGGTGGCATGAGTAAACAAATATTTGGGTTCTTTATATTTTACTGTGCTTTTTTCTAATAACAAGCTAAGCCTGCACTAAAATGAGGCAACCAAGCTTAAAAGAATGATGGTCTTTGTTAGGAAAGGCCATCCTCATGCTTCTTCTGTGAAATTATTTAGAATTATTTAGATTGGATGTTTTTGCTAGAAGCAGTTCCTTAAGATCCACTGTGTATTTCCAAGTGATTTAAGCACAATATGAAGTGGTAGTTGCTAAGGCAACAATATGCAATTCCTGCTTCGGTGATCTCTCTTAACAGCTGCATAAGCCCAGGCAAGTATCAGTTATATGAGAATTTATAAATCAGCTTGGCAAATACCCTATCAAATAACTTCTCCGGGAATTGCTTTAGGAACTCACAATACCAAACTGTTTACCCAGACTAAAGTCTTGTCTACACCACAGAAATAGAAGTGCTCAGCAGTGGCTCTGTCAGGAGGGTGCTGATGTAGCACAGACCAATGCAAGGCTGTGTTCAGCACCAGCAGCTGTGGCAGAGAATTGCCAGGAATAATAAGGAATAATAATTGCCAGGAACAGAGGCCCCAGCATAAGCGCCACTTCAGTAAATCGCAGGCTGAACCACAGGTTGCTTCCTCACAGACAAAACAAAGCAGGAAAAATTTAGGATCAGATGAAAATACTGGATTTGAGAACACAGACGACAAAGTGAACACAGCGTTGCTACCAATCAACAGTCAGTTCTGTCTCCCCTGACATGATGCTGGGATCCCCCCAGTAAGACTGGCTGCTCCTAGAATGCATCTGTAGTCTGATATTTTTTAAAGAAATACCAAAAAGATCGCAAAAAAAAGTCTGACTTCTCTCCAAAATATCACTACAATTTTTCTGCTCATCCTACAACTGAGGCCAGTGTTCTCTGTTCATCTCATGTGAGAACAAAGGGAGAGCAGATGGGATAAAACAGAAAAAACAAAGGTTCAAAATGACCCTGTATGCAAAGCCAAACCCAACTCTCCCCCAAAATTTACTAAAAGATCTATTAATACATTTAACGACCCAAAATATGTAACATACCCTTGTGAGTTAATTAAATTAGAATACAAAATGGTGGCACTGAGAGTTAAAAAAGGGTATAAATATGTATCAGCTTTCTTTTCAAAAGAATATAAAAACTCCTCCTGCCTACATGAATCACAGGCTACTAAAAAAAGCATCTGAACATCATCAGAACCTGATAATGTTAATGAGGATAGGATAACGATATTGTTTTCTTTTATTTTGAAGGTAGACACTATATGATCAAAAATTACACACTTCAGGGGGTTTCTTCAGTCTAAGGCAAGGTAAGATCCTAGAACTGCTGACACTTCTAGCAGCATAATGCTGAATGACAAATAACATCAAGGGCTCACAGAGGGACCAAAGTGAATGAGTCATTAAATAATGATAAATATAGTGTGACTTTATGTTGTTTAGAATTTAATAGCAACTACTGTCAAACTAGTTGGGATGCATTTACTATTTTTAAATTGCATGCTAATTATTTGCATCTAAAAAAGGTAAGCGAAAGAAACACCTCTTCATTAGCATACTAGAATGATAATTCTGACCAATTCTTTATTATCCATTCTAGGAAATGGAAAGAAATCAGTTCAAGAAAATTGTAAGATAAATCACTTCTGTTCTACAACAAGAAGAAATTACTACTATGGACTAAATACTTTTCTAATTGTCTTCTCCATAGCTTACTCAGTTCTCAAGGCTAAGCTGAAAGTTAGCACAGGAACCTCATCTGGGTGCTGTTGTGTACACTCAGCACAGTACCTTTTGCATGACATCAGAAGAAATATGTCAGGTTCAAGGCTTGACTCCTTAGTAAATTCTCTTCAACACCTACTCCACTGTGTGCCATCTTCTCTTTAAAAAAGCCCTTATGTAGCACAGACAGTAAGAAGTACTTAAAAATTGGAAGACACTATGAGTTTCTACAATCCTTCAAATCAAGCAGCAACACCCTTTGCTCGATTTGGATTTTAATATGGCAGAAAGAGGAACCAGCTGTACAATTTAATTGCAAGGATTGAGATAGGTCAACAAGAAACATGCTAGAATTTCTAACCCAGGTATAACGATCACACAAACTTTTTTAATAAAAAAATTACAGCTGATGTCAAACATTTTGTCTGCAGTTCTGTGCATATCACAGCACTAATCAGACTACTGTGCTCTCACCAGGTTTCCAATTGCACACCAAGTGTACTGGGTATTCTATCAATTAAGCCAACAGAATAGTTTGGACATACACACTAAACAATACAGTATCTAGACAGGCCTGAAACTTCTTACGGTACAAAGTCTTTGCCAGCAGGAGAGAACTGGGAAAAAGAATGATCAGCAATTGTGTGACAGATATTTTAACCCTCTGTGTGGGTAGGGAAGATGGGTGATTTCAGTGTACATGCAAATGGGGATTCAGAGGGAGATTTACAGATTGTTCAGGAGTCTTGAACACTCAAGCAGGGAGTGGCCCTGCCTATCTTTATGAATTTTGCAGGCCATCCACAAAGGAGGTAGACGGCTGTGAAAGACGGTCTCAAGAATAAAGGATCTTCTTATGCCTCTGTGAAAAAAGCCCACAAATACAAATAGAAATGTGCCATGTAAATACAACAATTCTCCAAGGAAAAAATGTTTCAATTTTTTATTTATGCTCCTTCCCTTTTGTAAGTAATCTCCCATTAATCACAGTCAGAATGCAACAGAAAATCGGAGGCACAGGAAACAAATCACCATTCATTAAAAGAAATGTATTAATGAATGTGGCACACTAGGCAGAAATCATTGTTGTACTCCCACAATTGCTGTAAATGCTATATTCCAATGTTTTCAAAGCCTGGCTTATGAAGATATCAAAATGATGTAGAAATACTTGTGAGAAAAGTTCACACATTTGTTTTTGCCATTGCCTTCGCACAGTCTTGGATCATATCAGAAGGTCATCAGTATGCAGCATTTTACTGTGCTGTCCTGCCCTTTTTCTTCTGTATTTCTGCCTTTTAGAGTATTATTTTCCCTATATTGGACTGGAATGAAAAAGCGCAGTAAGACTAAACAGTGCTCCTCCCACTCCTCAGAAGTGTAGAATCGTAATAACTCAAGAGCAGCAAGATTTCTCCCGGCTTCTTTCCTCCTGCTTACATCTTACTGATTTGGCCAACACGTAGTTTTATTAGATTTTTCTACCATGCCTGGCCAAAGACAATTGTTCTTTTTATTTTCCATGAAATTTGTTCTGCTCCTGAAGGGACTGTCTCATGTATGTAAGAAGAAGTGCAAACCATTGTTTCCATTTCCTCCATGTTGAGATGCTCCAAACATGGAAGAGGAAAACAGATGCCCCCAAGAAAAAAAATGAAGCTTACTGTTTTCCACTTTTAAGATCTACTCCCCTTTCACTTCATACACCTCTCCCTCTATTGTACACCAGCAAAGGCAACAAAACCATAAGCTGCTAGATTCCAAAGGCAAAAGGCTAGTAATTAACTTGAAATTGTCTTTTAAACAACAGAGATGGGGCACAAAAGGAGCCAGGCCTAGGTAATTTTAGTCCCACTCACTCTTTAACAGCCAACTTTGAATTCTCCAAAAAGATTTCTGCATCAGAATCAGTCTTGCTTCATTTGCATCTTACTTCTGTGTCAGAAGCAGCAAGAAGAGCATAAGCTACTTTCTGTGAGATGATCACGAAAAACAGGTATGTAAGACAAGAGAAAAGAATGATATTTACATTTTAACCTGCTTTGTGAAATTATGAAGATGAAGTTGCCTGGCACAGTAGCTGTAGCTGGGTTCTTCAGCTATAGTGGTGAAGAGGTCTGGGCTCTCTGGCAGCACTGATGGAAGTTTCATATTGCACAAGCAAAAAAATATCATCCAGAGCGCCAGCATGGTGTCTGGAGTATTATTATAGCATACTATAATGAGAAAGAAATGAGAATGAAGCTAGCTGTCCAAAAATAAGAAGGCTCCTGGTTAAAAAAAAAATTAGAACTGTTCCTTTCTCCTAAAGAATGGCACCACAATTCACCACACAAAAAAATGTCATATCTTCACATAAACTAGTTACTTTGATCAGTTCTAGCTTACATAACATTTTTGCCAGTATCTCCTGCATCCAAGTGACTCTCCACATATTTGCACTTTAACCCTACTATTTTTTCCAGCTATTATGTCAAAAACTATACAAACACCTCAGGGTCACACAGGTTTCTCAGCCTCTAGAAATTTGACAGGGATTACAGTAAAGATGGGGATTGGTGGTGGAAAACTGTGCAAATGGTGGCAAAGAACTCAGCAACACAAAGGTATTTCACTGGTTTTTCAGAATGAAAGGGCAATTTTTGTCCAAAGAGAAACTCCACTCAGCCTTCAAATCAACATTTTAACTAAGAATATCAGCAGCTTCATCATTAACATGAAGTTGGGCATGCCCTTATATTGCTTTTTAGTTTTCAAGGCCATAAATGAAAACAACTAACAGACATGTCAGCCAAAAAGTCCTGCTATTTTATATAGTAGATTCTGCAATTCCATCATGCCAGTAGAAAGAGTAGAGCTTTTCCTATGTATTTTTTAAGGAATACTGTTAAACTCTGAAGAGTACTTCTAATAAAGGAAATATCTGCCTTTTTATTTGTTCTTTATAATCAAGGACAAAATTTCTTCAGGTGGTATGACAAAACTGGTCACATTTGTATTTGAAACACTTTGAAAATACATCTTTCAACTTCTGTCATAAAAATTCTGACCACGCCAAACATTTTTCCAAATAAATTTCCTTAAGATGCAATGCAAGAATTCATTTTAGGTTTGCCCCAGTTTTTTTCCTTTTAAGGTCAGATGGCAAGGCAGGAAATAGAAAGGCTCATGACTGCTAGTACCCAGCAATCCTCATGCAAGAGAAGCCTGATGCTGCTGAAAGTCCAGTGTTTATGAATGACATTAACAAATGGGACTGATTAAAAGAAAACAAGGACTTCATACAGAGGCAAGGAAGATGAGGGGTCTTGGTAAGTCATGCAATAATTTTTCTCTTGTATAAAGAGTCCATTGCTAAGAAAACGCCTAACTCACAGTTTATTGGTAATAATTGCGCACAGTTGATATTCCCTTTGCTCCAGGGTTGAAGAAGAGGTAATGCCTCACTTTCTAGGAAATTATTCATGACCCAGCTTCAGTGAAGAAGAGGTTAGCCTCTCAGAGAGGTTGAGATGAGTTATATGATCCAAAGTCAAGAGAGCATGAAATAAATGCAGAACCTGGGAGAGAGGATATGCCATTTCATTTACACAAAGAGAAAGGAGATTGAATGAGGAAAGAAGTCAGCAACAGAAAATCTGTTTATGAAGGAAGCAGATCAAGTAGAACAGAGTATCTGGAAGGGCTTTTTGCAAAACACAGATCAAATAGCATTATCTGCTCATACTTCAGGCTTTGCATGCATCAAGTATAAATTATTGCATGGAAGAGAACATGCTTTCAGAATCTGTTTATTGAAGAGAGTCAGGCAAAGAGTTTGCTGCACAGCTCTCAGAAAGAATCAGCTTTAGGCCTTGTCACATCAATGATTTATAGGGTGACACTAGGGAAATCAATTAAGCTCTCTACGCGCCCCAGTTTTCCCATCTGTAAAATAGGGGCAAGCTGTTATTCAAAGAGAGTGCTTTTCCATTTTATAGCCTTCCTTCTTGTGTTTGGGTGTTTGTTATTTTGGTAATTTTTACACTATTCAAAGTATTAGTCTTTTGTGGATGTGTTTTTATTTTAGCATTAGAATACACCTGTTCTTGTTTCATTTTAACCGTTTTGGGTTTATATGAATTCATTTATAATTTTAGCAGCAAGATCAAAAATACGGCCTACAATGTGAAGGGAACACATGAACATAGATCTTTCGGGAAACTATTAAAGAAATCTCATGGTAGGCATGAATAGAAAATCCAAAGATAAGGAGGAAACTACTATTTATTTTCATTTTAAATTGTTTAACATTTTTGCAGCATTTTAGCACTCCAACATTTAGGAATTCTTTGGAAAAAAATATGTAGAAAAGAATAATTGACAAATTACAGTCTAATCCTCAAGCATCTTGGAAAAAAAATGACATGGTTGTCCTTGAGCTTCTTGTTTCATAAATTTTTCTTTGTTTGGTCTCTGGTATCCACAGAGTAAGAAATACACCATTCAGAAGGAACATCTAAATAATTACCTTGCTGAGGTTTTAGAATGGAAAAGGAAACTGAGTCCAGGGCATTGGTAGCCTGTCTATTCCTACAGATAGACTTAAAATTCACTGGTCACAGTTGCCTTTTTTTTTTATACTATTCTACATTGCTTAAAAATGGGGTAAAGGATAGAAAAAAAAGCAAAGTAGTTCAGAAGCACAGAGAATTATTTATGAATCACTGTCAGGAGGGCTTATACCTATACAATGCTTTTGCCTGCACTAGGAAATTTATCCTTTTGCCTGTAGAGGTAATAATACATTCAACTTGTGAAATGGGAAAAAGACAGCTAAGGAAATGTTTTAAAATATAGTTTCTGTTTCAGTATGAAATGCTGTAGTCTCCTCTTAGGAGGAAGCCAGCACGAATGTGATTGGCAGATACAGTAATAAGGATTTTTTTTCTGTCTCTGCCACCTGAGACTTCTGTTACACTGCGACTTGCATGAAGGATAACCATATAACTGTGAGGCCATCCAAGTCTGACTCCAGCCCTGCCATGGTTTTGAAATTCTCCAGCAGACAGCAAAATTTCAACAACCAGGTTCTTCAATTATAGGAGGACTGGGAGATTAATTTAATGTATTTAGATACTTGTCTTGCCATTGCAAATGTAATCTTCTTACTCAAGACACCAGCTGCCTTGGGCATTAGAAAGAAAATTATTATTCTGCTATGCATGGAATGGTGCACAGGACATTGGCTGAAAATAAAGAGAAATGATGGTAAAGCAAACATCAGTTTGTGGTTACATTGAATCCTCAGCAAATGGCAAATGACTCTGAATTGGCAAATCCTTTTATCGTTACAGTTTTTACAGTAATCTAAAATCTCTCCTTTATCTGCTTGTTTTTTTTGGATTGTTTAACACAGAGACTGATGATCAGTGAAGCAAAAGATTTAGTTTAAAGGTGTCAGCTAATATCTACCACAGAGCTGCCATTACCCTTCAAACTGGCTTTACAGATAAGAGCTGGCTGCTCACTGGGTGGTCACAACAATATTATTCAAGAAAATATCTTAAGGTGTTCATATTGGCAACTGGGTTACAATATACCATGCACGTGTCCAGAAATGTTATCTAAAGTCACTGAGAGGTTAACAGCAAATACGTATGCTTTGTATACAAGATACTATTCCAGGAGAACGCCGTGGTTGGGTGGTCTGATTTAAGCAAACCAAGTTGAGTCATATCATGGAGCTGTCTATTTTTATTGCTTTGTTTTGTCGTTAACAGATAACCCTTTTAGCTTTGTTGAATATAAGGTACTTTCTGTTTTCAATCCCTTGGCATTATATTTTTAAAGAAAACATGTCTCTGATCTTTGTAAACTTCCACTTAGTTGATTTAGTCCCCCTTCTTCCACCGGTTGCTCTTTACACAAACTGCACTTTCTCCTCCTTGGACAAAGCACTCTGAAATGCTGCTGCAGCTCATTAAGACAGTGAAGATTTTATACCCAAAAGCAACAGTGTAAATTATAGACAAACAAAGCCAGTCTTGAGTGCAATCTGGAGACCTGAAGTATGTAGCTGGCCGGGTAACACTACGTGGCCTTCAACAGTTCCTAGTTACAAGGGACATTATTTTTCCTTTTATTATTTTGCTCCAGCTGAGCACTTACATGCTAGAAGTCACTATTCTGACATGAAATTCTGAAAATACTGTATTAATGTTCATGTGCGTGTTACTGAAATACCAGACCACATAGTAAAACTGATTTTACATTAGCCAGTTGGATAATATTTTTGACATTTAGGTTAAGATGGCAACACTCAAGTAACAACAGTCATTTCAACAGTGCTTTCACAAAATCAGTCTGAATCAAGATCAAAGCAGCATCTACTTGTTTCCACTGGACTCATGGTTTAAAACTGATTTCTATTTCTTGTGCATTTGCTTGAGTCAGTTAAAAATAAATGATCAGTTTAAACAAACAATTTGAAAAGAAAAACAGATAGAAAGGCGAACTCTATTCAGAACTTCAATGTATTCCAAAGAGAATTTCAGTGAATGCACAGCAAAACATCATAATTTAAAAAGATATTAATTTTATGACAGACTGATTCAGCCTTTCTGAGAATTATTTTCTTTAAATACCATAATTGTTGAAAAGATGTATGGCACACAAGGGAAAATTGATAGTGAGGACAAAATTCTCACTAGGAAATACTAAAATTAGAGTAGGAAGACTGTTGTGTCTATCAATACACTGTGTTGCTTACACTTGGTGTTTGGATTATGTAAGAAATATTCATCAGTTTAATCAAAAGGAATCTGTTTAAAAACAGAAGGACATTGTATACAATTATTTAATTATTTTAAGAATGTAGGGATTCCTCAGTACAAGTGTACCGGAGCTGCACATAAGCTGTACATATGGATACAATGCAATAAATCAGACACAAAAATGTAACTCCTGAAAGTAGACAGACTGCCTCTTTACAAAATGTAGAACCACATATTTCCCTGCTTTCCTAGAATTCCACTGACAACTTTAAGCTTTTAGAGTAATGGGTTTCACCCCTTGAACACATGCCACAGAAGGCTGAGGGAGGCACTGCACAGAGTTCACTATATAGGCTGGAAACCTAAACATTTGGTTGCATCATATAAAAGAAACACATGTACAGCAGATCCATCTGACATTTTCACACTTATTTTAGAAGATCTCTTCAACTTCCTCATGATTTCAATCTACATTTAGTTCATTACTAAGTCCTGCAATTGCAGAACTAAAATTAATCAGAATCCCATTTACTTTCTGAAGAGCACTCAAAAGTCTATGATTTTAAATTAATTTATGCAAAGAGAAAAGCTCTTGTCTTTGTAAGTATAATTCTAAGCCATATAAATCGAAAGTAAAGCTTTAAACCCATAATGACCCCTTTTCCATCCAGTCTTAAATGGAGTAATTAAGCAATAACTTCCATTCCATCTAAGTACATGCAGCAGTGATGGGTGTCTGCTTGCTGACTAAAGCCTGAGGCATTTAATTGACCTGTGGGAGCTGATTATTGCAAGTACAGTCATATGGCATAGAAGCTATCTACTTTTTGCTAGAAGAAATCTTTCAAAGTAATTAATAATTTCGGTAATTTAAAAAGATTATGCATAACTATTCACTCTGAAGAGACTTAAGCTGTAGTCAGCAAGCCTGCTACAGATCTTTAAAGATAATAATATCTGTAGGTGTACTCATTTGGGTTGTAAATTTGACTCTTCAGAGCAATAGAACAAAAATGAGTCATTGGCCAAGGGCTCAGTTCAGAACTCGGGAATTATCTCTGGATTTGCCTGGAGAGACTGACAATAAGGAATCCCTCACTGACTTTGTTTCAATCTAATGTTTGCTATTTATATCCTTGCAGCAGTGTTTAGAGAAGTCCTAGGTAAATGAAATTCATACAAACTGAAAACAGAATACATGCTGTTTCAGAGATCCTTCACAGCTGCACACAAGAGCAGGCCAATATTAGAAGAGGCAGTCTTCTTGAAGGATGGGCTTCAAAGTCACGAGACCACTGAGCCTACAGAGGGATTACAGTCTCCACAGACAATGCAACATAAATGCACTTTCCTTGGCCAACATGCACTGCACACTCAAAGAGGATATAAACTGCTGGGGGAAAAAAAGATTGAAAAAACTCTTCTACTAGAAGGTGACAGTGTGAAACAAGAAGGAATTTACAAGACATTTGTTTGGAAGTTCTCCTCTATCTAAAGAATAGCAAAATAAATTCATTGTAAATATTGTGTCCATTGCTTGCTGGGATCAAAAACAGATGAATATTTTCTTAGCATCTCAATGCCCAGGTGATGTCTTTAATGCCTTCTCAGCTAGACCTTTTAAAACTAAGAAAAATTACAAAATGTAAATATCCTGTCACAATCATGGAGTGCTTAGCATATTAGAAGGTGAATACTACTCACTTTTCTATCCAATAATCCACTTAAAAAAACTATCAGGTCCTAAAACATCTTGGAAGAGAAGAGAAAACTTTGTAGTAATTTTCACAAGAAAAGCAAGCTGTTCTTTTGTTTCCCGGAAACAAATCTCTTGTCATAGAACAGCTGAAATGATCCAAAGGTCATTGAAAACCCAGTTCAGCAGTCCTCAAGAGACTGTCTATCCCTTGGCACTAACATGGATGGGAGTAGACCTTGGATGGGAGTTCATCATCATAGGCACCTACTTAAGAGACAGCACTGACCTGTCAGAATTCAGACTATCAGAAATCATGCCTTACAAAAATGGCCATGCTCAATTAAAAAAAAAGAAATCTAAACAGACAATTGTTTTCTTTTGATTAGAGACTGGGATATGGGAAGGAGAGGTATGGTGAATTTGTTTATTGTTGTTTTGCTGTTTGCTTTTTTTTAAACACCTGTCAAAATTTAGGGAATAAGGGAAAAGTTGTAAGTACAATAAGTACTCCTTGGAAAATCACTTTATACAGAATAGCATAAATTACCATTGAATAAGATTTTGCATATATATATATATTTGGAACAAAAATATTGTCACATCCTGGTAATGAAATGGGAGTTGTTTCTAAGAGACAAGCTACAATATCTCAATTTGTTGGAAGCATCAGATGGAAAACTTCAGCTATCAGTTACACATCCATCTTTATTTAATATATTCATATATGATCTGGAAAAGAGAGTAAGTAATACAGACTTGAAATCCATGGAGGAGATTAAAATGGAGGGGATATGCAAACACTGGTAAGAGAAAACAAATTGAACTTTGTATAGAAAAACAAGATGCCCGTTCTGAAAATGTCAACTAATCTATTTGGAAATACATAATCTGAAACACAGATGCTCTCTGGGAAACTTGGAAAGTAACAATGTAGAAAAAGATTGTTGGGAGGACAGAACACTGGACATGAATTTGTAAAATGACACAGTAGTGGAAAATAACACAGATCTACATTATATTAGCATAAAAACACATAGTATCTATATCATGAGTGTGGCATTAAGCCATTCAGCCTAGACATTCCTTCAGGGCCTTGGAAATAGAGAGTTGTATATTTTTTATGCTGAAAAGCATAAGTACTATCTCATTCCCCTTCCTTTGTTTTTGAAAGTTTTAGTAAATTTAAACCTACACTAAACTAGAAGTCACTGCCATTTTCTAAGGCTGGTTTTGTCAATACTGAAAAGAGCAAAATGCACAGACAAATGGCCAGTCAGATGTGAGCCATGCTCTGCTTTGTGGTCACCAAGCCTGGGCTGAGGCTTTCCCTTCCAGAAGTTAAATTACAGAAAGATTTTGGAATTCTGAGAAAAACAATTAACACTGGAAATCTGGAACTGGCAAGTAAAGAGGCAAGATCACAAGGCTGACAAGGACAAGGAGAAAAGCATAACAAGAAGTAATGAGGCTCTGCAGCACCTTTGGAAGAAATGGTAGGACAAAATCTCTTGACAAGGAACCTCAGTATACCCATCAGTTAAAACCACACCAATCAAAATATTGGGAAAAAAAGTCCTGCGCCATGTGAACCTTCATTAAGGCATGATACATCACATAAATAGAATTCTTTTCAATATGTAGATTTTTTTTAGTCTTGTTTAGTTTTAATATGAATGAAATTTTAAAAATGCAAGTATTTCTCAGAATGCATTTGAAATTTTTCCTAAAATTTCAACTGCTATGGTTATCCTTTGAAGTATGCTCCTGCTGCAGCATGTATTGCCTTTGAATGTCAGGTAGCATCAATGCCCTTCAGAAAGAATATAGAGTTTTACCTTGAAATTGGATCGACATATTTTAAAGGAAAATCTTTTTATTTTCTCTCCTCTATCCCATCAACTTCAAATGTTGCTCAGTAGCTGAAGCACATCTACCATTATTTCCACTTGTATTAGTAGCTTGCTTGTCTTGTTTTCTTTTTTTTTTTTTTTAATCAAAGTAACTTTTTCACAATTAAGGAATTCTAGATGCAGTTGTTTCATTCCTATTTGGGTTTGTAAAAAAGTGGAGTGAATTTTGCAGTTTGTTATCTTATCTCTACAGCACCACTTAAGTACAAGTGATCAGGAAGAGGCCTCAGAATTCTGTCCAAAAGAATACTGGCCAAGATTGTTTTACCTAGCACTAATTTTTAGCCTCTTAACTTGACTGCAAGAGTTTAGGATAAAAACAATCAAATAAACTTGAGTACATGTCTCCGAAATCCATTTAGGTGAGAAATGGATGCTTAATTCCTGCATATATTGACTTCCCTTGATCATCTTCACAATTTATGTGGAATGGGAATTGTCAAAACCACCCTCATGCTAAATATGTAAAAATAATAAGAAATATCTTTTTCAGCTTAAATATAGAAAGAACTTTGGCAAGGATAAAGCAGCAACGAGATGGGAAGTCAGCATGTGCTCATTTTTACTGACTGACCCTTTACCACCAGTGCTTCTCTTTTTACTGTATCTTCCACAGAAACCATCACCAATGAGGCCATTTCTGTGTTTGCATTACACATGCAAACATGCAGTTTTTCAGGCAGCACTGGTTCATACTTTCTGATGTGTTATGAACGTACTGTTGGACGACAGGAGCTTTATAAGATGACATTCAACCAAACTATTCCAACTTTTAGATCATATATTCATTCAGCTGCTCAGATCAAAATGAGAAGTAGCAGAGGAAATTCATATTCTGGTATTTCTAACGCTGATTTGCCCATTGGCAAAAGTCAACTTTCTAGATTTTGGGGGCAAAGTGAAGATCCAGACTAATATTATTTCCCTCTCTGACATCAGCCAGCTCTCAGACAACAAGAGGTTTAAGCTGACTAGCAGCTACAATTCAGTCTGGATTCACAGGAGCATTATTGGAAATACTTGCAAGAGTCACCTTCGGCACAAACACTGTCTCAGCTGACAGCCCAGCTGTATCCCTGAGACATACATCTGCATACTTTAGGGAGTAACTTACAGTAATCTTTAGCTGGCAAAAGACTGCAGCCACTCTTGGAAAGCTACTTAAGCTACAATTGCCTGTGTTTACTCTTGCCAACTGCACACTCACAAATTGTCGTCTAGCCCAGATGACAAATAAATAAAAGAACATTTTGGAACTTGTGTCTGGCTTGCAATTCAAATATCTAAAAAAGCATTAGAACTAGCACCAATACTCTGCTGCCATTCATCTTATTTGACAGATGGAGAGGTTGTGACTAAGCTGAGAATAAGTATCTAAAATTTAAGAAAGCCCAGGTAGAGCTTCCCAGGCTTTTGACTCCATAGATGTGCTAAACACAGGCAATTTCTGCATCCAAGGAAACTTGCTCTGTAGTGAATGTGCCAAACAGAATTGTAAAGCAGTTTGCCACTCTGAAATATTGAACAATTTCTGAGTCTCACTACCCAAAGCTCGTGTCCCAACAAGCCTCTTTAGAGATAAACAATGAAGTTATTTTCTGCCTTTTAATATAGTCCTTTTAGATGACTTAATCTCAAACTACAGTGACTAGAAATATTTTTAGAATATGTAAATTGTACTAAAAAATCCACTTACTTTGAAGGCACTGGAAAAAAATCCCACTTTGAAGTAGAGAGAGACATGGTAACAAAAATACCCCTAAATCTTAGCAGTGCTTGATTTCTCCCTTAATTACAGTTCTGAGTGATCAAACCAACATATGACTTCAGGGAAGCAAAGATCATTTAGCCCCAGCAATAAGCCCAAAATAAATCTTTTATATTTCTTTATTCATACCCTCACATTTCAGTTCAATTTGTGTCTAAATAAGACATGTCCCTGTCAGTTTATGTTCACAGTTCACCCTCATCTTTAACCTTAAATCTAAGCAGAGCTGATAACCTCTCTTTCAAGTCAACATGTATTTTGTTGGATTGATCCAACCTCTCTGCCTTTAATAGAACGCAGCAGCAGCTGGTTTCAAACTGCTTGAAACCTTGGAGATCAAAGTTTGATGAACCCCTGTCATTCTCCCAAAGAATTAAGATCTGTGAAGAATGTATGTATCTCCTCAGGCTCAAATTTCAGAAATACAACAACTGAAATGAAGAGAAATTGTTATTAGAGAACCACGTCAAGCATATTCACACTGCTGGAGTAGGTATTTTCAATTAAAACAAACAGACACTTTCAACAAAGCTGTACAGCCATCCTCACAACAAATGAATTTGCTAAAGTTTGCAAGGCAACTGGATTCTTCAGACATAATACTGATGGAAATTGCTCACTGCTAACAGTCAACACACAGAGCACGTGGCTGTGCAGAATAATGTCATATCCTGGATTAGATTCAGATTTTAAATATATATGTGAATTGCTCTTTTCGCTTTCCAAACTACCACTGAGAATGTGGAAAACTGACATACTGGCATAAACCATACACAATAATTTGGGGTTTCCCTTGTCAGCCAGATAATATTATCATTCTCCCTTTCAGCAGTGCTCAATATACCACATGGTTTTATTAATAATCCTTAGGTTTCCCTTCATCATCCTATAGGAAACACCTACTACCTGTTTGGGTTGCAACCTACCTAACCAAAAAGCAGGACTGCCAGGACCTGAAGAAGTCTGATGAAATAAAGAATGAAGCAAGACTTCATCAAAAGTATTTCAAGAAAAAAAGCATAAATTAATCTTTGCAAATTCCTGCTTTTCTTATTGGATGCTTTGAAGTCAGGGTAGACATCTGTATTTGTGTGCTCAACTAGCAAAGAAGGTATTTCATATTTGTTTTTGCTTTTAAATGAAATGATACTTTCTTTTAACCCTAAAGTTAAGAAATTTTCTCCCTCCCTCCACCTTTTGCTATGTGATGACAACAAATGCAGTTCTTATAGATTTACTAGTGTCCTCAGTGATACATTACACAACCTAATTAAGATACATACAAAGTAATGTCAGATTTACATTTTTCAAATGTCAGATTTATAAATAGCCATTTTTACAAATGCAAAATATTTTTCTTGTCAGCTACATTCTTCTCTGCGTTGACATGCATGTGTGTGTGTGTACGAATGATCATTCATAATTTCCATTTTCTCTGCCATATATACATACACAAAAAAAATGCACACACAGACATGCACTCTAAATCCCACCCTGAATTCTTCCATCATCACCATTTATTTATCATGTAGTCCTGGAAGACCAATCTCTCTTCAAGATAATTCACATACCATATGCAATCTCCAGTGATAGACAAAAAAAAAAACCCACCTTAAGAAAACAAACAAAAAAGCCAGTAAAAGCACATTATCCTTTAGGGATCAAAAGCTGCAAGAAAAGAGAACAACTGCACCAGGATTTTTGTGTGCTGAGCTTTATTCAGGGTCCTTCTTCTCCTGCATGCTGTGCAAACTCAGTCATCTTAACACAAGAATGGAGCTGCTACATCAGACTCAACAGCACGTATGAAACACAAATTCCTTCTCCCAACATGGGGAGGTTTCACAAGAAACCTGTACACACATGTTAGTGGACTCCTCATCCCCCACATCTCTCCTCCATGCAGCAAACCCAGCTAATGAATTAGAGCCAGCAAATTGAACGTCTGCAAAAACACCCAACATTCCTAAACACAGCAACTGATGTGCTGGCTGCGCTGTTCACAGATCAGGCAACAATTAGTGACAAAGTGGATTTAGGTAAAACAATAACTTTTTCAGCTAAAGAAATAGAGCATATTCTGTGAGACACCAGGTCCTGGTATTCTTTACATGATACCTCATGGATTATATTGTTTATTTGTGCTTGGTTTATTGCTGGTTTAGTTTTTGTGCTGTTAGTATGCTATATTTTGACTAATTTTTTTAGTTGGCTTCCTTACTAAGGATCCTGAATAGACAAAAAGCAGCAAAAGCAAATACCTTGTGGGCAAACAGTTTATAGCTCAGGATTCTCTACTCAGACCCAAAAAATGAAATCCTTATTCAGAATATCAGATAATTCTGAATATCAAAAGTTACCACTTTACTTTTTTTTGGTCTGGTGTTATTTGACACTCTTCAAATTTTCATAGTATAAGAGTGCAAAGTTTAATTTTAATGAATGTAGAAAAAAGGAATTATTAGTATATGTCAAATTTACTTAGCTACTTTTTTGAGTGATACACATTTAACTGTGAAATGCAGTCTTCCTCAGTGTTCTCACCTCCATTTATTTAAGGTTATAGAGTCCTCGAATTAATAAACAAAATATTACATTTGTTTAATTATTTTCTATAATGTACTTCCCATACTGATGATGCCTAAGTTGTACAAATAGCAAACAGAAGAAAACAAATCTTTGGTAGCTCTGAAACTGCTATACTAATGGAATATCCATTCAGATTGTGATAAGAGAACCTCCAATGTTAAAATCTGAACTTGGATCTCCAACTTGAAGTCCAACTTCATTATGCAGCAAATGAAGAGGTAAATTGAAACAGAGACTTTTTTTCTTTGCTGAACACATAAGCTCAATATCCTTGCAAATCAGACTCTACAGTCATACTGTATACTGTCAGACAAATGTTAAGGTAATTCTTTTGATTCTACTTTCTAAATAAAATGTTACTTTCCTATACTAAGCAGGTAACTGCCATACAGTAGAGTGTGTTACAGATATCTCTATAAGGAACACTCTCTTTATCAATGTTATTAAGAACACTACATATTTCTAAATCAATCTATGCTGAAGAACAAACTCATTGAATTCTTAGTTATTTTTAGGACAAAAATTTATTATAAAAATCACTAAACACTCGTCAACAAAAACATGAAGAAGAATCTGAGCAGTGTATTTTTGAAACTTCAAATTCAGCCACACTGTCTCTATTTGCAAACCAAGAATATCTTGGTAAATCCCTGAAGCCACAGGTTATTGAAATCTAGAGCAGTGTATTGGGTCTGGCTGAGCTGGAGTTCATTTTCCCTTAGCAGCTCTCAGAGTGTTGTGCCTTGTAGCTGGAAAGGTGCTGATAATACTCCTGTGCTTTGGCTGCTTCTGGGCAGGGCTGGCACAGCATCAGCGCTGTCTCTCTACGATTCTCTCCACATCAAGGGGCTGGGAGTGGGCAAGATCCATCCACTACAAGAAGTCACCTGCTATGGACTATCTGAGACTCGACATATCATAGTATTTCACACGCAAAAAACACAGACATGTTGTTGGGGAGTGGAGGGGAATGCAGAGCAGTTCAACACTTAGTGAGACACAGCAGTGCTTTGAAGAGCCAGCATTCAGGATGCAAGCTTCCTAAAGGGCCAGTGGAAGGAGGACAAGTTGGAGCCTGAATGAGTCAAATTGTCTGAAGAAGATGGTTTAGTGACAAATTTATGATCTTAGCAGATGCTTGAATGCATTTATTTCTTTATGTTTAGATCTTAAAATTGAGAGGATTTTACTGTTAAAACTGGGTATGTACATACAGACAAATTCTGTATGTACAATACAGAATGTACAATTGTAATTACAATTGTAAATACAATACTGTATTTTTTAAAAGCATATATCTAAAGTATTTTTCATCAAATTAAAGTTACAACAGTAGAAAAACTGCAGCACTGGATTCCCACTGCTGGATCTCAGTTTAAAGTAGGACTGTATGACAGCATAGACATTACAATTAATATCACCAGAAAAAAATGAAGAAGGTAGAGGAGGCACTACAGTAAAACTGAATAATTTAGAACTGAGAACCCTGTGATGGGATTCTCCACCGCCACACCTCACACACATTTGCCAAGGCTCTCTGTAGCTTCGTGCACATGTGCAAAAACGTTTTTGTCACCCAGGGGAAACCACTACGTAAACCTGTGGAGAGACAGGAAATAATAATGGCCCACACCTAGCAATGCCAATCGAGTTTTGTGCCATTACACTTTGGAACATTTTAATAAACAAGGAAAGATGGGCAGGAACCGCCCACCACGTGAGAAGTCGGAAGGTGTGAGAAACGCAGTGGGTTCTTTCTCTGAGATCTCAGTGGGTGAGTGCCTGAGAAGGGAAGGCAGGGCTGCCAGGCAGCCCCAGAGGTTCCCCAGGCCTGCAGCTCCCTGCCTGTGCTGCCTGCATGACGCCTGTTTGATGGTGCCCCCCTCCTGTGCAGAGCAGGGGCAGCATATCGGATCACTGCAGATGCTGGGAGCTGAAGGCAACAGAAAGAAAAGCTTTGACGTTCTGTCATGGAGATGACAGGACAAAATGGCCTGCAATAAACAACAGTTTGAGCAGGATAATTTGATGCATTGAGTTCTTAAGCTTTTCCAGACGCTGAACTTAGCTTGGGATGTGAGATAAGGGGACAGCAATTACTTCTCTGAATAGAGTGTGGTTGTGTGAAACCAAGAAAAAGGAACCTTTCTGTGAATGCAGAAGAAATAATCCACATGCTCTCTTTTATTTTATTTTTTTTTAAGCCCTTTTTCCAGCCATCAGCTTTTAAGAGGATTCATCTGCAGGTCATATGCTCTGCAGACTGAAACAATCAATGTTTCTAATCAATTTTAAGTAATTTTATTTTACCACTGTTGTATTGCCACTGCAAAAACAAAACAAAAAATTAAAGTCCAATAAAAACGAGCAAGCCTACACAAAATTGTCTTTTCATCCTCCATCCCCCAGCAATCAGATTTACAAAAGTAGCTTTCTAACTGCTGCATATGTTTTTAAATCTGTGTAAAGCCCCAGCTTCATACATCATTGTGGCAGTTCAGCATCTCTATGCTCACGAAAGAATATATGAGGAGAGTTATGTTTCTCTGGAAATTGGCCCCTATTATTGGCACATAGGCAGACTCGCAAGAAAACCACGCTGCTGGAGTACTTTCCATAAATAATAACTTGTTAACCCACGCCTTTTGGGCCCAGTCCATCCTTTCTAAGAAGTTATTTAATGATATTCCACATGTAGGGGAGCTGTGGATAAACATGCACGGAAACAGTCTCTCTGCAATCCAAAGGACAGAAGAATTGTGAGCCCCAGATTTACACCACACTTGAAAAAATAACGAGCATCACGGGTAATTTCAGAGCTGAAAAAAAATTTTTTTTTTCAAGTCTAATGGGATTGTATACGGTCTTGCAAATAAATACCCAATAGGCAAGGATCATCTATTGAATACTTGGACTGGCCTTTGTGTACTGCATGTGGTATCTAGAATGTTTACTGATGTTTGATTTTTCTCTTGTGATACAGAAATTTAAAGACAATTTCCTTCTCATTTAACATACTGATTTTAATAATACTGCTTATACCATAGTGTGAATTTAATCTTAAAGACTCTTCATATATCCTAAGAGAAAGTGAAAATCATGCAGCACAAACCAATGTTATCACATCTATCCTCTAAAGAAGCATATAAAATGTTTAAACTTATATTGTCATACAGCAAGACCAAAGAGGAGACAAACCACAGCCACTTTAATGAATTCAGCAAAATACAACTGACACCAGCTGTTGCCTAAGTGGCCAGACTTGGAACACATCAAATCCTTGCAGGAAGTTTTGCAGGACCAGGTAAATGACAATTTAAAATCTCTCTTCCACATTATAAACAACTAGCAGTACAGTCACAAGAAACAGCTCTGTTTGCACAACACTGTCATTAGTATAATGGCTTTCATTAGAGGTCATACTAATTAAACACTTGCCTACGTTTAGAAAGTTGGAAATTGGTAAAATCAAAATTCACAACTGCATCTTGAATACACAGACTCCTACCTTCCTGATTACTAAATACTGACTATAAACATAAAACTTAATTGACAGGACAATATAAAAAAATAATTTGCACTATGTTTTCCAGCGTGTATTTATAATTACTAATAATCCACAACTTCTAGTCCCAGTTCTCCCTGAAGAAAAGCCCCCTTGTTATTCACTCTTTGCTGAAGAAGCTTGCCAGAATTTTCAAATTTTAGCACTTGCTTTAAGGTCAAAGCCAGTATCCTAAGGGAAATAAAATATTTCAGAGCACTCTGAGAAAAATGGTATTTGAAAATAAATTTTACACATCATTTGTCAGGAACATCTTGAGGTGTTGTCAACACAAGAAGAGTAATTTTCTAGAGATGTTTCTTTCATCAGTTCCAAATTTTCAGGGATGGAGAAATTACTCATAAGATTAATATTCTAGCTAAGGCTGTGTCCCTTCCTACATATCACTGAAGGAGAAGAACAGGGTCTGCTTTCTATATGGAACATATACCTTGCCACATTTCCCTTTCAATAACTGCTTGCAAATAAGGTTCCAGTGTGATTTTGTATTTTTTAATGTCTTCCCTGCTTTTTATAGTTGAAAAATACACAAAAAAATCCTCATATATACTGCAGGCAGTATATATATATATAAAATAGATAAGGAGATAAGAAACATGGCTACAGCACCCCCCCTCAAGAGACTTAATATTTTACTTAAATGGTCCAATGCCAATCTGCAAAATTCATATAGTGTATTCAAATTTAGGAATTGAGAAATATTTTACAGCTTTCTTAAGTGACAAATATTCTTAAACAGCTTATTCAATGTTTTTTGCTTTTGTTTTTTTTTTTAATACAAAGAACAGCTGGATATAAATAGTTTGAAGGAAATGTTACTTTTACCATTTCATAAAACACCTGGCTCTCAGAGACCGCTTGGTTACCCAAAATTGTTTAATTGCACTAGGGAGCCAAAATCAAATATTCAAAAGTTACCTAGTTCACACCATGAATATTACTTCAGGGTTGAAACAGAATGAGAGAGTTTTTTATGATTTTCTGCTGAGGATTTTCTCTTCCCTAGGTCAAGACAGCAGCAGAGGAAATGGTGATGAGTGCTATTAAGATTTTTATTTGCGAATATTAAAGACCTTATTTAGACACCACCAAAGTTTTAACAGATGAATAAAAACACCATCTCATTTTCTGCCTACTCAGCAAACATTTTCTCCCTTCTGAATGATTGATTCCATCAAATGCCCTTGTGACTTGCTCTTATTTTTCTAAGGAAATAAATACCATTTATGAACTTACTTTTAAAGAACTCATTTGTGACTGAATTTCTTAACATTCTCTTTAAGTTATAAAATACTACTTCATACTTCATATGCAAATAAATTCTGCAAAAAGCACCTATAAGAGAGGTGTCTGCTCTGAGGCAGTGAGCTAAGGCACTTCTGCAAGTTTTGGTTATCAGTTCCCTGTACTTCAGATCCCTGATGTTAGAGTAGTGCTTTTTCAGTACTTCACAGGTCCTTGTGAAAAACCTGTGAATGTAGAGATGGCTGATGTCAATTAGAAATAAGTAGGAGGCCACATGCAGCAGGGGGATGATAAAAACTTAATGGCAATAATTCATTGTTCAGTGAGCACTGTGCATGCTTTGCAGCATATACGATAACACATGATACGAGATCATGTAAATGTAATTCAAATGTACAAGGGAGTAGGAGTAAAAGCTGTCAGACAACCATGAACTCAGTCTTGCTGATTCAGGAAATCAGACCTTTTACCATGTACAAAACCCAGTAGAGGCGATGAACTTGCTGCACCAGTGAACACCAGAGTCAGGCACGTGGTGTCAGGGCTCTTTTTACACATCTCTCATAAAATGGAGATTCACTAAACCTTGAAGGCTACTCATTCAAGTGGAAGCTTGGGGAAACAGTGGGAAGTTGGAAAAACTGGCCAGCCAAGCCCTGCCTGAAGAGGAAGAAGTCTGGGGATTTGGACTACACTTAAAAGGAGAAAAAAGCCTACGTGCTACAGCCAGATCTCATACCTCAAGGCACCCAAAACACTTGGAAAGAACGCCTGCACACTAAAACAAATGAAGTTCACACAAGGAAGAGGAAGAATGGGTCATACTTCCTTGGCAAAGGTGAATAATCTACCTGTAGGATTACACAGAGACAAAAGCAACACGTAAAAATTGGTAAGGATAAGGACATACTCCATGAGAGGAAGAGCAATGAACACAGAGGGGAGAAACTCTGAGTTCAATAATGTGATTCTTCATCCAAGAGGGGTAGAGAAAATGAAGCTGTGATATAGAGGCAGTCACTCAGTACTTTGTCTGGGCTTGTTCACTACTTACATAAAAGAGTCTGGCATTTGGAACCTTTACAATGTCCATGTGCTTGTTAGAGTAAAAGACTGACCATCTCGGAAGAAACCGAGTGCTTTTAATAAGAAGCAGCTACAAAGCTGTGCAACTTGAGTGTTTCTGAGTAAGCAATTTAATGCATGACGACACATGTGACACAGTTTTAGTAAGAAATGTATGTTTGTGTTTATCTATGATGTCTATAGAGAAAAGGCATGTTTCTCTTGGCCAAATTCATTGTACGTAAGAGAAATTCCTTTTATTTGGTACTTTTTCCTACAAGCTCTCCTGGTACACTCCAGACCTCCATTTAAGAACATTATTTCTATTACCCTTTCTTACTAGAAATCACGTGTAATCTGCTTTTACCTTCACTTGCTGATATTTTTGCATCCATTCTCTGCTAAAAGCTCTGCCACTCCAAAAAAATATTATCTGTTTTCTTCCTTCTCCTCAAATCATTGTTTTGTTTCTTCTCTTCTAAAGAACAATCATTAAAAAAAATATTGAAATAATGAACAGAACCGAACAGAAGTGAGTGTGGGAGTTGCTCTACTAGAAGATGCAAACAAGGGTGAAATCTGGGTGAAAGTGGACCAAATGACATACCAGGGAAAAACACAGGTTTTTTTCCTCCAAGTACTCATCTTCAAGTCATGAAGGTGTTAATAACTGCTATCAGTCAGGTCTTTCCTCTACTGGCAGCTACAGAGGCGAGATGTTTATCTGCTAATTAGGTATCAGTACTTCAATATGTTCTACCTTTTCCCTTCCGATGCTGACTGAAATAAAAACGTTCTGTTCCCAAAAGCATAAGAAATCCCTTAAAACGATTAGATACCACAATAAAAATTTGTTTGTGGTATACAAAGGTCTGAGTAGAGAAATGTCATCACATCACATGTACAGGATATGAATGTTTGCCCAGCTAGGACCCCTATGAATATCATACGCTGACAAGACCCTTGCTTTAACCACTTCTCATTCACTAGATTGGTGGCTAGTTATTGTAATTGCTTGCTTTGTAATTTGTAACTGTTTTTGGAATAACTTGTTGCTCTCCTTTGCTTAACCTGCCAGCTTTACATAAATCATTTTTCCTAGGATCATGATGCTTTTTTTCCTCATCCAGTGAGACGTTAGCTATACTGGCACCTGAAGTGCTCCACAATAGACTTAAATGAGAATGGAAGACACATCTTGCTAAGAAGTTTGCACTGCTCTTTGATGTCTCTGAATAAATCTGAAATGGCTGTAACCCCACGATAAAAACAGCTCATAAGCAATTAAAATTTAATTTTATTTAATTTTCACTCAGAGGGAGTATTCACCCAATTTCTGTACTATAAGCACCTGGTACAGCTGTATGATAAGAAGGGAGAGTTAAGCACAGCAAAGCAAACAAAAATTTCCTCCCACAGCTATCTGCTAGAGGCAGATGTATGGTCAGCATCAACACACAAAAAACTTTTTATCTGCTTACCTTGTTTTCTGCACCTATTTTTTTGCCACAATAGAGAAGGGAGATGGAAACAACTTTCTTCATATGATGCCTTTCTCCATAAGTTTTAAACAAATAACGTTCACTTCCACCACAGAACACTGTATTCAGTTGGTTTTGTTTGTTTTGTTTAGAATTAAAAGTACAGAAAATGCTGCTTTTTGGCAAACACAAGGCTTTCCTTTCTATTTTTGCATTAATATTCTACTAAAACATCTGTTTGTGCATACTTTAATCAAAAACGTTATCACGGTTTTCAAAGCACTGGAGGAGATTTTTATACTCTCTGTGTTAATGAGGACATCCTGCATCATCCTGAGAACTGATCGGCCTTGCTGCAATTGAAAAGATAATATTTATTTTAAATTTAGTTCTTACTCATCAGAAGATGCTGCTGATAAAATATTGCAATTTATACTGATATTATAGTAATTTCTAATTTTAAAAACCCAACCAAACAAGCACTTGGTGCCTCAAACATTGTATTTCTTCCCCAGGCATCTTTTCTTGCCCTAGCTCTTTAATGCTAGGTTAATGCAGTAGTGTGTTTTTTCCCATTAACAGTAAAATAAATCACTGTGAACTACTTACTATGTTTTAATTGCTATGCACATATTTCATTTAATTTACATCACCATTTACCTCCTTGCTGAAATCACACAAGGTTTCCTAAATTGTAGCCACCTAACACAAATCTAATGATCAAACAGCTTGATCAGGTTTTATATTTAAAGGATTAGAGATAACAGCCATAATGTCTTATTAGACACAATAGCACGATTTCAAGGCTGTCCTATCAACTTCATCCTGACAGCTTTTCCATTTCCCACAGCTGCCTTGCTCACTTATTCCTTAGTGCACAGAAATAAAAGTATAAATCCAGGTAATGAAAACAGTCAAGCTGCTCATAAAATGTCATATTACTCTGAGACTGCACATCACTTCCCAAATAGTATCCTGTCAGTCACATGCTCATTCTTTAAGTGACGGAAGCATTGGCCTGAAACAAGCTTGGAAAAAAAAAATCCATTCCAAAACAAACAAACACAAAACCATCACCAGTAAAATGTAGAAATTTCCCCCTTAATCCCATACTTACAAGGAATTCAATACTATTTAAAAAATAATTTTTAAAATAGCCATATACAAAATGGATGAGAGTAAAGGTGACAAGACATCACTGTGCTCATTGTGTCACTGACAAATCAATAACTGAGATGTGTGGATATGGAGATACAGGCTCTTTTTTTTAGGGCTATGATGGATGGAGTATGTGACACTAACAAATGTCAGTGCATTCCTTCAATAGAAATTTATGCTGTCAGCATTAGAGTTTTAAAGTGCTAGGTTTTTTTTTTTTTTGGTTTTTTTTTTTTTTGATCATCAGGAAAATGGAGTTAACAAGTTTGTAACTGCTGTGACTAATCTGTAAACTTGTGATCAACATCCCTATTTAATATCTGATATTCCGGAGAAGATTTAACTCATCATACTTATTCCAAACTTGCAGATTTACTGTTAAATATGGCACCTTAAAGATTAACTTGTATCTCTCCAAAAGACATAAATCTGGTGACACATAAAGACACTCAGAGAACTTGCAAGATTTGTGAAGAATTCCTGAAAGCACTAACTGGCCAGCACAACCTACTTCATTTTTTCATTAGCAAAACATGCTCACCTTCAAGCAGGTTTGGGGAACGGTGCACCTACTGGAGAGTAACTCAGGAACCAAAAGTTACCCCTCTGCATCTCTCACACAGTCACAGTTTTACACTGACTGCACTGGACAGATTTTGGCTGGCTGGTTTATTTTACAAATTGAACAGGCAAACGAATGTAAAAGCACCTCAGTGTGAGGAACAGTTTTTCCAACTAACCTCACACAGTGGACATTCACGTTCATAACGTACACAAGTGAAACAAAAAATAAAGACTGAAAAGAATGCAAATCATCCTTTGAGAACACTGAGAAGCTTCAGAGACATAAGAGGAATGATGATCCTATCTTGTCCAGCGCATACATCTGCAAAAATGTTCCTATGGTCACTGTTCTCTCTGAAGCTTTGATGTTCCCAGGGTATGTACATACATATTACAGGAAAAATGAACACAGTTGTTTTTAACTTCAAATCCTTCTAAATTCTCGCTTATGTGATTTACATCTTGTACATTATTAGAATATACACAATATAATCTCCTTTCTATGGCAAAAAAATGTATCCTTCTGGAATGTCTTCTTTTGCAGACTTGATTTCTCACCATTAACACTGCATTAATTAACATCTCTCACATTTATGCAATTAAAACAAATGCTGTTAAGCCAGTAGATTCTTCTGCAGCACAGCAGCCATGCTGGCCATCCTGAAAAATCATTGGCAAATACTCTAAACTCCACCTCAGCGCTCCGACATAACACAATTTTACTGCAGAACAAGAGGGAACGGGCCATAAAAGCAGGCTGATGGCTGAAGCAATGAAATATGCCACTGCCATTGAAGCAAAACAACTTTAATGGTAAAATCAGTATATGGAAACTTGATAACTGTGATCCTGGTAGCAACAAGAAAATCGAGGCTGTAGATGCAGTCACAAGAGATACTGCATTCCTGGAGCCAGCTGCTTCAGACAGAGCCAGGGAGCTCACCTTGCCAGCTAAAGAAAACACTCACTACTTATAGAACCAAGAAGTAGTCTTTAAAACAAAGAGCTGCTACAGAAGATGGATATAAGTATATATCTCTCATTCATCAAATCCCAACATCCTCCTCAACCAAAGCTTCAGGAACACCGAAACACAGAGTCAGAAGTTATTCCCAAGGATCTTTACATGCTTTATTGCTTCCTAAAAGCCTCATCTTTGCCACAGATAAGAAAGGATGAAGGAATGTATACAATTGTCAGGGTCTTAAAATTCACATTACAGATGTTAGAATTCTCCTCCTTTATTTTCTGTTTAATCCAACATTTCCAAGAGGTGCCTACAGACTACCAAGGACCCACAAGGCATCACTTAGCAGCCATGTGAACAGAAGTATTTAAGTCAAATCTCTCTGCATGTGGTACAAAGGAGGCCCAAATATGAAAAAGTATTTTTTCCTTAAGTCCTGACTCTTATCAGGAATCCTTAGAGTGGGCTTTATACACTGTTTTGCACTGGTTTATGACAACATTTCAATGTTCTGCAGGATTGAAGAAGAAAGGAGAAATACTGTTCTGAGAAACACATATGACTAAAATTATAATTCTGGAATGTAACTGAGTGGTTTCACAGTAGCTGAGTTACCTAATGGTCACCAAATTCTTTTATTTATGAATGTAAAAAATAGGCTTTGGCAGATGACCTTGGGCTGTTTTTCTTCATTAATCAAACTTTACTGCTTCAACTATAAACAACAGAGCAGTTTGCCATTTAAGCAAAAGTAAAAAATATACACACATACATTAAGAATGCAATAGGTATACTGATAACTTTCCAAATTCTCCATATTTTACAATAATTACTGTTACATGAAAGAGTCCGTTGACTAGCAACATGAAAACAAACCCTGGAATAAAAATTTACCATCGCAAACAATTTATGAAGATTTTTTTTTCTCTATTTTCCCTTTTTTCTACAAACTCTAGATCTACCATATAAACCACTGGGACCTGGACAAGCTTAAAAAGTGGGCCTATGAGACTCTCATGAGATTTAAGAAAACCAAGTGCAATGCACGTGGGTTGGCACAGCCCCTGATATCAGCACAAGTTGGGGGATGAAGAGGTTGAGAGCAGCCCTGCTGAGAAGGATTTGGGGGTGCTGCTGGATGAGAAGCTCAACATGATCCAGACCCGTGCACTTGCAGCCCAGAAATCCAAACCATTCTGTGATTCTATGGTTCAAACTGCTAAGTATTTTGCAAATAGAGTGAGAGAGTATGGATCTACTGCCATCCTTTCCCAATACATGAGGCAATTTACAGAAGATCAGGGGGCTAGGGCAAGGGCTTTATTTGGGACAGTATTTAAATAAAAAAGAACAAGCTTATAGCTGGAAGAAAACCAGGTAGGAATAGGAGTAAAACATTTCCACTGCACTCTCCCTCAATCTGCTGCAAATTAACCCAATTAGTTTAAGAATATTTTCCCCCTCAATTCAAACACCTCCTTAGATCAAAATCAAAAACATTTATTAACTGATGCTTCCAACTGTGACAGAAATTACAGTCATTTTTGTAGTAGAGATGGTGTAAAAATGCAATCTAAAAATATGATTAGAAGCTCAAAAGATGAGTAACCTAAGTTCATCTTGGAAATGGCTGTTTGGATACTGCTAAAGAAATGCATTTGGAGTTAATTAGTTTGCTTTTTATCTATTCCTCAATTAAGAACTTCCTACTCTCCCTTAATCATGAAACAGCTATTAAATTTAACAGACCTGTCTAGATGACCTTATACAAGAAGAATAAATTAATTGAACAGATTTTCTTAAAAATATGAGAGTAGTTTTATGAAAATAATGGTACTAGCAACATTCTGATCCTTCTGGACTTTGAATCATATCAAATCAATTCCATATATAACATCTTAAATTCCTCCTGTAACTCTCATAAAGTAAGTAAGTATTTTGAAACACTGGTTATTCAGGTATTTCCTGAGAGTAGATTAATTCTCTTTACCCTTTACGAAAAATAAACAAACAAGCAAACAAAAAACCTACCATCAAAAAGGTGCCAAGTGAGAGAACATACACGGCTAAATCATGTAATATTTCAATCATTAACACTACCTTGCAAAAACTTAGAATAATGGGAAAAAACCCTCTGGAAGATGTGATTAGAACACATTTCTACATACAGAACAAGGAGTCATTCCCTCACTGTAGTTCCTTTAAATCCTGCTGCAATCCTGTGTTGAAATGTGGGGTGTTTTGCCCAAGAAGTGTCTTCATGCGTCAGAGCAATTCCTTTAGAGTTTTCCCCTTCAGAAAGTCATTTCCAGTTATGTGCTGCATTTTCTCCGTGTGTGAATATGGCAATAATGAACCAGAGAGAGCTACAAAGCTGTACAGTGATGTTCACAGATACCTGCTGCTTTCTGATGCATTCTAGAAATACTTCTTTTTCAAAGGGCAGACAAACCACAACAGCAGATCTGCTGTGCAGTCTTCATTCATCCAACAATTATTTCACTCAACTAGCAGCTGAAATGCCCTGTTTAAACTTTAGCATTAAGCTAAAGAAATTTCAGTCTTTTTTTAAAAAAGAGGTCATATTTTCTCAGATCTTAGGAAAAAAAAGAATTCCAAACCCACAGTGTTGTTATGTTCTAGGTTTGTCAAAAATAATGAAAATACATTGTCATAAACATAGAATCATATTTCCACTCATGCTATGAGTGGAACTGGGAAAAAAAAAAGCATGGACATCCTAAACAAAGTCCAAAGCTACTTTACCCAACAGGTGGGAAAGTAGAATCTTAGATGCAGAAGCCTACCTCAGGAAATTCAACCTTACTGAGACATATTAGAATGGAGATGTGAAAAAAAAATCTTCATTTATTTAGTAAACTAAACACAGGCCTCAAGATGTTCATTAGCCACCTCCACCATTTTAATATTTGCTCAGAATGAAGCTTTGTCCATCAAACAGCAGTAGAAAGGCTAGCTCTCCCTGGTTTAATACAGCAATAAAATTAACTTCCAAGCACATAGCTTAACAAAATGATACTTTGTACCCCAAAGAAAGAAGTCTTCTAGGGGCATCATGAACCAAATTTGATAGAGCTATAAAATAAAATTATCTTTATATGTCCCCTAGAAGAAACAAGGCACTAAACACAGATGAGAAAGGAACACCCTTTTAAGATTGGGGTGAAACAATACAGGAATGTGTCAAGATTTTTAATCTAGATACCTGACCTCAAGGCTAATTGAGAGTTCCTGCTGTCTGTACTGTCAGCCCCATATTACACAGACAACAAAAATAACAATCAAAAGACAACAATGGTAAAAAGGCATGTTATTATGACTTGCAAATTTCACCTACTAAACAACTTCCCCTGTTGATGTTGCAGGTAAAAAAACAATAGCATTTGTCACCTGAGAAAAAAAAAACCACCACAATTTCATGAAGCTGCAAATGCAGCTGTGCCAGGCATAAGCCTGAAGGCTACAAAAGAACAGCTTCACTAATTCCTTGGCTTGTTTTACAGCAGTTCAGTACCACTGAATATCAAAATAGTTACTGCAAGTGTATGACAAAAATGAGATGAGATGTGACTATCTTAAAAAATTAATTTCTCCTGAACCCAACTGCAGTGTGTAAGCCTGACTTTGACTCTTCCAGCACCACCTCTCTTATGGATTCAATCCTTTTTACTTAGAAAACTTATCTTTGTGATATGATATTTTATGATATGTTCCAGTCTCTTGCACTTGATGTACCTATATAGTGTTCTGCATGTTGACATTTATTGACAAAGAACATGGAAGAACTGGGTTCAGACCTCAGGATGATAACTTTTTATAGTCAGGGCAAGACCTTAAGATAAAGAACATTTAAATCCAATTCAGCTCCCATGGTTTGAGTCATCTTGAGCAGCAGAACAGCACTGAATAACCAATGGCTGTCTGAACTCTACGCCAATATAACTTGTATGGAACATGATTGGGAGGACATTAATACCATCCCACCACCATACCATCAATAACCACCTTCATTCAAAATCAAATGTAAGGTATTTAAACAAACACACAACGCCCGAGATACACCTGGACCCAAGTCCCAGTAGTTCTACAGAATTCACCTCATTTTCTACTGTTAGTAGAAAAAGCCCCAACCAAGTTACCAAAGAAGAATAGCTGATGAATTTGCTTTGTTCTTGAGCCTCGCAAGAACTGGATGGATAAAAAAAGTAAGCCCCTTTTCTATTTTAGATGGATGCAGACAGCAACAAATACAGACTGTTAATACAGGAAGAAAAGCAGCAAGAATGGCAACCCAAGTCTTTTTAGAGAAACCAGTGCTGGAGAGACACAAGTAAGGCTGCAGACTCAAGCCCAGCAGTACATTTTTGAAAGCAATCTTCTGGTACAGGATTTTCTTTAGTATTCTGGCTCTTTCTTTCCATTGCCTCACTTCTTTCTTCCTCTTTTTTCTTATTCTCTACTCCAGCAGGATAAGAGGAAGTTTCCAAGGTGAGGTAGATGAAAGAGATGGGAATCACAAGGGAAGACTCTCAGCCTCCAGCAGACAGAATTGTGGGATTCTCACTGTCTTTGCTCTCCTGCAAGGAGTGCAGGCCACCAAAGACTGAGCTGTGTTAGCATTATCATACTTATATATGTTATTTGTGGAAACTGTATGTTTATCTGTAATATATATTCAAGGACAGGTCCCTTCTCCAACCCATTTTAAATATTTCACAGGTGATATGCTTAAAAGTCTCTTCTGAAACCCAAGTAAAGTGCTGATTGTCCTAAATAATCACACTAAAAATTCACCTCTACAGCTTCAGAAGTTGGCAAGTATAAGAGAACACACCTAAGATAAAACATGTGGTTTCCACTCCAAAGAAAGAGGAAAGATAAATCAAGCCAAGCTGTTTCCATATTTTTCAATATGATTTAAATAACAGACCTGTTTTCTAGGCCTGTACATATCCTCTAATGCACATGCTAGTACCATTTCCAAACTGGGGGAAGACTACTTAAAAACTGCATCCGCTACCACCCACCCCCAATTTGAAAGTTTCTTTCTTCTTTGACCCAATGCCAAAACGATAATTTCACATAAAACAGGAGTGTAGGAGGGTATTATTGGCACTAAAGCATGGGAATAACCTGCGGGAGGAAAAGTATTTCTCTTATTCCTTCCTTAAGCATAACTTCTGAAAATAAATAGGGGGAGTTTGGACAGGAGAAATGTCTGGTTTAGCACAAAAAGGCAGAAGATAAAGAGGTTAGATGAGAAATAAAATATGAGAGGAGTTGACAAGAAATTACTTGGAAACCGAATTCAAAGCAAGAAATTTATCCTAAGGAAAACTTAATTTTTTTTCCTTCCTTACCTGCAACAGAGAAATTAGAGGGCCCACAGGGATTTACAGAACACATGCTGCACGTGAGTGGTGAAGGGGAGAGAAATGTCTGGCTGCAGGAGGCATCCAGGAATGACAAATAAGGATTATTTGCATTATATTCTAACCACCTGCACCTATTACTTCAAGAGACACCATGACAAGGCTGCTGTCAGCACAACAGTGTTGGGATTCTTCCTCAGCACAGACAGATCCCACTCCATGGGGGAAGCAGACATTTTTACAGAAATCTGGAAGGAGGCTGCTAAAACCAAAGGAAGTATTTTTAGTACCTCTTAGCTTTTAGAATACCACCTGTGTATTTATAGCACCCTTTCCCATTTCAAGCATTTCCCTGAGGAGAAAGTGCCCTGCACAGAAACATGGGGAGCCTTCCTTGCCCATATTATGAGGGTTTTTTTCCATTTAAGGAGCATCTGGTCTAATGTGTGTGTTTTAATTAAATGCAATCATTTGTAGCTCAGAAAAACATATACAAAAGGCCATACTGAATCAACATAACTGTGGCCAGTGACATCTAGATTCCATAGTAAAACAATAAATACTCCACAATAGTATAGTTCTAAGATTAAAAAGGGGGGAAGCAATTTGAATGAATTATGATCTGTGGTTCCTGCAGCTATTTACAAAAGAAAAAAATCCTTTGATCTTTGCTATAAAGAACAAACAATACTTGTGCTGCAGTGCAAAGAAAGCCTGGATTTCTACTGAGCTGAGGCTGTATTCATTTATTAAAAAAGGAAAAAGGTGACTGCAAGGAAACCAGGGCCATGAATCATTCCAATAATTCAGAACTATGCCACCCAGCTGCACATATCTTTTAGAATCGTATGCAAAACATTACTGTACACAAGCAGGCAGATTAGCTCAAATAATGGTCTAGCCTAGCAAGACAGACCTCTTTTTGTTGGCTTGAATAAGCTCATACAACTTCAAATATGCAAATCTGAGCCCAGCATAATTGTACTTGATTGTAGGAGATGCTGTGTATGACAAGAGATAGAGCTGCTTCCAGTGAGGAAAAAAGTGCCAGTGACATCTATAAATCACAGTACTAATCAAATAAACATAATCCAAATATCCCTTTGAGAAAATACCAAATTAACATGCTTCCTTTGGTTAATGCTTCTGTTTCCACTTGCTTCTAAATGTTTCCCTCTGGTTATGCCACCTTCTGAACTGCCTGACCCACTGCCCAGCCTCAGCCTTGCACAAGTTGTGCACTGCCTCTCTTCCACCTCGTCAGGCACAACTGCAGTAGTTCTTCCTTGCACTACTACAGAAAGCAATGGAAAGAAAAAAAAGCTACAGAACATTCTGGACCTGATTGTGTTTGTTGTAACTTGGTACTTCATAAGGAGGTAGCAAGATAGGAATCAGAGAACCCTCCTTGTTCCCTACAGAAAATTCAGTTCTGTCATCTTAAACTATAAGGTAGCTTAGGAAATCCAAGATGACTCAGAAAATAAATTTAGGGGGAAAAAAAGAGTGGAAATAACCTATTCTTTTGTTGATTTTAAAATAGTGTTGGTATAGTCTTAATGATCTAAGGATACAAAACCAGCAAACTTCATAGGGTGAACTATCTTTTTAAAAATAAATTAATATCAGCTGATACAGTTGGGAGACACAGAAGAGCCTGGAAGAATTTTTTTAACAGTTGCAATTTGTCTAATAAAGGACATTATCTCTGCATCCAGACTATCTCTACAAACTCTGAAGTCACCTTTACCCAGAGTCCTTCAAAATGGCATGAGGCACATGGCCTGAGCAGGATGGGGTTTATTTAACACCAGTTCTTCAGATATGAACTTCACTGGCTTTCCCTTATTCTCCATGCAAGGTTCTCTTCCTGTAGAAATGAAGGGAAATTGTGGGACTACCATGAATGTTTTCTACAGTGATCTGCAACTCCACAGTGGCATTTAGCTGAGGTTTTCAGACAACTGTGACCAAATTCAGAACTATTGCTTTGACCTGCACACTTGACATTTGATAGATGACTTCAATGAACTTCCTCTTCCATGACACTGTGCTTGTGAAAACAATGTGTTCGAATATTCTCTGCATGAGGTTTATGAAAGGCCAGTAAACTACCTTGGGCTTTTCTGAGGCAGCAGATGTCCAATTGCTCATTAAAACACACAACAGTTAAATTTGGACAAGAAGGTACAATTTCATTAAGTTTTATCTAAAAAGACAAAACCTCCAAGCAATATCCATAAAGGTAATATCTCATTCAAGAGTCCTTCCAGTTAAAGACAGATTTTAGTTTATATTAATTCTAATCTAAACTCTCTTTCATTCTGACACAGCAATAAAATCAATAGTTTACTGTACATCCACAAAACAATTTTATATTTAATTTGACCTTGCAAATACAAAACCAAAACATTTTAACCTTGTGTATTATAGCTAACTGGAATGAATTTTACTTCAGAATATACAAATTTAACTAGATTAACTGCCTCATCAAGCAAGAATAAATAAAAAAAAACCCAACAGCAACAACAACAAAAAATCAAACCCACAAAATAAAATGAGTACTGAGATTCACCGATAAAACCAAATGTACAAAGTTGAAGGCTGTGAAAAAAATACTATAAACATTTGAAAACCACTGGTATGGCTTTAAGTCAATGAAACTCCCCTCTCACTAAGAGCAGCACGTCAGGGCAGTGTTAACTGTTCTCTTCTGCTTTGAGAGGTTTGGTTCACACAAACATGGAGATGATTTGAAACAACTGAAATATGACTGTAAAAAAAAACAGGTAGACGATGATTCAAACCTTCTTGGGATTTAGGATTAGGCAGAAGCAGCCAACTAATTACACATTCTGTTTGCTTTAGCTGAAGAAACAATGAAGGTTTTACAGTTACTACATCCATCACACATTTTTCACTGTTATATGGCAAACAATATTTATGTCTTTCCTCCAAGTGAAGCAGACAGTGAGTATGGTAGGAGTGTTTTTTCTTTCCTTATGCATTTGTTTCTTCAGTTGCTGTTTTTCTCATATATAAGTCTCTTGAGGTATATCTGAAGGCACATTCACCTTGGTATTCATAAACAGTGTTTATATGAGGCACACCATTTACAAGGGCATTTCCTCATTTCCATCACTTTCTGAGGAGAGGGGCCATTGACTACAATTTTTTTTAAAATGTTTAACTGACTGCATTTGCAACATTGCTCCTTTCATCATTAGCATTTTTTTCTAGGTTTCCTGTACATGGAATATTTCAGTGAGAGCAGAGAGAGCATGTAACATACATAGGCACAAGTCCTACTCTGTAGAATACTTTAAAGGAAAAAACAGTAAAAGAAACCAATACCCTTTTGTGTTTTTTGTGTTTGTTTTTTTTTGTTTTTGTTTTTTTTTTAGAACAGGAGATCCAATTGTATTTTAGGAGTAATTTTTTCTGGACCCCAGAGGGAAACTTTTCAATGGTCAGGATGTGTGCAGCATATTGTGAAAAAACAGCAGATCTCTGCCCCATGGTGCATGAATGTGGGGCTCTCCTCATCTGAAGGAATGAAAAGACTTACTCATTATCTCTACCCCTCTGTTAATTGTATTTTATTAAGGTAGCCATTTTCCCCAGCTGATCACTGTCAGACCTTCTTATGGATATACAGAAAGAGCCCTGCACCATCTCCACCTCGCTCTCACCCTCCCAGCTCCACTGGGAACAACACCTATTGTAGACACACAACTGAGCGTGCAGAGCAAGAAAATCACATCTGAGAAGACATCTTCTTATCCTTTCAAACAATCTGCTCCCTCACCATTTCCTGTCTGAAATTCTGACAATATTTTTATATTTACAGAAACAATAAAGGATTTCTTTCACTTGTGTAAGAAAAACAATGATACCAAACAGACTTTTTCAGGGTGAAAATGTACTCACAAAATTTCCAGAAAAAAATGGGAAGTAACCGATAAAAGTCATGTAGATAATTATGCCCCATCTTCTAATTCCATAAGATAGTTTATGTTCAGTTTTTAAGATACAGTTTGCTGTCATTTGGTACATAAATCCAAGCAATTGGGATTCATAGCTTCACACACTGCTCTCATTATGCGTGCTCATTGCAAATCCTTCCAGTGTGGATATCACTTTCTTAAAATAGAGTGTTTGAAAATAATTTAGTCTTTTACATGAGGTCACCTTTTCTCAAGGCACAGTGCAATTTTTAATTAATGCTGGAGATCCTGTATCTCTGACAGAGAGATTATGATTATGCAGACTTTATAAAAACGTTTAAATTAAAAAATGAAGCAGGTGCTTCAAGTTTCTGCCGAGACATGTGCAGATCTTTGGTTACAATTTTTAAGTGCCTATTCATTAGGCCCCTCATAGGACAAAGCTGTGCATGGAGCCAGCTGGCTTTCAGGTACTTCTGCTGCTGTCCAATGTATTTAACTGTGCAAGTGGTGCAGCATAATAATTTACAGGCTGAGACCACGGGTACAGTTACACCTTAACACAAGTGAAGATGATGAAAATGCTTGAAAGTGGAAAAAGTAGCAGTAAAACAGTCACAGAAACACTATTTCACTAGGAATTCTTGGGAAAAAAAATCCGCCCTAAATGAATCTTGTTTAGGAGGAAAATGGTAAGGCTGCATTTGAAAAATTATCCAGTAATTTCAAATGTCACCATGCTGAAATTAAAACTAAAATAATACCTAAAGGACAGTGCTCACAACATACCACCATTAAAATACAAAACCAAACAGAAATCCACCTTAAACCTTCACCCTGTTCCCTGATCATTAGAATACCTTTAAAGTCTTCATATGTAAAATAAGTACATTATTGTGGATACAAATTACTGGGATTGTTAAAAAGATTTGTTGTTATATAGCGTGTTTGTATACAGACTTGTATTTGCGGCATAGCACAGCACAAGCAGCAATAAATCTGCAATATTTATATACACACAGTTAGGTGTAAGCCCAAATTTACACCCCCAGAGACAACGGATATCACTCCTAACAGGGCCTCACTTGGAACTGATCCAGCTTTTGAACTGTAGATTAAATACTATTTTTATTTTCTTGGGAAAATTAGGTAAAATTTTTCATATTCAGGCAAGAACAGAATGGCAGGGTTCACGAGACAGATGGTGCCTGAGTACTACAGCAGTTGTCACTTTGTAGTTCACTGCTGAGGAAATACAGCAGAACAATAAGTTTGGACTGGTGTTTGACTTAGACACACAAATAAATACATGTCAGCCAAGTCTTCTCCATACACCCATACATCCTCACATGCCTGTTACTTTTCCTAGGAGATGCAAATTCCTCTTGCCCCCCACAAAAAAGCTGCTAGCAATTTCTGATTCTGGATGATTTATAGGCTTTAGCTTGGAATCAAAAGCTATCTTACTTTCCAGAATAAAATATGCTGATACCTCATTTCTAGTATTCCAGTGCAACTGAAATTTTGAAAGATTGTGAAAGAGGAGACTATTCCTCAAAAATCACAACTGCCTCAACATATACACACAGAGATAATGGCAATTAAACTTTTCCTTCTTATTGGTTCTATGTTTTTCTTTTTGTGAAATTATGTTCTCAGAATCAGATAAAGGAAAAAAATAAACCAAGGCCCATCAGAGCTCTTTCTAAAGATAATTTGGAGAGCATTCCCCACAGAAATGACGTATATGTATGTGATACAATGGCATATTATCTACCACTACAGACAAAATAGCTTTCTTGGCAATTACCTTATCCTATTTCAATATGAATAACTGCATTACTTTGATTTAGATATGAGGCATTATGAAAGGTTTTACAGTAAGTAGTTTTGCTTTCTATACTTCCACAAAGTGTTTTGACATACAGACCCAATTTCTTACCAGACACACTGAGCTTGCACAGCATGCAGTTGCCAACCATTTTTCCTATGCTACACACCCTCAGAATCCAGTCCATACAGAGCTTGCCCTTCCCTTTAAACTACACACATCCCAAAAAAAGGAAGTATTCAAAGACATATTTATAAAGAAGTTGGTTTAAAAGCACCAAAAGCCTGTATGTAGTTTCAAGGAAGCGAGAATCCTTTGTAATAATTTAGAAAATATTTGCATGTATATTTTCCCAGATTATTATATCAAACTCATTCAAATGCTGTGGATTTTTAAATACAAACATACAGAAATTTTAAAAATAAGTACCAATGGTATCATTTTTTTAAATCTCAACATCCTAAAATAAATCTATATTAACTTCTGATACAAAATTGTTAACAACCAGAGCAAGAGCAAAACCAGACATCAGTATATTAAATATTCCTGGAAAGGAGTTCATTCAAAGTCATCCCATTGGCTGATTTGTTACTGGAAAGCTTTATAAAGAATGGAATATGCATACAGAACAGGTAAAACTTAACAGATTTTAGAGTATTTATATACTCCTTACATTTCTTTCAACACAAGGAGTGACAATAAAACTGACAAAGAACGTAACAAAAATTCAACCCAAAGTTCAAATTCCTCCATCCTCCCTTTTGAAACAGAAACAAAAAAACCACAGTGGCCATAAGAGCACAGGCAGGATCACTACAGCAACGCAAAGTCTATTTCTACAGAATTAATAGACTGCACTGACTTCAGGAAGCTAAATTAAACTTGCATGGACTAAGATAAGATTGACTGGAACTGTTCAGCTGAAAAGGCAGGCCTTGCATTTCAGAAAATATGGTAATATAATGTTTCTGCATATTGAGCTGCTTACTGAAAGTTGAAAACACCAGTAATCTCTATGACAAGTTGCTATGGGCTGCTTTTCTAAGGTGGCATATACAAACTTGGAAGGAGATGAAAAGAGCTCTACCATACAAGTATTTAACTTGTTGGGGTTTTCTGTAAACCATCCTGCCGGCCTTGATCTCACCCTTTGACATCCCTGTGTTTGAATGACAATATCAATGTTTTTTCCGTTCTCAGTAAGACATTCCCATATATATTTTACCTTCCTCTCCATATTTTGAAGTGTAATGCAGAACATCTCATATTCTATAACACAGATTATCTTGCTCATTCATGTCTGACAGAGCTCAGAGGATTCTTTCCAGAATGCTGCTATGAGCAACTGTCCTTTTCACTGCAGACCTTTGTTACCAACAGCGTGCTGGGTGGCTCCAGCTTCCACAAGCCTGTATGGTGCTGCTGCTATTCCAAGCTGGAAGTTGGGTAATGAGAACACCAGGGAGCAGCATGCATACTGAAGGCTTCTTCTGAGCTTGAGGATCCAGGCTTTTATGAACAGCTTAGGAGAAGTTACTGACTACACCTGATGGCAAGACTCTACTGAGGTGAACGTTAATTACAATGATTCAGGCAAAATAAGGTGGGAGATGTGAGGCCACAGCAAAAGTTGTTGATTTATTAGAGAACTGTAATTCAACACTGGGCACAGTTTGGTCAGAAGTGTGGCCACGAAGATTTTTTTTAACATCCTCCTTGTCAAACAAATGAAGACGGTGCTTTTGTAATAATGATTAAGCAAGTTTTCTTTATCCTAATTTTCAGCATCCATACTTAATTTAACACAGATTAATGGTGAATTATGGCTCTCTCAACCCCATGTATATTCTAGAAAAGCTGCGAGACTGTAAAACACCAGACAGGACTTTTTTTAAAATAAACGTACAAGAATACATGAACGCGTTAGAGGAAGACAACAGAAAAAGTAGAGTTTTGCAGAAAACTGTTAACAAGCAAATGTGAGACAGGATGCTCTCAGCATCTGCACAGTGCTAGACCTTAGAAAGTTTTATATCTTTATTAAATACTGTGATTGCATTTTTCAAAATCTTCCTCAAAAACTGTTTCTTACTGCAGTACATCAAACAACATTCTAACATGCCAATAGCTTGGACCCTAAGAACAGTTTTAAATTAAAAGAATTCATGCCAGATATCTCAAAAGAAATCCCGTCTGCTCTACAGAGAGACATCATCAAGCCTGGCAGAAATAAAATTAGGACAGGAAATTTTGCTTTAGTCGGTGTTATGGGTGAATGTTGCTCCACCTTCCTGCAAAGTTATACATGCAACTCTTCTGTAACTCATTCTCTTAAGGTGTTATTTTCACACAGAAAGTAAAGGGAAAAGTGTATGTGTGTGTGTGTGTGTATAAGATACCAGAGTACCTGCAAATTCTGCAAGTGAGACTACATGAGAAAAAGTGAGAGAAAATGGGACTAAAAAATTAGAATGTGAAACAAAACCCCCCACAATAATTCATAGCTGTCAATGAAAAATTGGTGGCTGTGCTACTTCCACAGCATGACAGGAGGGGAGGAGAGGAACACCTCAGAAAGCCACTCCAGTGGGACCAGCAAATGCTGGATTTGGTGTCAGAGCAACTGCGCTCACTTGATTTCTCATACCCTCGTGTAAAGCATTGCTGTCCATCCATCATTTCATGGAGTGCTAGATCCATAGGTGCAAGGGAATTCAGGGCAGCTTCTCTTCCTGTGGCCTTTGCAACTTTAAATGGTGAAGATTAGGCAGCTTCTGAAAGCTAACAACTAGCTCATTGCTTCAATGTCACAGAGTCTATAACACAGGCCAAATTTTCCCATTAAGTTAAATTGTAAACTATGACAGAATGAAAGCAACCTAATGAGAAGGCGTATAGATAATTGCTTTACTTGTAAATTAGAAAACCAAATGAAATCCTGAACACTGAACAACTGCATGTTGGCTGTTAAGTTCCATATTGGGAGATTTAATTTTGCTAATCCACCAGCACAATACCCTAAATACACTACTGTCAAACTCTCTCAAAACCTTTCAAATATGCACAATTACTGGCCTTTATATATTGCATCTTTAATTCAGGTTACTATTTTTTCCCTTTAAATATGACAATTTTAAGATGTTCTACATATATAGCATTTAAAATCTGATGATATTCTGTTCCAGAGCATGGTGCTAATAACACCAAGGGTGCAGGTTCAATCCCTGTACAAGCCATTCACTTAAGAGTTTGGCTCTATGGTCCTTGTGGGTCTCTTCCAACTCAGAATAATCTGTGATTCTTGGATCTCACGCTATGTTTATAAAGAAACAAGGAGCTTCAGCGTATCAAAGAAGCAGTAGAAAGAAATTTTAAGATTTACTTGAAACACCTGAGGTGCAATTCAAATGCTTTAGACAAGTCTATTTTTCTTAGCCACACACCACAGTAAAAAATCCCCTCATAACGCAGTGACTACAAACAGATGATAGAAAGCAAAATAAAATAAAGTTAAAACTAGGAGTAAAATCGAAATCTGGGCATTCATAAGTAGAGATCTATTTAGAGACCTATGTAACTCAACCTGCATGAGAGGCTTGTTGCACTCTTTCATATGACTGGAACTTATAGGAATTAAATATACAAACACAATCATGCACTTTTCAACATACATCATCAAAAAAATCCTGTCTAAATTTTCATCGTTCAGAATATGATTAATGCAGCCTATCAGAAGCCAGATGGTGCAAAACCAGAGCCATCAATCAAAATGAAAAGACCACTGTGTGCTATCCCGAGCGATGTGCTCTCAAATGGAATTTCTGGTCACAGATCCTAACGCACGATGTGCAGGGGAAGCCATAAACATCATGGCACTGCCCCTAAGGAACAGCCACAAACACAGCAGGCTTNAAAAAGCAGAATTAGTACTTGGTGCTGTAGGCTCTGACTGGGAAAGGCTCTGCAAACCAAATATATGTACTTTAAATAAAAAATTAAAAGCAATGCCTTTAATGAGTTTAATAATGTTTGCACTGATGACAGTACCTGTCAAACTGTGCACTTGCCATTTGATTTAATATGGGATCGTGCCATACATAAACAAAGCAGCTGCCACTGTCTGTCTGACACGTGAATTGGTATTTAATATCTGCTCCCATGCAGGACTTACAAATGGTTCACGTTTTTAGCTTTATATTACACATTTTCTGCAAATGTTATACAGAAAACAAGGTTGAGGTTTGCAATGGAAAACAGTGATAGCTTACATCTTGTAAGGTATTGTACCAAGCAGGCCAAGTACTTAAAAAATCAGCCTGTAAAAATGAAAGGCACGAAGAACCACAATTCACCATACCATGCACACACTTCATAAATGATGCTATCAATATTAAAGGAGATGCAAAAACAAGCAGCAGTAAAAACACATAGGTGTTTTTACCTGGAAATAGCAAGACAGTAAGAAATAAAGGATTTGTTAGTATGATTGCTTGTATTTACAGCATGAAGTGCTTTATCATAATACTTCTCTCACATGTGTTACATAAGAGAATATATCAAATACATCAAATTTCACAGAAATACCTTTTGTAAAAAAAATAAATTTCACATTCAGTTTTAAAGATCTGCATAAACTACCTGTATATCTATCTCTTTATCTGGAAATTAGGAAAACCTGGAAAATTTCTGTTCCTTTAAGGAGATATAACCCCTCCTATTTTTATTCTAATCATCATGAGATACTAAACCTTAAATTCATCATAAGCCCCACAACCACCTTATGCTTCACATACTGCAAATCAAAGAGAGGTAGTTTCTAGAATCACAGGAAGAATCTACATCTTGGAAAGATGGGTTTTTGGAGGTTGGAATCTTGTCAAAATTTTAACTTAAAAGAAAATTCTGGAGAAGGTGGCACCATACAATCCTCTCATACTGGAGCCTTTCCCTCAAAAAATGCATGGAAGGATGCATAGTTTCTTTTATCCCTCTTTGGATGGGTGTAGTTTTTTGGATGAAAAGTCTCCTATATTCTTAAAATACCAGAATACAGGGAAAAAATTATATGAAGAAAATTAATATGTCATATTAAAGGAATGAAAAAGACTTCATTAAGGAGCACTTATAATAAAATCCAGGTTTGTACCTTTCTTCCTACTGACAGCACCACTCTTTCCTTCTGATATGCTAATGCTCAAGTATAGCTGAAATCAAATCATGTGTTTAAGATGCTTCTTTCATCCTGAAGTGGAACCCAAATTTCCATGGCATCTCCACATTGCAGACTGAACTCAAAGTCTACTGATTCAGAGTCTCCACCCCGGCCCAAGGTTTGAAAGTCTTTCAAGGCTACCTTAATTCACACAAGTAGTAAATTTTAGTATCTGGGACATGTAACTTAATGTTGCTAATTTTGCTGTAAACATGGATACAGTGTCATCAGAAAACTGACATCCTCCAGCACTCATCCCACAGATCTCAGAAAGGATGAGCAATTAGTAGAAGCCACAGGATGCATGTCTAATTATATCTAAATACAACCACTCTGTCCCCCAAGATCATGAGAGTTCCCCTCAAGCACACCGAGCAAAAAACCACTGACAGCATGTTTGAGAGAACCCTAAGTTTCATACACAGCCACGACAATCAGCCAGATTATGCACAGAAAATCCACGTGGTTTGCTGGCAGATTCTGAGACTCCTCCTCCAGCTGCCCTTTAAAGCAGAGCTCTTGAGCTCATGCTGACAATGGCCAAACTGCACTGCATGGACAGACAGCAGGAGAATTAGTTTCCTGTGTAGAGCAATCAAATGCCCAAATTCTATCTATTTTACATGGCCATTTTACTGAGACTTGTCTTTTCAACTGTATGATAACTAACCTCTCTTCATGCTTTTGAATGGAATATAGTGCAGACAGGAAATCATAACAAAATAAAAACTAATGGAGCCTTTCTAGTTCCAAGAGCTTAAATGATGGCAGAAGATGGAATAAGTAGCCAGCACTGACTTATTCCAAGGAATAAGTCCAAGTGCTTTCCAGGGAAAAATGTGATCCTATCCTTGTATGACTTCTGCAAAATATACCAGGTTGTTTCTGGATGATACTTGGAATCAATCTCAAATCAAAGGTTTTGTTAATTATGGGGGTTTGTGCATGTGTATATGTGCACATATGCAAATCTGTGCAGAGGATTATACCTTAATTATCAGACAAAATGTCAAAAAATCCTCACCTCCTTCACAAATTTTTGTCACAGGGTCAATAAAACAGGATTTTAAACTGGAATAACAAAGAAGAAAAAGAATATCCTCACTCCATGGAAGAAAGCAAAAATCTTACCCAAGATTTGGGGTACCAGATGACTACTCAAAATATTTCAGTAATAAAAGTACTGATGTCTATTTGATTAACACCTAAAATTTCTAATACTGTGTCAAATTACAGCACACAGAACATAAAGACAGTTATCAAATCTATTAGTGAAGTACTCAAAACTTGGGTCTCTTGGAGAGTGCTTAGTTAAAAGCAGGCAAGTCCAAGAGCTTGGTCATATAATACAGCAATAGCAAAGTTTAAATAATAGGGAACTTTACCTCTGTGGCTGGGTTTCCACAATACTGTGCTCATGCACTGTTAACACTTGATGAACTGATGCTTTCCACTCCCACAGTCACTTTAATGCCATGACAAAGTACAGCTTAATACTAAGGGGCTCCATAAAGAGGAAAAAAATCAAGAAAAACAGGAGGGCAGGTGAACAAATTAGAGCAAGAATGCAATATTAATAACTAAAGAAGATATTAAAGAAAGAATAGTTAGAAAGAAACAGAAAGAAAGAAGGTAGACTAAAAGAAGGAGAGACCTTTTTATTTTTGGAGAGGAGAAATGGCAATGGAATAAAGAAAGAGGGAGGAGCTGGAAATGTGAAAAGGCGGGAGACAACTAGAAAATCCAATCCACTACAAACTGCAAAGCCAGAGAGATAGAGGTCAAATGTGGTGTTAAGGAATAGAGAAGGAAAGACACCTGAACTTGAAATGCCCATGCTAGTTATACTCCATCACATTTTGATGTGATTTTGATGCTAACACAAGATTGACGCGAGCTTAAAAAAACTGTAAGAGGGTCAAGCCTGTTTATTTTTTGTGATGTCAAGGTTTTCCAGCAACTAATTTGAAAAACCCCAAAACACCTTTTTAATATTTTTTGTCTCAGTGTCAGATCAATCAGTGATGGACAAGGTACATAAATTACACAAGACATGCAGCAAAAGGCAATGTCTTTCTCCAGAAAATAACAAGAGGATTAATGTGCATCAAAGAATTTGTTTCACTTGAGCTCATATGGCATTGTCACGGGTTGCAGTGCAAAATGTAACCAAGGGGTGTGTATTCCATCACCATCTGTTGGAACTGGGGTAGGGGGTGCTGTAATCTTCTGTCAATAGGCAGCTGATAAGAAACCAGCTGGGGCAGTTTCTTTATCTCTTCCACGATCCATCCTCCCTCCAGGGAAAGATCTTCTGCTAATGGGCCATTTAGTCTCACTGATAAAATTTCATCATCCCATTGGGAAATGCTCCATCCAGGGGGAGGAGCCAAGCCCCTCTAACCTGGATAAAAACCTCAGATTTGGGACACCAAAGCAGCCTTTCCCACTGGACTCCCAGAGGAAGACCAGGCCCATCTATCACCACTGGACCTTCAGCAAGGGGCAGCACCTTTCTACAGGATCACTGCTTCAAGAGCCACATTTGCCACTCCAGGAGGGCTGCAGCCACCATTTAATTGGACTACTACCAATAGTAGTTGTATGCTGACTTTGTCAGTGGTTTTCTTTTTCCTTTGTACTATTGCATGTATTTTGTTTTCCTTTTTTTTTCTCTTCCTTTTCCTAATAAATAGTATTTCTGACTTGGAGTCTCTCACTGGTTTTGCTTTCAAACCAAAACAGACATGTATTTAATGTCACTGTAAAACTTGTCTCTAATTTTACATTTCAATACTATTTTGGAGGTGGAATATCCTTATTTCAGGCAATCTACTATACCAGGTAGCATTTGCATGCTATAAGGAGAAAAACTGTTAAGTAAATAACCACAATTTTCACAGTTGTTTATCTGAAAAAGTATATACATGTTTTTACATGGGGTGAGGGATATATGGGGGTTCATGAGTTTGTTTATTAAAACTGTTGTCAAGATCACTAATAAAGATATTTCAATATATTGGTACCTGTGAAACCTTGTTCAACATCTAAGCACATACATCAACATATAGCACATGTACACCTTTGTGTATAGAAGTAAATATGATTTAATATGCTATTGTTAAACAAAGTTTTGAAAGGTCATTTTAAAAAGATAGAAATAGTGTTTCTCTATCCTAAAACAGGAAAAGCCTCCCTTCTGGAACAGAGGTAACAATCCCAAACAATTCAGTTGGGATCAGACAAGGTTAGATGCTTTAAATGTCTAACTACAGCAAAAGTTACTAGCATTAAATATGGTTTTAAGCAAAATATTAGTCATTTATACTAATCACATACATACACTTCTCTGTATATATTCTAGGTTTTGTCTACAACAAACCTGACCAAAAAGCATTGGTTTTAGAGCAACAAATTCAGGAATTGGGTTCTTTCTTTTTGACTTTCTGGATGTGATATGCACTTCAAATAAGACTGTAATTCTTTAACCACAATACTACAGCTACAGAATTAAGACAGAGCAAATATGTATTTTTCTCCAGCATATACAATGGAGATGTAAGCCCTTTTGTTGCAGTGCTTGTCTTGTTTCTTTGTCTATTCTCTACAAACCCTGAAACAATTCCTGGTATATGAACAGCCCTTTCTACACTATCTGTGTATAAGCCTGGTCTGTATTACAGATGGCACAAACTTCAATGTAGCTTAGAGTTAAGTCAAGAATAAGCAGGAGCTTTTGAGGCAATTAGATTTTCTTCACTATCATCAACTAATGTTCAAGTGTGCCATTAGCACGAGGCCACTGCATGGCTCTTCCAAATAGTAATTGCTTTTCTCTTTCAGTAGTCTTCTTTGAAGCCTCACATCATATCAAGAGCACAAAACAGCTTTATGTAACCTCCTCCAAAAAGCAGCTCTGGACATGAGAGAAGGGAACAGAGAAGAATGGATGTAGGTTACAATAAGAGTATTTCCATAAAAAGTGGTCATATCTGACATTTGAGATATTAAATGAAACCCAAAATCTATTTCAAGGTAGGAGATAGCAAAAGGCTCTGGCCCTTTTCAGCAATAACCTAAAAAACCTTTTCATCTTACAAAACAACAATTCAGAGCACCTCCTTTAGAAAATTCAGATCATGGCCTATATCACAGGCATTGCAACCTCACAGTTGCCTTACAATTTAGTACAATGCTGTTCCTGGAATAAATGGAAAGAAGGTTAAAAGGATTTTTGTTATTTTCCAGCATCATATACTGAAGTGATTACCAAAAAAATCTGAAGGCTGACAGAGAAACACAAAACTGCTTTTTTTTTTCTGGCTCAAAAGTAAAACCTACACATTCACAATACTTCCACCACACATTTTACAAAATACAATTAATAACTGAGAAACATTACTGTCGTTATAAAAACAATAAGTATTACTTATGGTTTTCAGCCTTTCTGTAATTTCTCATTTCCAGCCTCCAAAAATCATCCAAACTTGGTTTACCTAACCATTCTAGCTTCTATGCCTCACATGTAAAACAAACCACTTCCTAATGCCAGTAGCTTTTAAAGATGATAGCAGCAAATGCATAAGATGTCAAAGTCTGAGAGATCTGGAAGTATGAACACAGAAAGATGTTAATCTCACCTGCCACATGTTTAGTGCTGCAACTACATTTTATTCCTTCACCAGCTACTCTCATAGCAACACTTCCAACGCTACAAGTGTCCAGCATACCAGTTTACATAACCTCATATGAAACACACTGTCCCACAGTGCAGACACTTCTTCAGAAAAATAGTTCTTGGACCTGATTAACAGGAGTAATGTGGTGATGTCTGCCATTAGAAAGTTAACCAGCATCAGGCATTTAATTAGATTGGTTTCTTTTGAATTTATTTTGTTCGAATTGCTTATTTGTGAAGGAGTCCCTGTACATGGGAGAATACTGAAAGAAAGCAGCTTATCAGTAGGAAAACTAGTCCCAACTTAAGAGATTGACTTCTCATCCCCCCGTTTCTGCTGTTGAAGTAAAGAGTTTTCATCTTGGTGAGGACAGTTTTGCTGATCCGCAGTGCTGCCACCACACCCTCCATGCCCCTGCCACCGCCTATTGTTCCCAGAGGCCACCAGAAGAGCACAGAGGTGAAAGAAATGTAGGATTTAACAGGTTGTTTGTTTTTTTTTATCAGAAGACAGCTGACTCCAAACTCTCACCCTTCGCCTGGCACTTTACACTTGCTTTCCAATATTTTATGTTTCACACAGGTGCCCATGATGATTCCTAGACAATTCCACAGCCTTGGGCATTGCTATGACCAATATGTTGTGCTATGTCAATGAAACCACTTAAAGCATAGAGACATGCCTCCCAAGGCAGTGCCAAAAGCCATCCCACCTGTTTCACAGTGACCCCTGTCTGCTTCACAGTGAAAATAGCTTCAACCTCTCATTAACTTACAGCCTTTTTCGATGTGTGGTAGCTCAATTTTGGAAAAATTTCTCACACGAACTGTCAACTGTTCAGGAGTTAAAGAATTCAGCAGAAGAAACCTCAGTTTAAGGAAACTGACCTAAGATTATTTATTTTCCATTAAAAAATAGGGTCTGTATGTTATTGAAATAATTGCTTGAAAACATCATAGGTCTCTATGTGGCAGCAGCCATTAGAATAGCCTTACATAATCTTGTTATTAATATTCCCTGAGTGAGTTATGCACACATCTACCCTTATCAAAGACAACATAACTCCTGGCTTCCCAAAATTGCTTAGAAAGCTAAGAACTGACAAAAAAACCCCAAAAACAAACAAACAAACAAACAAAAATTTCTCACTTAATAGTGTCTCATAATACAATGGTCCATATAACTTGTCAAACACATAGGCATCGTCTAGGGGGTTTTGCTCTTTTGAGTGTTTTAACATTTCCAGAACACATTAATAAAGAACCTTTAAACATATGAGGCTTAAAGATTTTACAATTATTTTACCAGAATTGCATCAATTACAGCACATTTTGAAATAGCAACTAATTTTTTTAATCCTGAACACACCTTCAGCTTGGGAGAAAATCTCTCGAAAAACTCTTTTCAAATCACATGAATGTTGACTTTATTTCTTACTGGGCTGGACATAGCATATGCTAAAATAAATCTCTAAAGCTATAAGACGTGACCTTATTTTTTCATAGACCATGTCCTGTTGTACAGCAAGAGGTTCAGATTGCAAAAGGCAGAAACAAACAGGGAGCTGAGTTTTAAGCACAACTCTCAGGGGATTTCTCACTGTGAGAGCCCTGTGCTGACAGAGGCATGTATGGACATGCCCTGAGGTATCCCTGGGTATCCTCCCAAGAAGGCAAAGCAGCAAAATGTGTAGTTTTGATATACTGTGCATACAATATGTAAAAGCATTCTTTTGCAGAGCAAAAATTTGGGATTATAGTTTTAATCAACCACTCCAGACCTAGACTGAATACTTAACACTCATCTGACATAAAGAAGAACAGGAACTAGGGCTCTGCACTTCTGATTTTGGCCATTAGGATCCTGAAACTCCTATTAAACTTATAAAACCTGCTGTTTTGACCAGGTAAACTATCACAACAATTACTTTCACAGCTTTAAAAAAAATTGGGTCATAAATTTTAAAGAGCAAGGGTTGTTTAGGAGAGAGCTCCTATTCCATTATTTCTGAGCTAAACATCTATTACAGACAGAATAAAATTCTTACTGTGTGAAAAGTGAAACCTCACAGAGGACACCCAAAACACATTCAGTAGAAATTACTTGCGTGCAAACATAATCTTTCATAAAATGAGCTCGCAGAAAATTGGCCAGAATACAGCTCCCCAATTATCTTCTTTTACATTTTAAAACACTAAAGCTGTTGTTGGTACAGCTTTATGAGGCTGTCAATTTTATCATCTTTTTCTGATGGTCCTAGAAAAACATTAACAGTATATAAAACTGGAAGTGCTGTTCTATTGCTAAATAGAGAAAAGTTACACAGCAATCAGAACTTAACTCTCAAGAAAGCCAGACCATACATACTTCTACTTTACATAAACACGAAAAAGCAAGTATTTCAGAACAAGGCACGGCTTCATTTACAAACAGAGTGCTAGATATTTTTACACATGCTAACTAAAATAAGTTTGAACAAATGGCAATCGCACACGTGGAACAAGATATTGCAAAGCATTTCCTAAGTAATTAATTTTGAAAAGAACAAATTTTAGAAGATATTTATTTTAACAACAACAAAAGAAAAAACTGAGAGAAGGGAGTTCTTTGTATGTGTCTGACATCAAGAATTCAATATATTTGCTAGGCATTCAAAACTGATGCTAAAATGAGCTCTGTCTGTGGCAGAGTATCTGAAAGACCCACAGGTTCTGTAGTCAAGAGGCTCTGTAAAGCACTATAGTAACACTAGGTTAAAGAGAGCAGGATCAAATCTGCCTGGATAGGACTGGTATATAACCAATGGGCAATTCTTGAGATCTGCTGTTGAATTGTTTCACCTGAACAAGGAGAAGGGCAACTAGATGGTAATATATACTTGTTTAGGCATTAAAGAATACAGGAGGTCAGATAATTCACCCTTGATATCAGCAGAGTATCTCCAGCTTTTCCATCCTTACTGCAGGAGGAATTTGAAAGCTCTGCCTCCTTTGCTGCTGAATTAAGGCCTCATTGGATAAAAGATAAGACTCGACACCTGGAAGTGGAAGGGAAAATAAACCTGTGTTTCCACCTATAAAAGTGCTGGGTTTTCATCTGGGAATGAAGAACAACATTTAAACATCTTTCAGGATGCTCCAAGTTACACCGCACGGGCAAATATATATTGAGGTAACATTTTCAGAGGAACAATTACTAAGTTACTATAGTTTCTAAGAGCTATTGGCGTCCTCACCACGCATAAACAGTAACAAGATCAGTAAGGCAAGTATAGCTACTTCATTAAAACATCACTTTTCTGGTTTAGTGAGTGAAACACAAGCATGGAAGAATGAACACTTTCTGATTTTCTGATTGATTTTTCTCCTTTCTATAAGATATCTCATCATAAAAAGATGAAGCATTAACAAATCTTTGTAGCAAGTCCTGCTTCAGCCACTGTAGTTCATAAGATTTTCACATCTGTTTTAACTACCAGTCATCAATTTACCCTTAAGTTTTTCTTCTATCTATTTTAGAAAGGTACTGTGAGAAAAATCTTTTAATCAACAAAGTAATAATCCTGGAAGCCACTAATTCAAATCACTCATGCCATGATCCTGAATGAGTAATGCTTTCACAAAGCCATTGTGAAATCTCCTTTTTACACTTCCTGAAAATAATCTACAGAACAGCAAACACGTGCTGTTCCTGCCCTCAAATCCTTTGGCCATATAAATCAAGAGAACAGACCTAGAGCAAAGCTAATATACACTTCCACTAGAAATACCTGTATTCCCAACGAATGTTAGATTTAATGCAAAAATTAAAAGCCCTCCCCTAGACTGTAACACTTGCAAAATGGGAATCTGAGGTGGAAATTAAAAGCACAGAGCAAGAAATCTGCAGTGAGCTTGTTACAGCCTACCAAAAGGAAGTAGTTAGGACAAGGAAAACCTTCAATGTCAAATGGAAAATAAGGAAAGGCCATAACTTTAATAAAAACTTTCACTTGTCCTTTCCTCTGCACTTGTACTCTCAGACATATATACAGAATGTGCTCGGAAGCAACAAAGGAGTGGAGGTACAAAAATCACCCATCACACAATTGTGCTACTTCTAATAATATAGAAAAGGTCCTAAAACAAAGATCAAAAGGGAATATATTTTAGCATTTATATTCAGTTTCACATTGCCTGATGACTAATTTGTAAAGAGTGCAAAAGTCCTCACAACTGCAGCCAAAATAATTTGAGAATACTTTGATATAATGCCACAAAGGATATGAACAGGAAGACAGCAGGAGCTACAAATGGCCAAGTTCCATTAAAAATGCTAATAAAAGAATAATGGAATTTCCTTGTACTATGAATAAAAAGAGTTTTTTACAGGAGAATTAAGATACAGAAAGGAATATCAATGTTTCTTATTCATCAGTTTCATCTCCTTATTAGATCTTAATTGACTTACTGTTACATTTAACATCTTTGTAAATAGTGTAAGACTACTTATAAAAAAAGTACTAAGCAGAGATGAATGTAATTTGAAATTAGGTATTCTATTAAAGTTATAGAATACAGCTGTTGTTTTACTATGGTTTTTTTAAACTAAATTTTCAAGTGGTTGGTAACTACAGAATTCTCACAGCAACAACCTGCCTGATAAATTTAATCCATTAATTTACACACTGAATTTCTCATTGACATATGTGCAGTTACACATATATAAAACCTAGCTGCTTTTTCCAATGTATTTGGTACACAGCCAGGAAAAGAAGAGATAGAGTTCAGAACTTTCCTATGAAATGTCTAAACAACAACAACAACAACAACAAGAGAAATGTTTCAAATCTTTCTTTGTTTTAATGGATACTTGCAAAATCACTTGCACTTCCCAAAACAGAAACAGCCAAGACAGATATTTCATACTGCTGACAAATTTTTAAAGGATTTTGTGCACTTGTTAAAAGAATATGCTCACAGAGGCATCAAAGATAGGAGGAATTCCATGAAAATATTTTAAAACCTACTTAATTTCCCTTCAATCTGCTGCTTAATGCTCTCTTTTGCATAATGTCTAGAAGAACCCCATGACATAGCTATAGCACAGAAATACTGTGATCTCTTTCTCTTTGTTCTCAAAAAAATCTTCTTGTAACAACTTTATTTTTTTTGAATTTCACACTGCAATGAGAAAGGACCTTTTATTTTTTTTCTCAGACATTACAAACAAGGACCAAGTTACAAAGATGATGTGTGTTTCTACTTCTTCCCCCAGACAACCACCAGGCAGTTCACACAGCAGCCTCTTCGAGTGATGCTTTTGTGATCAATAGATAATTCATCAGTATCATGTATCTCAGGGCCTAATTGACACAACAGGCTAAGCAACATACTCTAGGGTAACACAGTTCCTAAGCACAGAGGAAAAAAAAGAGGGGAATCCAATACCACATATGGTCACTTTGCAGGATTTAGTGCCAGCCTATAAATTATACTTCTATGAGGTTAATGCAAGTCATTGGTCTCACAAATCAGAAAATGCACCTTTTCAAGCTTGGCTTAAAGAAACAAAGAAAAAGAAATAAAATGTGAAAAGAAACATAAAATAAATGTGAAAGCAGAATTTAAGTAACATGCTCAGTACTTTCAATTTTTTCCTTCTCAATTTTGCACTGAGTTAGCACTATATATATAGTTTGGAATTTTTCCAAACAATAAACATAAATAGCGTTGTTTTTTTTTTTCTTACCTTATGATCATATGGATTGTATGAATGAAACAGCTGGGACAGATCCTTTGTTCTCTGCTTTTTCTGTAAGGGAATATTAATAAATAAGCCATATTAGAGAAGTTACGAGAGAAAGAGAGAAGCTACTGATTAAAAAAGCCATATGCAGGTAGAAACACATTCTCTCCCCACTTTGTTAATGAAACTGTAGGTATGAAGAGCACTATATGCAGATTAAGGATATTAAATATTACAGGAAATAATCAACATATATATTAACAATATTAGGGAAAATATCCTTAATAAATAATAAACATTAATCTGTGGAACATCAGTGGAATGTGTAAACAATTCAGCTTAGGTTTAATTTTTGCACAATATATCATAAATAATATTTAAGAATACAGACAACAAAACTGAGAGATCAGGCTAAGATCTTGCAAAGACTTGTCTACTATTCTAGCATGTACATGCAGCATTGCCTTATAGGAGATTATGTGTAAAGGAAGTCAGTTTGAAGAAGAATGATTTATTATTTGGTGATTTCTTTTGATGCTAATACTCTCATTGCTTTGATTATGGGAAATTAATAGGTGATATGTCATTTAATGCCAAGGCAAAGGAAAAAAAAATTCTTCTGTTCAGAGCATAGTTCAAAGACAAAACCTGCTTGATCCAGATCCAACTGAATTTAGTCAAAGAGCTTTCAGTCATTTCAGCTGATGTTAAATAGAATTTCTCAGCTATATCCTATGGAAAGTGGGCAGGGAGAGGAGAAAAACACCCTTTGTCTGTAATGGAGGGATGAGTCACAAATCGGTTCAAAGTTGTATTATGTCAAAATCGATGTTTACCTATCTCATAACTGGGGAAGGCAAAGCATTGCACATTGGAAAATGTCTAAAGGGGAGACAAATGCAAGAATTCCTTGCTTCTAGTCTGTACTAGTGTGTTACTTAGCCATTGTTTCTGTGAAAATAGTTTTCCAGCTAAGCTGGAAAGATCTGTTTATGTTTCCAGCATGCTGGGAACTAAATAGACAGCTGCATGACTGTAGCATTCATTTTAACTTCTGGAAATGATAGGGCAATTTAGTAATATTTGATCATGTAACATGAACTATGTATTTTCTTTCTTTACATAGTTTTTATTTTCACTGCAACGTTAAGCAACTTTCAGTGACTTCTTTTCTGGTAGTACAGCTGTAGACAAAGTATTTAAAATATAAAATTATTTGGAGAAATGTGATAAAAAGAGATATGAAAATGATTACTAAAAAAGATTGCTTGAAAAGGCCTAATCTAATGTAGCATCATGCAAGAAGACAAGAGCACTTGAGTTTGGATTATGGAAATTCCATTAATCTTTCTAGGAAGAAAGCACTACAAAATCCAGAAAAAGCCCAAGTCTTGCTCATTGTTACTAAAAACTATTTCTCTTGTATTCATGTTGACTGCAATTACTTCAATAACCCTCAGGAAAATGATGTGACAGAAAACCACCCATCTTTCACCCTCAGACTCTCGCCAAAATGCTGGTTACGCACTGAGCTAGATGAAGAGTGAAGATGGCTTCCCTTACACAACACACTGACACAGTCTTCAACTTTTTCTTGTTATAGAAAATTATGGCTTCTTTCCTAACTTTTCACAAAAGTTTTATTTTTTTGTACAAAATCAAAACTCTCCTGACTGGGGAAATGCTGGGAATTCCTAACAGAGGAAAACGTGAAATGAAACTTCTCAAGATGCAGATGAAGAAATACCCCCAAATTCCCAGGATGCCCCATATGCATAGCTGAACTAAATGTAAACAGTATTTGATTGTTTTGTATGGAATCTGAATATATATAGAGATAAAAATGTCCTAAGCACAGAGTGAAGGTTGCTGAGTGATAGTTTCTGCCTTTCTACAGCAAAAAGTACAGCTTAACTCAGACCCCTAAAAACAAGAAATATGTATTATTTAAAAACACAGACACAGGGCAAGGAATTCATGCTGCTCCAATGGTAATCCCTTTAACTCCTACAGCTGGCATGAGTCATATGATATGAATAATAAGTTTTTGAAATACAGAAGCAGCGTGGTTCACAGCTCCCCTCCATGCAGTACAGAGCAGAAGGTAAAGCAGGTCTCTCCACATCTGGACACTACAGTGGAAAATAAGGAGTCCAAAAGCTCCTTCTCCTTCATCACCTCCAACAGACTATTTCAGTCCCTAAATTACCTATTTACATACATCTGCTAAGAATTTCTTCCCTTAACATAGCTTCATACCCCTATTTATGTGCCCTCAGCTTAGTCCAACAACCCTTTCAAGTACCCTTTGACCAATACAAAAACTTTTCTTTCCCCACTCTTTCTCTTCAGTGTTCTGATTCTCCAGTCCTTTGTTCTATGCCAATAATGCTGCCAAAATCACATTGTAAAAAGCCACTCAAAAACCCTCTCGGAACTTGGGCAAATGCACTATCTATTTTATCATATTGTTCCAAGTGCAGCAGCACTATTGCTTTCGAACACGCTCACAGACCTACAGAGGATATATTCTTATTCTATCTGAAATAAATTATATTTTCTTTCCAAATTAGCAAGAATAGACTTTCTAGGAGTCTGACAGCAACATCAGACTCATAGCTTATTCCTGCACTTCTCTTAGGATTGTGATACAGTGATAGATTTTATTTAGTTTGCAGCACTTAAAGAAACAAGTTCAGGGAGATGAGATAGATAAAGAGAGAAATTCGGATCCTGTACTGATGTGAGCCACTAGAAGAATATATGCATACGACTGTAAAAACAAATTTTCAGGTTTCTGTTTTAAAAAGTTGTAAAAATACCACGTCATATAGGAGACAAAAAGGAGACACTTTTTATATCTTTTGCAGGAAAAGTATGTGAACAACTGATGTAGACTGAATTAAAATGCTGCTGCAGGACTGAGTTAACCACTGTAAAACCATACATGCTTGCACACGTAAGTATGCCAGGATGGAAGGGCTTCCCTAAATAAAGCAATACTTCTTCTGAGCTATTTAAAGCTTGTTACTAAAATACACCTAAGTAATTAACTTCTTCTGAAAAGACAGATAGTGTCCAAGATGTTTACAAAAATAATAACCAGAAACCAACATCAACTAATGACATTTCTTAGGACAGAACATACAGACAATGTTAGCAGAGAGGAAATAACACATTACCACAATTTCATTATTTGCCCCATCCTGCAAGCAGATATGCAATGCAAGTAACACACACTTTGCTCTGTTTATTTCCTTTCTCCTTTTGTTGGGCCTCAGATCTTTGATTACTGGGATTTATTAAAGGGATACTGGTCATCCAGTCTGCATATTGTATGTTTAAGGTATAGTAAGAATAAAGGTTCCTTTGGCAACAGTCTGGGACTATACACAAATAAAGCTGAGTTAGTGACCTCGGTGTTTTTACTCTTTTTCTCGTGCATTGATTTTTAACAATATTAAAACATTTTCTAATGCTTTACATGGACTGTACTGTGGATTATTATTCTTCTTTTAATCATGAAATATCAGTTAAAGAACAACAAAATGTAAAAAAATCAACCAACCAACAAAAAACCCAACAAACCCTGTAGAACAGAAGGAATCTAAAACCATTTTAAGTATTTTCTGCACAAGTAAAGCAGCACAGAATTTTGGGCTGACTACCTTAATTTTTTATTTTTTTTTTGCAAATAATGGTGTGAAAATAGGGTAAAAGTAGGAGCATCCTAATAATATTTTTTTATAATAAGAATATACTTTAGAAAAATAATTTTACAAATGGAACGATTATAACAAATGCTAAACATTGTCGGCTCACACATGTATATTGCACTTATCTTGTGATCCTCTTTTTATATTCAGGTGATAATTACCTGTCCTTCAGATGATTTTAATGTAGCCCAAAACTTGTTTGTTTTCCTTTCAAGTATGGTGTCATAGGTCTACAATGTTTATTGTGAAGGAGAACTACAATATCACTGAGGTATTTATATTATAGATTACTTAGAAGCTGCTTAAATGGAATATTCTCAGATTTTCATCTAGGAACAAAAGAGACAAAATTACGCCCAATATGAAGGTATTACTGCTTTCCTTTGGACTTGACTTTCAATTTTATAAAGCCTATTTTCACCTTCAAAGTTCTAATAATTCTAGCCTAATACTGTGACAGATCTGCAGATTTCAGCAGTTCCACTGAAAGTCTCAGCATCAATACATTGCCAGCAAAGTTCTCTTGCCTTTGTTTTCTTGCTTCCATGATTTAAAATCATTCCAATATACAGGGCTGCCTTCAGTAACAAGAACATGTATCTGTTTCTGTTCAAATACTCTTCCTTCATGAGTACAGTGAATAATAATATGTGTCAAGGCAATCAGATTAATGTCTTTATTTCATTCTGTTCCCTCACTTACCAATCATCTCCCCCATTTCAATTTTACATACTGCTGATCAGAATTAAAAAACAATTTTATTTTGCCACAGGAACCTTATTTAATTTAGAGTTTATAAAGCATCCCACCCCCATCCTTGAGCATGCAAACAACCAATTGCAATACTGAGTTTTTCTTTCAAATAAGTCTGGAAAACCACATTACCTTCTTCTGTAGTATCTAATGAATTACTTAATTTAAAGTCAAACTTACTGAATCAAGGAAAAATTTAATTACAATTTTGATACACTTTGGGAGAAAAATAAAGCAGCTTTGCAAGTATTTGCACAGTTTTCCTCCCCAATAGAACTGAAAGCACAGAGGCTCCAGAAAAACAGACACTCACAAAACCATGAGATGAGACTTCTTTTCTGAAACAGCACTTTCTAACATGTTTTGTGTTGTGGCATTCTCTGATCTCAGTAGCATCCATTTTCTGATCAGTAAAAATGCTGTGTCTTTCTTTTCCCTTATGTTATATCTGTGATCTCAAAACTACTAAGGCCTTGGCTAGTTCCAAACTCAGAACTTTTATAAATTAGAATGAAGCAGGTAGCACTCTACCCAAAGACTCCCACCGGACTAACTTTAATCTCCACAGAATTACTTGGCAAAACACTAGAGAGGGAGATAGCAACTACTCCAACCAAGCTACATTTAAAAGCCTTGCTTGGAGATTCAATCCATAAAGTATTAAATCTATGTATCTATAACCACAACAGAGATATGAGCCAAGCCACTGGAACCACCATGTTATCAAAGCTTGCAGATTGCTTTTTGGTCTGCAAAACAGCTTTTAAAAAAGTGATCAGAAACCACTGAAGCATTCTCTTTGACCTCTGTTATTCAGTGCATCACCCTCTTAGAAATGATCCTGAAGAAAACATTGTGCCCCAACCAGATTTCTTGATAAAATCATACCTGGTGTTCATTCCACACTTGCATCCATGCCCTGTCAGGTCTGAAAGAACAGAAATGACAATACAGGCCTGACAAGTTCTCTGCTTCCTATCACTAACTGACCTCTACTGACATTATCCCTGTCTTTCTGATCCCATCTACAATGAAACATACAAAACTTGGGGTGTAGCCAAATTTGACCTAACCTACCTGAATTACTGTGTTAAAATAGACTCACTGTTCTACTTCAACTACTGACCCACACATATATTCATCTTGCTTTAAGATATAACTTTCTAATAATTTTTGACCTGTACATGGAAAATATCATTTAGTGTATAGTGTGTTATATAGCAGTTCATCTCAATGTTACAGGATAGAGGACTTTTTTTTCCAGCTCCAATTAACAACAGAACTATAGATTAATAATTCATAATTTGAATACTTTTCTTTTGACACACAATGATTCTTTAAAAAAAAAAACAGTTATTGTCTAAAAGAGTAGAATATGTAAAACTTCACACAGCTTTACTGATCATTAATACTAGAAAATGATTGCAAACATTAAAGGAATACTTTCTTCAGGATTATAGCAGTGCAAATGACTATGGTTTAGTCTATTTTATGTTTTATGTAGAAATTCTGATTTATGGAAAATTACAGACATTTTCAAAAAACAGCATAGGATCTTCATAAGAACATCTGTCAACCTATCTGAAAATAATTTGTTGAAGGATCCATTTTCAATTAAATCGTGTGCATTGCAATTTCCTCCTTCTTACCTCCCATATATTAGCTATGTAATACAGACACTTCAAACTCATATATTTTAAAAATATTGCTGAATTTTATTCCTTCTGGTAAATTTGAGATATTTTAGTTTATGATTAATGCTTGTTATTCCTGTGACTTTTTATTAGAGAGACAGGAAATCACCAATTGTCTCTTTCTCCAGGCAGCAACTGACAGAACGAGAGGACAGAGTCTTAAGCTGTGCCAAGGGAAATTTAAGCTGGACGTTAAGGAAAAAGTTCTTCATGCAAAGAGTATAAAAAACTGGAATTGTCTGCCTGGGGAGGTGGCGGAGTCACCATCCCTGGATGCATTTGAAAAAAGACTAGATATGGCACTCGGTGCCATGGTTTAGTTGGGGTATTAAGGCATGGGTTGGACTTGATGATCTTGAAGGTATCTTGCAACCTAGTGATTCTGTGATTCTGTATGAAATATAACAAGGGCAAAGTGCTGTATTCTGCACCTGGCATGGGGCAAACCTGGATGTATGGACAGATGGAAGAATGACAGGCTGGAAAGCAGCCCCACAGAAAGGGATCTGAGGGTCCTGGTCAGTGGCATATTGAACACGGCTCAGCAGTGTCCTGGCAGCCAGGAGGGCCAGCCCTGGCCTGGGGGGCATCAAGCTCAGCATGGCCAGCCAGGCAAGGGAGGGGATTGTCCTGCTCTGCTCTGAGCTGGGGCAGCCTCACCTCGGGTGCTGGGGGCAGCTCTGGGTGCCACAGTGTAAGAAAGACATAAAAGTGTCAGAGAGTGTCCAAAGGAGGGCTGTGAGGATGGTGTGAGGCTTTCAGGGGAAGCCTTGTGAGGAGAGGTTGAGGTCACTCGGTCTGTTCAGCTGGAGGAGACTGAGGGGAGACCTCATCATAGTCTGCAACTCCTTCTGAGGGGAAGAGGAGAGGGCAGGCGCTGATCTCTGCTCTGTGGTGACCAGTGACAGGGTCCGAGGGAATGGCACTGAGTCAGGGGAGGGTTATGTTGGATATCAGGAAAAGGTTCTTCACCCAGAGGGTGGCTGGGCACTGGAAAGAGCTCCCCAGGGAAGTGTTCAGAGCACCAAGCCTGACAGAGTTCAAGATGCATTTAGACAATGCTCTCAGGCTCTGGGTGTGATTCTTGTGATGTCCTGTACAGGGCCAGAAGTTTGACTCAATAACCTTCCAACTCAGGATATTCTGCAATTCTATGATTCTGTAAAGGATGCAAAATTTATTCTGAAGATTTTAACAAAGCAATTCTTAATTTCAGAAAAAGTCTTCAGCACCTGTTCATTTTGAGGGTTCATAAATTTGGTATAGTTTGTAAAATGCTCTGTCTCATTTCTGATAGATTTTTATATCTGAAATTCATGTAGAAATTTCACAATCTATACAAGGTATTTCCTAAGGATTCCACTATAACTGATTAGGAAGACTGCTTAAGTCAAAAACAATTTATAGAACAAAATATCTGGCTGAATCTTGGTCTGGGGTATCATCCATATTTCAAATCAGATTGACACTTAATCAGAAATAAAGTGATTGGTCATGAAGGATAGACTGTTTTTGAATATGTATAGTTATTGCAGCCAGTTACACAATAATATAAACCAGAATGAACTACAAACTACATCCTAGCAATGAAATGTAATTTTAAAATATCTATGTATCTGTATCTATAGATATGTTAAGTCCAGAACATATATAAGTCCAGGACAGACCTGTCTGCAGGGCACTCTTTTCCTTTTTATGATCTGGTGAGGTACCTGTGTGCTGTATCACACACAAACAGCCTTGAAAGCACCAAGTTTTCCAGCCTTCCAAAATGAACAGAAAGAGAAGTGCTGGAGAGGGCACAGTGTGGTATAAACTGTGAGGAGCAGTGCTCAAGTGCTTGCTGTGTGACAGAGCCCACACGTGTACCTACAACAAATGAATTCACTAGACAGACAAAAACTGCTCTTACTGTTTTATCTTCATCTATTATTCAGCCCTCCACTCTACTTCCAGGTTTTCAGGAATTCCAGGTTTCAACATTTTTAGCCCAAGGACCACAGGTGCAGGTGCAGCAATGAAAACAGTGGAAGATATGAGTTCCAAAGCACTCACTGATCTGATTGACTGTGATGACTTTGAGGGAGTGTACTTAGATTATCAAGGACAGATGAAGTTCAAGAAAGAGTCACCAAGAATCCACCTCAGGATATTTCAGTATCCTTTTGTTCCAGAGCACTTTGTATGAGCCACCACAAATGTCACATTATTGGCAAATGATGAGTAAGCTTAGTTACCTCCGTGATACAAATTAATTTACTGTCTGGGTTAAGTCACAAACTATCACACCTAAACCACATTGTCATCTGAAGAAGTCCAGAATTATGAAAATTTTCTGTTCTGATGCTTGTATGCTGTTTCAGGGAATAAGTTATACATAATTACTATAGCTGCTGGCACTGTTTTTAGTTTCCAACAGTCTGAATTTTAAAATGAATTAAAATTCCAAATTAAAAAAATAGAATCTTTTTTCAGTTTTATGTAAGTTACCTAAATGCAATTTAAGCAAAAATTACAAAAATTACAAAAAGACACAGTTAAGACTTCTTCCATGGTTCTTCCACTTCATTATGAGCCAATGAAGAGGACAGAAGAATAAAGAGTAGATTGGAGGTAAAACTGTTTTCTCTCTTAAAATCAAAAGCTATTCTACCTTATATCTAAGAGTATCTTCCTTTCTTCTACTCAGCACAGAATTATGTGGTGTTCACAATTCCTGACACTATTTTAAAATGAATGTAACTAAAAATCTCACAATTCCATCAGGGTTTTCAGACAGAGTCACAGGGGAAGGAGGATGGGTAATGAATGCTCATGGCAACTCCAAATCTTGGAGGACTACACTTTCCAAAACTATTTTTTTAATATAACATATGTTCTGCACATGGCTTCAAGCATCAGTCCACAAAGTTATATGATGTTAACAGCAGTTTCATAATTCTTGCAAATTCTGTAACTATTTCTGGCCTGACAATGAAGTTTAGGAAGAATTCTCTCTCTTCCTCCATATTTTAATTATGAATTCTCCATATTTAATTTTCCAATTCTTTTCCTTAACAACATGGCCTAGATTGAACCCATAGTTGTACTTTACTTTAAGATGCTCTAATTTTCAGCTTGGATTTGTATAAAGTTTATGAGGAAGCTGCTGGTAATTTTCATTCCAACCGGCTTCTGCTGTAAAAAAACCCCAAAATTTAAAACAGTAGAACACCAATTAAGCTGGTTTCCTAAGTATATTTCCAATTTAGCTTTGAATTTTGACTTGTTTTCTCAAGCAACACAGTTGTGCTCCTTGAAAGCACAAGATTTCTATCCTACACCAGTGTAAGATTTAAGAACCACAGCTCCAGGCTAGAGTAGAAATACTTTAGTCCTTTTCTCAGGGGTCTGACTCTGAATGGTCCAGTTGTTACCGTGCAATTTAACTCATTCCCCAGATTCAGCTGTGAACTGAACTTTCAGCAGCTCCATAGGCAGATCACTTATAGCTCTCAAAAAGAGTTTGACCTATTTTAAAACCTACCAGCTCAACTATCTCCCACAACAACAAAAACAGATTTTCATTTCAGCGCCTGGTCAAATGTGGTTTGAGCTTGAGCTGATTCTAGCTCTAAAATAAAATGGTCTTTAAACATTTGTAGAATTCTGTTTAGTAGGTTTGTCTAACCACAAAACCCCTATTCACAGGTAATTATGTTCCTCTGAATTTGTTGCAAAACCCCGCAGTTCTGGCTACATGCTGAATGTCAAGTGCTGGGGTGGATTTAAAGACACAGCCTAAAAGCAGTCAAATGTTTTGGCCATCTTTAAAATAGAAGAAAGGAGGAACCAGGCTTTCATAGGCCAACCAGTTTATATAGTTCTGGAAAAAAAATCAGAGAGGAAATAATGCATAACTATTTCTAAGCATCTAGAAAGCAACAAAAGGAACCAACATTGATATGGCATTAACGAACAGACGTACCAATCAAAATAAAATCCATCAAAGAATAACTGGGCTTGTAAATGAGATAATTCATAGCTATCTATGGTTTGTAGGCTTTCTGCAGTGCCTCACATGTTCTCATAAAAATCATAAGGGAACACGATGTAAATAAAACTAGAAAACAACTTGCTAGAAAATACTACCTTGGAATACTACAATAGTTCAGTGAAAAATATGAAGAATTATGTATTATTTTTTTCTTCATGGTCTACATTCCCCTCCAGCCTTCACATTGTTAACTCCCTGGTCCCAAAGTTGTTATGAAAGTCTTCACTTGGGTCTATATTCTAGCAGAATAGCAAACAGCAAATAAAAGTGTATTGCTAAAAAACAAACTGTAGTACAGAGGTTCAGCAATCAAACTCAGATATGAATCAGTCCTGGCTTCTCTTACACATGAAAAACATTCTGCATATTACACCATGCATTACTGCATGCACTGGGGAGGGGAGATGTGTGTCAGGGGCCAAGAACTTTGATACAACAGAAGCAGTTATCACAGCTGCATCCAATTCCTGGGGAATATAATGTCATTTAGTCACAGCACTTAACAGGGGAGCTCATGGTCAGTGATGATAGACTGGAGTAACAGTACTGCTGAATAAGTGGCATTGTTTCTTTTTGTACTTACTTTTCTTTCCTTTTCTCCCACTTTATGATCTCCTCTTTAATTTTTAGAAGAATATCCCTACACAATCCCATTGCATGGTCTTTGATTTGGCCATCAACACAAGAAGTATTACTGATTCTGCTATGTCTCTGAGAATTAGAAACAAGATGGTACCTTCCTTTCTGGGCATTTAAATCACATTAAATATCAAGTCCCCCCAAAGCTGCACTCTCTCAACCTTCAAGTGTTTAACAGTGCCATTGGTTCTGTCATGTATCACAGAGCACATGAAACCTTATCAAACTATTTCTAAATCCATATTGGACAGCAGATGAATTCTTTCCTTGCTTTAGCTCTGACCCTGGCCTCCCCAGTCACCTCATGCCCCATCACTACCCATTAAAGTCTGAAACACGTGTTCAAAGGCAAGAGTGGTCCTCAACAGTCATTCTTCCTCACTGTCTGCTCAGCAGGCAGCTTAGCAGCCTTTTTCTTTGATGGGACACCTACAAGGTCCACTTGTGCTCCTTTCCTTTAGAACATGTCTAAAGGTGTCCCTTGCACAAGCAATGCTATTCTATCTGCTGTCCAGCTACCTGAAGTTAAAGAATGCTGAAGCAGAGGACAGCTAATATTGCCCAATGCAGGAGTTGTTATTTTACAGCGAGGTTGGGACAGTTAGGCAACATTTGGATAATCATTTATTTTGAACAGGTTTCCACAGAAGATCAAGCTGTTTGTGTGCAGAGATTCAAAACTACAAAACCTATATCCATCCATCCATCCATCCATCCATCCATCCATCCATCCATCCATCCATCCATCCATCCATCCATCCATCCATCCATCCATCCATCCATCCAGCAAAGGAGGAATTAAACATCACACTGTACCTACTGGCACTCAAGAATGCCTATTTCTAGTGCCTTGCAGAATTTTAATCAGAGAGAGATATGGTGGATCTGTAACCACTCAGTAATGAAAGGGTGTCATTAAACTTCTTGGAGACCTCCTAGAGGGAAGTAAAAGCAAAGCAGTCTAAGAAAAATAAATAGCCATTACAGAATGAAGACCACAGAATTTCTGCTCCCACAGAGATGAACAAATACAACTTGTCTGGCAGAGAGCACTGAGGTGTATATTGTACTATGCTATTCTATGGAAAAATCTCTTAGTCCATTATGTTCTGCTTCTCTAATTGAGAAATAAGTGAACAGATCTAAGTGATGGTTTGATTAAATGGAGTGGGATATGAGGTCTGACCATGGCTATTTATTTCTCCTAATAATGGTGAGTGTACTAACAGTGTGTTAGTTTTCGAACTCTTCAGGGTGACCAAGCAGCTGCAGCAGCTGCCTCTGGCCAGCTCTGAATACTCAGCATGATGGCACATCGTATGGAATATCCCTTCAGCCAGCTTGGGGCAACTGTCCCAGCTGTGCAGCCTCCCAGCTTCATGTGCCCCTCCAGCCTTCTTGCTGGCAGGGCATGAGAAGCTGAGAAGTCCTTGACTTACTATAAACACTACTTAACAGCATCTAGAAATATCAAGTAGTGGTATCAACATGATTCTCATACTAAATCCAAAACACAGCACCATACCATAGAAAATGAACTCCATTCCAGCCAAAACCAGGATAGTTATGAAGTTTGTAAATTGGTTATTCACCTCAGTATAGTAAGCATAGTGCTTAATACAGAAAGAAAAAATTAATGAGACACTTCAGAGGAATGAAAGGAAACATTCAATAGTTGACTGACAAAATTTTCTAGCTTGAAGCAACATAACTGTCTGGTGATATAAAGAAAGAGAGAAGGAAAGAGAAAGTGAATATATAATTGAAATCGAATTTCTTACACTATTGAAAATATATACAGAAAAATTAGAATCCACACTGCAGTTGATAGCAGCGTAATCATGAAGGTGCAGTCACATAACTCCTCTCAAAACAGCTGCCATCTCCTATTCTTAGTAGAGATGAACCTAATTGCACCTTGTTATGATCCTTATTTTCAAAATGGCTATTTCCTCGTGTAATTTCCAAGTGACAGAAGTCAAGTTGATTCTGAGATGATAACCTCCCCTAATGTTTCAGAAATTGTGATGGACCAGATCACGAGGATAGAGAAAAGAATCTTTTAAGTCCCCACATGAATAATAGCTGCCTTGAAAAAATAAAGACCAGAGAAATTATCAAAAATGTAACATATTACATGCTCTTAATTTTAAAGAAATAAAGTAACTTTCACACTTAAAATTATTCTGATCCTTTGCAATGCAGCTAAATATGAGTTCCCTACCAGACACATCTGAGTCATGTTCTCTTACAATGCTTATTATTAGTTTAACTACAATCTGTAATTTGAGTTATGTAGTGATCAGCACTACCACTTTTACATACAAACACAGTAAGGAAATGGAGAGATCCAGATACATAATTACAATAATAGCAGGAATAACAATATACAAAGTAGCATTTCATTAACATACTTCACATAGAGAATTTTCTACCTACTGGACATAAGGAGCATCCAGACTAATCTCTGAAACAGTGCAGAAAGTGGATAAAATGGGGGCAAAGGAAAGGAAAAAAAAATTAGGTTGCATTTAAGTTCTGGACAACATCTTGGCTAATTTTCCATGCACATGACTCAGCATTACTGTAATTGCTTATTAAAACAAATATCATACCCAGGTTTATTTTAACTTTTCTCTAAACTGGAGAGATTATTTATGGTAAGCATAATCTAATTGATGGTTATGAAATGATGAGACCATTCAGACAGATGTCTGATTCTCCATGGACATTTTTTCTCCAGGAGAAATAAGAAAGGCCTGCAGCCTCAGCTGTCTTTTCTGAATTTATGGTGGCAGAACTGTCCATCTGGATTAGTGTCATCTGCCCTTTTAGCAAAATATCGGTGCCTGTAAGGCCTTCAGTGATAAATTATCTATGTGAAGGGATGATTCCATGTTGACCTACTGATTGTTTTTTCTATTAAGACAAGCTCAAAGAAGGATTTTCTCCCAGAAGGCAATTATATTTAAGATCATCATCAAAACAATCCACTAAAAATATAAAAGTACTAAATATTACTAAGCTTCATACTCTACAAATTGTCTCTAGAAGTGGTAAGGTCTTCCAAAAAAAGCTAATCTAAAAGGAACTGACATGATAAGTATGTTATTATTGCAGCTGTGGTACTTAGGCAGAATCACCAAAGCCATCTTGAATCAGAGTTGCTCAAGACGAACTCACTGAAGTGGAGCAGTTTGCAACTAGCAATGGATTTGTCCAATGCAGAAGCACTTAAAAACTGAAATAACATAGCAAATACATTCAGTCTTCAGAAAAAAATAACAAAGAAGAATAACAGTTGTCAAATAACTTGCTCACTGATTCAGCATCTGTTTTTAAACAGTACAGATAAAATTCTTCTCCCATAAAGAAATGGTATCAACAGATCCACTGCAGAGGACACTGTTATGAACATCCTGTGGAAGCACCAAGATCACAAGCTCAGAGTGGTGATCCAGTGCATGCTGAGACTCTTGCAGAGACCAGCTGTATGGCAGTGCATGTGCTGTTTCTTACCCAACGCAAATGCAATAAAATTAATTCATTAAGGTAGATATTATTTCATTAAAGGATGAAAAGGTCAGAGTGCATAATGTGGATGGTTGTGTGCTACTTCCTTTTCCTAGCAGAGAAACATAAGTTACTCTAAGAAAGGAATGACAAATTAAATGTCTGTCCATTTCTGGTAATGCAGGAAAGACCATCAGCTGCTGTCTAGAAGTAATGTGAATATAAAACATTGGAGATTAGCACAAGCCCTTCCTGCTCTGTTTGACTAGTTGCTCTCCATTTCTACTACGAGATAAAAGAACAAAGGATCTCATAACACAGGATTTTTGAAGGACTACAGGGGAAAAAAAAAGAAAAAAGAGAAACAAAATCTATTAATTACAGATTTTCATCAGCCCTGGATTAGAGGCCCCATCTTCTTTGAAGGTTCTAATTCACTGAAAGCAGTAAGTACTAGTGCTACAAATAAGAAGAATGTAAAACTGGGTTAAATTGACAATTACCATTTTCCAAGTAATAATTCTAACTACAGAACAGCTAATGTTCTTTTAATAATTTATCTCTTTGCAGATTGTCTTCCCATAAGCACCCAGTTAAACAGAAGTGGGTGAATTAACTTAAACTCTCTGCACCTCCCATGGAAACAGCATATTTAAGAACTTGTGCATAGGAAACCTGAAACATAAATCAATGTTTTGATTTTTAAACTTCCTACCTTCCAAAAATTACATTTCTGAACTTTTTTCATTTATCCAAGTATCTAAACAGCATTCAAGGCTAAGACAAATAATGGAACCATGTGAGTTGTTTACACTACTTCAACAGCAAGTATTTGTATCTGAAAGCTTACAAATTCCTATTATTAGATGGTCTATAATAAATGAACAGTCATTTCTCAGGCCACACTACACTAAACAGTAAATTGAAGAAGCCAGATATAATTTCATTTTACATCACCAGCAGCTGACCCATCTTATGGAATTCATGGGATATACTGAGAGTAAACAGAGATAGTTTGTTTAGCTTTCAGACATATAAGCAAAAGGATACAAGTCCCAATATACTGTTTTGATTTTGTGTTGGTGTACCAGCATACATAAATTGAAAGAAATAGTTTTTTATTTAAATTGATTTACATTGCTGGCTGACTTTCATTCTACATTGAAAGGAAATATAAATGTTACTTATGCCCATACAAATGATACAATAATAGGCTGAATTACTACAGGCATCAATCTTGTATACTTTCTTGTTTTAAGATTCAGATTACAAAAATAACAAATTAAATTTATTTGAAATAAATCAAACCATGCCTTCTGATATGATTACTACTATTATTGCTTATAAATAGCTACTTAGATCAAGCAAAATACAGTCAGTAGCCATGTACCTTGTATATAATAGGCTGGAATTTAAGATGAGAATGTTAGAAGAAGGCAGGGAGGGAGGCAGGCAGGAAGGAAGGTAGGAAGGAAGGCAGAAAGGAAGGAAGGAGTGGGAGGAAAGAAGGAAAGAAGAAAGGAAGGCGCTGAAGGAAGGAAGGTGAGGAAGGGAGGGTTAGATGCAATTTTATTAATGGCCTTTAACCTGCAGGCTAAAGGAAGTAAATGAGCAGTGCATAAGGAGAGTCTCAAGAAGAAGTGCCTGTAAATTTTATATTTGACAAATAAATCAGAAACTATCACAGTTATTAATGCTTTGCAAAATTATTCACAATAAGCTTGAGAATGCTGGAGAAATCTTAAAATGGGGAAAAAAAATATTACTATGTGTAATAAACCAGGCACTACACTCGGTAGTCATTCACCCCAAGCTTGATAGAAAGTAGACATGATCTTCAGTATAACCACGGTACTATCCTTCCCCACAATCTGGACAGTCATTTAGATATGAAAACACTTTCAGTGGTCTAGCTAGCATCATTTCCCTCAGTGGACTGAAAAAATCCTTCACGTGAATGTGGCACAGAAAATGTACATTTTTGCATACATGCTTCATGTATTAAAGGCATCTGAAAATGGATCTTACCACTGCAGCTGGAACTTGAGGCATTTTTGCAGCTGGGGTTCCTGGACGAGGGTAGAATTGATTAATAAACAAGCTTGGAAACCTGTACAGTTCTACAAGTTTCATAGTTTCTTGAAAATCTTCATCTGTCTCTCCTGGAAAACCACAAATGATGTCTGTAGCAATTGTTATTCCAGGCACTCTGTAAAGGAAGTAGAAAGAAACACTTAACTGAGAACATGTAAAAATCTTGCTCCCTTAAAAGCTAGTGTACATAGACGTATAATCTTCAATTTTATCTATTGAGACTTACAAGGATCTTAGGGAAAAAAATATTTTAACACCATTGCTTGGTAATGAGAAATGCATCTGGTGCTGAGCTGAGAGCACAAGTAATAGGAGATATCACAGCAAATACTGGATTAGGATTGTGACAGAAGAGTGAAAACATCTGGATCAGTTCTTCCTTCAATCAAAATTAGAGGTAATCAGCAGACCTTGTTATTTCTTGAATTCTGATTGCTTAATCCATAAAATATAAACCTTTTGAGACTCAGTCACTAGAAAATGTCAGCTATTGAATGTTTTATAATGCTGCTATCGAAGTAGAACAGGGTATCTGAAAGAGGGGACTGGCATGTCATATCACCTAGCAAATTTGAACAAAATAGGCTTAGGAGTCAAAAACACATCTTTAGTCACAAGTCAATATATAACTCTGTATTCTAAAACATCAGCCTATGCCTTGCTTTAAAAGGAAAACAAAATACTTAAGTTCACAAATGCACAGGCAGTGAGTTCTATTGTTATTTAGGCAAGGTCAACATTCCCTAACTGTTGTCCTTGGACTGAGTACGCAGAACCCTTACACACATCAGGATAAGGCAGCACAGCTGCCAGAGACAGCCCACAGACACAGAAGGATGCACAGAAGAAGGTGAAGCTAGAGGGTTCCAGTTGGAATTGTGCCACTGTCACCATCTTGGACGTGGTGAGAATGTGCCATGAACCCTTTCCCCAGCAGACACTGGAGCAGCCATCAAGGCCTGCACCCAGACTGAGCTTTGTGTACAGTGGGAATAATGATAAAGCATCCTCTGGAGAGAGGCAGAAACACACCGTGCTCAGAGCTCCCTCCTGAGAGAGGCTGATTCCACAACGCAGAGTTCACCCCACACTGCCAGTAGCAATGATAAACTGGAGAAAACATGACTTATGGGGAAAAGTATGAACTCTATACAAATATTGGTGGTATCTAACTTGAAACTTGCCCTGTTTCAAATAGGGGGAGTAGAGGGGATGTCTTCCACAGGTCCCTTTCAATCTAAATAATTCTACAGCTCTCATGCAGGCTACAGCCAAGGGAACAGCTGACATTGTTTTAGGGGTGAATGGCATAAAGACAACTGTCACAAGTCCACATTTGAGGTTAAGAAGGGGTCTCCAAGACTGTCTCTAACCCAAAGAAATGGATGGAAGGCTTCTCTTCCTCTCATCCAGTTAAGACAATGCGGAACTGTGCATTCAGCGCATGGAATCCAAATTACATTTATAAAGCATTCAAATAGCGAAAGACAACTACAGTTTCTTATTAGACACTACATCACCACAGAAAAAAAATAACACTGTGGTTATAGTGAGTGAAGAAACTTGATTTTGAACAACTGAAAGAAAAACTTCCTGAAAGAAAAACTTCCTGAAACAATGAGTTCTACTGTAAAAGGAAAATCTGTTGGCAAAAAAAACTCAAAAGGGAAGCAGAGAGTACTGTTCTTATTAATTTGATTAGGTGCAATATTACACCATAGCTTATATTCACAACAGCCTTCAGACAAACTGGTAGTAAATGATAGTAAATATATTTTGAGATTTCTTTTTCCCTAAACTGCTTTTTTTTTTTTTTTTTTTCTTTAAGTATTGGCACTGAGCTTATATTAAAGTGAAAGTCCTGCCTTTAACATGTGTCTGGACATGTAGGTAGCAGCACGGGAATTAATCAGATATTATCAGAATCTTCTTCCACCTTTTCCTTATGAAAAATCCCCACCAAAGAAACCAAATTCTATCTATCTAATTCCTTTTGGAGTCCATGAATTCAAACTCTATCATCTGAGCTGAGGTTAAAGGATGGCATTTGAATGACAAATCAAACCAGTATGAAACTGAACATTTTCAAGGACTTGATCCAACAACCCTAAGTGGGAAATACAAGCTGGATATTGTGCAAAAGAGCAGAAATCTCCAGAGCTGGCAGCTCAGCACCCTCAGTAACCATTGCTTTCTTAAGACTGACAAACATCAAGATATGAACTTCTGCTTGATATCAAGTAACAATAAAATTCCTTATCTTTAAGGACTGAGCGAAGAGAGCAGCACTGTATCCTGCAGCATGACTTTGTTCATGCCACAGATACCTCGTGCAGCAGTAGTAAGCTCTTGGAAGAAAGAGTGCATTACTTTATAAACCAAAGCCACCTAACATCAGCTGCCATTTCTCAGAACATGAACAGAACATTCATTACATTTGACAAAACCATTATAATGAAGTTATTTTATCCATTTTAATGACACTATTGGCAACAGTCAAAGCATTTTTTACCAATGGTAGTAGTAATACCATCCTTCATAAAGGCCTGGTTGTTTCTATAGCAACATGAATTATAAGGTCCAATCAAACTAGATACAATAAAATATGCTCTTTTTCTCCATAACACCAGTTGTCATTCAGTTAAAAGGAAATTACATATTTTAAAAATTCATAAACTCTACAAATGTCTGAACTCCATTTGCTGATAAGGTGTTAATTATCTTAGTAATTAGATTTCTTCCTGGATGGAATTATTACACACAAAGAAAAGCCTGGGTACAAAAAGAGAATAAGGACCATGGTGTATTCAGCAACAGCAATTAATTACAGTTCAATCCAGTGTAACTGCCTAAAATATGACATTGCATAGTGCATTTTTATATCACTGCTGATTATATTGTTTAACAAGCAGTTTAAAAAAGGGGAGAAAAGCATGAGATTTCACTCAAAATAAAATGCAAAATTATAAAGATCAAGCTCATAAAGACTTTTCAAAGCAATGATGAACAACAATATGAACAATTAGTTCCACATGTGAAATATAATTTCTTAATAAAAAAAAAGAGAGGAAAAAGTTATAATTATGGAAAAATATAAAACACATACACACTTGACAATTAAATGACCTTTTCTCTGACAGCCTGAAAGAAAGCAGCACAAAATTCTTTATTACTTAGATTCAGATGATGCTTAAGAATTGTTTCATCTATGAAATATGATCCAAAATCACGTAAAAACAAGTTCTTGTGCATCAGCCAATATTATTGTTTTTTAACACCAAATGCTGCTTATCTATTCTGAAGCAAAGAAAAAACTGCTCTACATCCCCTGTAACATTTATTACATGAGCACATTTAGAGTTGGTCTAACTATTCAGTTTCCACAGATGTTTTTTAGGGTGCAGGAGAGAAGCTCTGCAACATGTTGACTCTTAATTGGAATGTTTTATAATAAAACTGTGGCATTTCAGAAAAAGATTAATCCAAGCAATAATTAGTGCCATGTACAAGATAAAACAGCCATAATACTTAGGGTTCCTGAATATTCTCTCTTCTGTGTCCCTCTACATATACAAATCCCTTCCATCTACTCAAGCAGACTGATGTTTTGTCATTCTGAACTAGACCAGCAATGTGAACCCCATCATCCTGGGAAATTCTGACCACCCAAAAAGAAGCAATTCATCTTACAGTGAAGACACATCTGTTTTAGTGTGATGCTGTAAGAAATAACACACCTACGAACAAGTGCTGACAGCACAGGTATCCAAACCTCACAGAAAGCAAGAAGAAAATGTGTTTGAAAGAATACAGGAGAAAGGCAACATCTTACACTCTGCCTAAAGAGGAACCAAGTCAGCCTCTGGGGTCAGAGAAAAAAGTCAGACCCAAGGAATTGACTGATGCCTAGAAGTCAAGTCATGGACAAGTGACTTAGAAAAGAGATAAAAGCACCAAAAATAAAACAGTAAAACCACCCCTCTACCCCATCGCACCTCCATTTTCACAGAGTAATATTTCTAAGAAAAGTAGAAGCAAAATTGTGAAAATGTCTAGTATTTACTTGTTACATGGACCATTTACTGTGGTTTTAGTTACAGAAAAAATTCCCTTTAGCAATAACCATTACAAACCAAATCCACGCTCAGGGAAGAAATTATGTAAAGGAGCTGAAATTATCACCTTTAGCTACTCACATGACACTTGAAATTCTTTTGCATGATCACATTCTTCCCATTTCCATTTCAGCAATTAACACTTAAATCCAGAAATTACTTAAAGCCACCAACTTGCTCGTAAGCAAGACCAGCTACCTACACCCCTTACAGTCTAATAAAACAGTGGATTAGGATAAATATCAACAAAAATAAAAAGAAAACACTATATAGTGTTACAGAAGGGTATGAGAAATCCCTATGTAATCTGTAGTAATAAAGTCAAAACAAAAAATGTGATAACATAGCAACTTCTTAATTCATAAATTAGAAATCCGCATTGAAAAAAAAAGTTAGGAAAAAATGGAATTTTTATGAAAATAAAACTGGTCTACTCTGAAATGTTATTTCAGCATCATACATTATTTTATATTTTAAAATGCTTTTGCAGTATGAGCTCATTCAGAGAACATGAAATGGGATTAATGGATGAAACAATTTGAAGGTATCTGAGTTGGTAATTCAAGTGTATTTACAGAGCCTAACAGGCACCTCAACTGTGCTGTTTCGTGTTGGAGCTGAAGGATGTGTTTGCATCTTCCCCGTGACCACACACAGTCTTCTAGAAGCCCTTTTCACCCCCTTTTTCTCTTTTCTCCATGAGGCCCAGCCTTGTGGGATTTCTGACTTCAACTTAAATCTCTCACTGAGGAGTCACACCAATTGGAGCCAGCACAAGAGAAACAGACTGCTCAGCTGGAAGCACTGCCTAGGAACAACAGGAAACTTCACCCTGCTTCTCTCTTGGCTATATGGAGATTAACCTGAGGATTAAGCCATGGAAAAATCCCCACACTTTTGAGAAAGGAATTCAGCCTGTTTCTGTTCTGAAATCCTCCAGCATTTCTCTCTCTCTCCATAGACTATGAATGCAGCACAGGACAATATACTCCCCTGAGTTAAGTGTCTGGAGTTGGGAATCTGAACATAATTTCTGAAGCAGGGGGTTCTCTACCCTTTTCCATTGACGATTTACCCTAAATTACACAATGGATGAACAGGCATCTAATAAATGGATATCCACTGAAAATGTTTTTCTTACTAATCTTTTCCATATGTGTTTAAAAGTAGTCCAGGATGTGTGGGTTCAGAACCTCTGTGTCATTAGTGCAAGTTCTTTTGAAACCCTTTTGAAACCTCATATCAGTTGCTGAACTGATTTACACATGGAGTAAAACTGGAAAGTACCTTGGTTAAATGACAATAGGCATGTCATAAACACTTCTGTGTGAAGCCTCTTAAATGATAACATACTGAGCCTTATGGTCAGATATAAAGTATACTTTGGTAAGACACCTTATTAAAATGCAGCTATATATATTCAAGAACATTAATATTTATGAAATTTATACAGGAATTATATAGGATATAAAAATTAAATCTTATTTCAAATATTTCAAAATATTCTCTAATACTGTGTAACAACTCCAGGTTGTCTCACAAATCAGTTCTCCTTCACCTCAGTTTGGCTGACTTAATGCAAAAAAGGTAACTATGTTGATACTGCATGTAAAAGTATTTAATGGACCCATTTATACACAACTCACTTACTTTTAGTCAACTACTGAGACAATGAATACTAGCAGACATTTAAGTAAGTCATATTTTATGTGTGTAAAAAGCATAATACTTTTAATTTTTAAAACTTATTTTTACAGCTTGGATCATATCTCTCTGAAATTGATGCCCAAGACACAACAAACCAGAAAAAGAATTTGTAATGCTATATTGTTTATATGCTTGCTTTGATTAAAAATAATAAAATGAATGAAACAAATTAAATGAATGAGACAAATGAAAGCCAGACAGGACCACAGAGAAACCCTCAGAGTATTTTTTCAGAGTATTCATGAAAATTTCCCTGGAGGAAGGTAGATACACCTGGGAGAATAGATGGCGAGGTCATTAAATCCTACCAGTTAATGTGGAGGTGGTTCATAGTGAAACACTTCAAATTTCAAAGGTAGCAGAAACTACACAGTAAGTCCAGTCTGACAGCTACAGAGTCAGGGGATGTATCCTGCTTTTTGCATTCTATACCTTACAGAGCACTCCAGGCTGCCCTGGTGGTGATCCCACAGGGAACACGTTACACCCGAGCTTTGTGATCTGCAGCAGTGTCCAACAGATTAGCAAGTGCAGCTTAATATGTTGGGTTTGAATTTGGAGTCATTAGTGGTTTTGATATAAGTCACCTTAAACAGCCTGTAGAACAGGATCTGTGATGAAGCAGCACAATCCAACAGCCCTTAGAGTTTAACTGAGAGTGAGAACAGGTATTTTTTAATGACTGTTCTTTTCCCAACCCACCCCCTGTCCCCAGAAGAGCTCTTTCAGAAACTGGGCTGAATGACACCTGGAGGCAGCGAGCAGACCTGATTTCCAGAAGTCAGCCTGAGAAGGTGCAGGTGTGGAGGACTCTGAGTAGGAACTGGGCTGCCCTTGTTACCAGGGAATAGTGACCTAGATAAAAAGTATATCTCCTAATTAGCATGGCTCACTGCCTGAGGATGAAAGAGTACACATGGTTTTACTCTCTTCAAACAATTATTGTGAAGGTTGCCAGAGTTCCTACTAGATACAGCCCAAATGGTTTAGGAGAAGAATTATAATACTTCCCATTATCAACTTTCCTTAAAAAAAAACAAACCCCAGAAAAACCAAGCCAAAATAAACCCAAACCAAACAGTTAAGGCTTGGACCAACTTTATTCGACTAAAAGGTGTTCTACTCTCCCCATAAACAAGAAACATTTTATAGAACTTCATTATGGATTTATAACTTCAGATCATTATTGTTTTATGATTAAAAAATGAGCGACTTAAGACAAAAAGCTCAACATCCTTAAACTTCATTTCTATTCAATCTCTAATAAATACCATCTGCTGTGTACTTTAGGGATATAATACCCGTCAAAAACTCAGCCGTATTATGAGAACCGGCACCAAGTTGATCTGAAATGCATATTTGAACAGATGTGTTTAAATTACATCTCTCTGTCTATCCACACACATAAATTTAGAATAAGCGTGTGCTGATTTAAAATGCATAAAAAAGGGATTTGGAGATGCATCAAAAGTGAACAGCATCTCAATGGATCAAGGCTCACATTACTAAAGGTCATCCCTAAAAATAAAGTTTGAATTTATTAAGGGTTGCACCAGGGAACTGTTCTTGGGAACTGACTTAATGTTTGCTGCACTAAAGCAGCCATTGAAATTACACTAATTTTCTATGACCCTTCACTGTTTAACATTAGAGCTGTCAGGCATGGTCAGAAATAATAGGATCTCAGCCATGAACAGCAGAGAATATGATATACTTTTTCTCAGTCTGACACAATGCTTATCACCAATACTAAACATCTTGGGCTCTGAGGACCCATCCACGTCTGTTTCAGTGACAGTCATTTAGCTCATCACTCTGACACAGAAATCAGGCATATAAAACAAAATTATTAGCATGCCTTTTTGGCATGATGAAACCAAATGAAAAAAATCAAGCAGGGCTCCATTAACAAATGCTAATTAAAAAAAAAAAAAAAAGAAAAAAAAAAGATGAAAAGGAAGTATTTTTGAATGCGTCTTTTCACCCGTCTATAATCTACAGTCCTGCAATGTTTCTGCAATGTTTCAGGGATCTTGGAGATAAGACATACTGGTCCAGAGGTCCATCTAAGCCAGCAATCTATTCCTTGCAATATGAAAAAAAAGTAGCCCAGGGAAGAATTTCAGATGTTGAATCCCCTTCATCCTTCCCTTCGTCCTTCCAACTGGGTTTTGTCAGAAAGATGTTTCTGTAACTTTGGATGGATTTCTTCTCCATAAATATGTCAACGAGTCCCTCCTTGAATCTAAATCTCTCCATATCAAAATCATTTGAAATTTAAAAAAAAATCTCTGGTGAACCTTCGATTTGCTAACTCCATTTGATGTCCCCTAATTGTAATGCTGGGAGAGACCAGTAACAATTCCATTCACCTTCTCAGTGCCTGTCATGATTTTACTGACCCCTGTTATAGTCCCTCTCAATTAGCATTTTTCCAGACTGAAGAATCCTTAATTTCCTTTGTGTGAAGATCTGCCATACCTATGATAATGTCTGTTAGTCCTTACAATAACACTGCTCATTGTAACCTATCCTTTTTGAGAGGGGCATTGAGAGCATCTAACAATACAGGCAAAACAAGATAAAAATCTCTTTAAATAGTTCTAGAATTTAGAGAAATGATCTGCTTTTAATATTTTTCTTCCAGGTTTGGGTTTTCTAGTTTTCTAGTAAGCAGATAGCAAAGAGTAATATACCTTACACAAGGTAATGGACAAGAGAGAAATAGGTTTTAGAAAATAAATAAGCTAGAAGCGAAAACAGAAGGCCAAGCACATTCAAATTCAGGCCAAAGCCAGCAAAGTGGTGATAAAGGGGAACAGAAGATGTTGTCAAAGAAGGAGTAGTAGTATGACAAGTTGCAAGATTTTAACAGAGAATGTAAGATTTCTGTCTGAAGCAAAACCAAGAATTGATCAAGAAGAAAAAATAAGGAAATAAAATTGCCAATGGACAGATGTTTTATTCCAAGATGTTGGTTCAAGATCATTTATATTAATAACTTTTGCAGCACAGAGAAAGAGTAGAGAATGGCCAGACATACACTAAAACAAAGAAAATTTTGAAAAAACCATGAATGGTTTGAAAGAGTTGCCCCAAACAGCTAACAGATTTAAAAGAGACACAATTCATTCACATCACAACGTATACAAACAAATTGGATCTTTCTTCTATCTTATAATTTGTGAGAAATCATCACAGAAAAAGTCTTCCAGTAGCAAACATTAACATGGAAAGGATCAACACTGAAGGAAACGGTAATTAAAAAACATAGGCATGATGTACACTAAATTTAACACAACCTCCATTCCATTTTGAAAGTACCTAATGAAACACGACTTTTACCACAACCAGCTGATCACCCAAAACACAGTAGCTTATTTGCTACACCCTTATCAAAACAGTACTTACAGAAGGTGTTGTTATAATTAAACCTGAGAGTCACAGTTTTAACAGAGCAGCAGGCAGGTTGTCTGGGGCAAGGCTTTAGCAGCCATAAGCAGTTTTCCTGAAAGTTAGCCAGAGGCATTCAAATTACAGTTCATGTACTCTCACTAAACAGTGCTGCAGTTTTACACCAGACAGTTTTTGATGTATATTCCTATACGTTCTTAAATGTGAATTTTTCAGAGCCAGTATATCTCATATATCAAGTATCTGGTAGGTCAAAACCTTTTACTGTTACGTCTCCAAAACTTTTTTTTTCCCCCTTAGAGAGTAATGTATGTACAGGAAAGAGGTTGCACAGGGAGCTACCACTTAGCAGCACAAAAAGAAAATTTGAATAATAATAATAAATTTCTCAGAGTAAGTGTAGTATTTGGCTCAAAATTCCAATAACATCCTCCCTACTCCACAAAGATTGAAAGCTGCTATCATGTAACTTCAAAGTTTTTCATTTTTACTTTATGATCCACTGATAAATGTGACTATATGGTCTTAACACTTCAGACCAAAGAGTGACACAAGGATTGCGATGTATTCAGAACATACCAGCTATATAGCTTCAAAATTATATTTTCAGAGGTAAAACTTCAGACTCACAAGCAATGCTATTTCTTTATTAAGCCAAAACCCGTGAGCTTAACTTCAAAGAAATCCAGTGTGCTTTACTAATTAAAGCGTGATAAGATAAAGTTAATTATATTTCAATATAATCATACTTCAATCAGCATAATGCAATATAACTCGGATCACTGGGAAACAGAGAATTTACCTTGCAAGAATAAATTTAAAGAAATTATGAAGTAAATATTTCAAAGGGCATGTATAAAAAATTATTAATTCAGTCATTCATGTAAAAAATAATTGAAACAATATTCAGGAAGAACTAGGTATGACTATTAAGGTAATGGGCATCACTGGAGTGATAGCACACAACAAACACTGTCTGAAGATCACCGTCTCATCCCATTAATGACATGCTCTGATAATAATCTGAATTTAAAGAAATCAAACCAGAAATAATATCCATCTTTACGAACAAGAACAGTTTACTTGGCTAACTGGAAGGCAGCAGAATGGCAGTGAGAAATATCTGTTTTGTTCTCAGGTATACCCAAATAGCAGGTGAGTTTAGAACACAAGATTGGTCCTTAAAAATAAAATATTATTTATGTATCAGTTAATGGGATATAATTTAAAGCAAAATACTGTGGCTTCTATTCCAAGTGGAGAAATGGGCTTAATCTTCTATGTAGCTTGAGGACACTGGGCAGAAAAAGCAAAATCACCAGGAAAAAAGCACTAAAATGTCCTAGTTAACCTCTCAGAAGGATGGCCTCAACCAGTCAGGTTCTTGCACACTTCATGTTTGTAACGTTTTGTAGCAGCTTCCTTTGTCTAGAATTGCCAGTAAGTTAAGAACATCTCTTTGGAAAAGACAGAATCAGTTTAGATCATTGAGGGCAACAGAAGTAATTAATGCATACATTCCTTCAAAAGTTTTGAAGGACATTCAGATTCCTACATGCACACCGAGGCAACACACAGGGGACATCAGAAGTAAAATGAGGAAAAGACAAGATGGTATTTTAAATGTAGACTGTTAGCTTGCCAATGACAAAGTTAAAACAACACAAAATCAATGGACACTGTTGCCTCAGGGAAGCTCTTACCCATTTCTGTTCAGCTCAGTTCAGTGAACTGCCTCACTTTCAGTGTGTCACCAAGTTGCAGATAGCTTAATAATTACAATTAGGATAGCTTACCGTATCATTATTAGTGTATATTGTCACAGTCGAAAGCTTTGAATAAAATATAGGACTGTTAAATGTGTAAAAGTTAAGGTACTTTTTGAGGAACCTGACAGGCTGTACACAGCCACCAATCATAAGCCATTCAAGCAGTAGCTTTGCTGCCTAAGGGTAGGGCTACTAAGTGGGAAATTAAAATAAATTCAGAAAAACATAAAAGGAATAGTGCATGTCAACATGAGAAGAGGTCTTAGTAAATAATAATATCAAGGCTATTAATGACATCCAAATAAAATCCAAAAGTTTAGAAAAGATAATGAAAGCTCAACTATTCAAACAAAAGGCTGGAAAGTGTTCACCTGAAATATTTTGGGCTTGCATGTGTCAGATGTCCTCTGTTATGCTGAGGAGAACACACTGTGTAAATGTGTTTCTACATTGCAAAGAAGTAAAATAGCCAGAAAATGAAGCTCTCAAAGTTAACAAACTTATACTGTGGAGAAATAATTAAGGCAACTTGATGTTGTGAGTGGTTACCTGATTTGACCTGCCAGCGACTGAGTTAGAAGAGAATTAGCACAAAATCTAAAATATGACGTTATCACTGAAGAATCATCCAAGACAAAATTAAAAGTATGTTTTATGAAGAATTCAAAGATATGACAGCATTTCAATTATGACAACTAAAGTTCTTTAGCATCATAGAACCATTAACATTGGAAAGATAATGTATGAAAATTGTATTTAGGGAATAAGGTTTCAGGTTAACTTAATATCACTACAAGATGAATAAAGATGTAACTGGGATGAGTAACTTCTTTCTCATACATGAATATATGTAATTTGGTAAGAGACAAGATCAGTACCAATGAGTTTAGCAACCTGATTCAAAGCACAGGAATAATATCTGAAGATTAAGGGAAACAGATCTTCTTCTATCTTGACATGGTAAGACAGAAAGGCCTGGCACATGAAGTCCCAGAACCCAAACAGAGTCTCTGAGGATCCCACAATAACTATATTAGGCAGGACAGTTAAAATATAAAAATCATGATGGAGCAAGGCAATTGCTCAAAAACTAGCATCAGTCTTTTATCAAAGAAAATTATAAACTTCAGAAAGTCCCAAAAAAAGCAATACTTAAGAAGGAGATGGAAGAGAACCAAAAACCTTCAAAAGCATCATTATGAAAGGACATTTGTGATGTCCTCAGACAGTAATATTGCATTTAATAGTTCTGATAAGGAAAAAATTGAAAACTTTTGTCATGAAAGAGATGAATATAGAAACAAAGACAGAGTATCTTGATAGCGAGACTGACAGAGATGAGAAAAAAAAAAGCTTTTCGTGATATTTCCAACATTCTAATCAGAGACTCATATCCCAATTTGCAAAGGAAAAGACCTCCCCAAAAGGCAACAAGTTTCTGGAGCAGGATAAAACTGCAGAATTAAATCTAATCAATACAGAGAGAACTGAAAAATGTCTCGAATGGAATAAGGTGGTTATGCTTACTCAATTAGGCTGAACACAAGTTTGACTTTAATAGTTACCATGAACTCCTTCTGTTAACGTCTACTTAAATATAATGAATAATTTTATAAAAAAACCGAAGTATGATAAAGAGGGAGTGTAATACAAATATGGAATCTAATCAATTCAGTGGAAACAGCAGTGTGTGCATTCAGACTATAGCACTGAAATCAATTTTATCAAATCACATAACGTTCCACAATAGCCTTTGGGCATCGGTTAAAGAACCTGGAAAGCCTGTCAAATGCCTGCCAGGCAAAACAGTGCCCTTTTGGCTCTGCAATGCCAGCACAAAATACAAAGAATTCTTAGGCAGTAAGATCCACAAGGCTGGTGCAAAAGCTCAACTCCCAAGCTGAAATCCAATGTCTGGGTATAACATGTTGGGCCTAGTATAGATACTGGATTTTCAACCTTGAGAAAAACATAAGGCATGGCATAAAAGGAGGTCTGAAGGAATTGGCAGATTAGGATCATTAAGGATGAAACAGGCTGTATCTCAAAAAATTTAAACTCATTTATTATGGAGAGAATATTGAGCAACTGGTGCAAAACTACCATCTATGTAACAGCATTCTGAAAATGCTTATTCCATGTGGGTGGGAATTTCAGACATGTTTGAAGGAGGTAGGAAAACATGGAATAACTTCAGAAATTATTTATTGATTTAACCTTTGAGTCAACTAGGGAAAAATATTGCATCCTCTGTGATCTATTGCAAGTCTTTATAATTCACAACACCTCCTTTCCTTCAGTTTCAGTGCCAGCATTGAAGTTCCAGGAATTTCAGTAGGTTGGGTTTTCTTATCTGCTGAGTGAAGATATAGTAGTTAAGTATCTCACTAAAGGTTTTTAGAGGGTTTTGCATTATCAGAAAAAAAAACCCAAAAAACATTTGAAAATATTCATTACATTTTACAGTTCTCACTTTCTAGGACACTTGTATTTTTCTTCTAGAAGATACCCCACCTTTCAGCCTAATAGGTTTAAATGTCAGTATTTCTCCCTTTAGGGAAAAACTCAATCTTGAAAACAGTAACAATAAAAAGAAAATCTTTGGCATCTGGCTTGCCATTAACAAAAAGTATCAGAGAAGAAATATTCTAAGGGGAAGGTAAAAACCAGTTATCTACCTATAGACCACTTCAGAGAAGATTAATTGCCTACAAGTAATCACATGGTGGTGTATGCAAGCAGTGAACTATGATGTATTTTATGTCAGCAGTATCCAAAGAAACATCCTTCAGGCCCACATCTTTCAGCCAGGAGTTCATGTGGAAACAGGAGTGGCCCAGATCTCCTCAAAGTCCACTGATAAGACCTAATGGAGGAACAAGATAAATGGAAGGGCTAAATGTGTAGATAGCATATCACAAAAATCTGTTATGGGCAAGTAAAACTCTCTTCTTCAGATGGACTCCTGCAGTCACTGCCAATAGTCCAGGAGTATGGAAAACCTGAAGAAAGGCACATTGTGTCTCTAAATGAGCCAAGACTGAAGGAGAGCTATGGCAAATGCAGCTTTTTGCTAGGCACAGTAGCACTTAGCAAACACGGAAGTGGCTTCAAATGTCCACTTCACATATAAAAAATACAAAGGTATGACGCAGCATGCAGTTGTGTGAGGTTTAACTGAAGGAGCTGTTAAAGAAGAAGCAAATGAACTCTATTCATGACTTTGTAACATTCCTCTCATGTACTATGAGAGCCTGAGGTATCTGCTAACCTGCATGAACTCTTCATCACCAGGTACAAGATCTTCAGGGATTGCTCTTTAGGGTTCTTTCCTAACATACAGAAAGTAAAATGCAGGTGGGATGCAAAATAAGTTTTTGCTAAGGAAAGAGGGAAGTTTAAGGAGAAAAGCAAGGCATATTGCCTTTGCTAAAATGAATGTTGGATGTCACCTTGGAAAAGGACTTCAGAAATACAACATGGGCTACCTTGCCTTTATGGAAAACAGGAGCAAAAGGAGAATCAATGAAGAGAGATCAAATCCCTTTTTTCCTTCCAGCTAAAATGTATGCTGCCTTCACAGACAAGGATGGTAGTGAACTCCCAAAAGGTAATGAAAGGTTTAAAATCCATTGTATATGTGTAAAAGTAAATAGAAAGATTTTAAAATCCTATGCTCCAAAAATTGCAGCTAATAATTCTAGAACAAATTTGTTTTGGTGACAAAGGTAACTTTGCATTAACTGTGGCAGCCTACAAGGTGCAACAATGGCATCTCGGTGTAACACTGGGCTATGAGCATCTATCAAACCTGAAAAGGCACCATTTCTCACAGCAAAAAACATTTATTAGGGCCTACTTCAGAAAGTTGCACATGGACAACACACTCTTGCACCTTGCAGTTGTGCCTCACCAAGCCTTCAAGTCAGGCTTTCTGTGAAGGCAATGAAGGTGCTACTGGAGTAATTGAGAACTGGCACCGTGAGTGATTTCCTTGACAAAACAACACACTGAATTTAGGAAGTAAATACTTGGAAGATGTCATTACAAGTTTCTGGCTCAGGGCTCAATTATCAGAAAGATAAGGTATTTAGACACAATGTGATTTTTCCCTCATAAAGTAAAGGTATTTTATTTATTTATGAAGGAAGTCCATCAGAAAATTAAAAAAAAAAAAAAAAATACCAACCCCTCCACCCAAAAAAAACCCTCACCACATTCAAGCAAATATGAAAACTCACATTTATACCAGGTCATTAAATACATTCTTGTTTTCAAGGGGAAAAAAACCCAGCAAATCAGAGGAAAACCCTCAGGATAGAAGCTTAAAATGGAAGGATAAACTAATACCAAGAATTCATCAAGAGTATTAGAAGAGGACTTAAACTGAATGTGAAACGAACTTTGTGACAGGGTTCAAAAGCGAAATAGGGGTGCTCAAAGTTAACTTCTGGATGCTCCTGAAGTTGAATGGAAGGAACAATTAATTTCTGTGCAAACTCCATGCATGGGATGGAAGCATAACTCGTAGATATGCTACATTACAAAAAGAGAATTAAAAATCCCCAGCCACTGACATTGTATAAACATAACCACTTTTTGAATGCACATTTAGTTCAATCAACAAAGCATTTTTTGTTCTTAGGAATTATTTGAACATTTGCCTTAAGAAAAAAATATGTTTATTTGCATTATTAATGAAAACACAGAAATATTATCTCATCACTTAATGTCATAATTACTGTACTTCACTTAAATGCTGTCAAGTAAAAGCTGTATTTTGTGAAAACATACCTTAAGAGACAAGCTTCAGCTTCTGCTATTCTTGTAATGATGAAAACTCCCAAAATACCTCATGAATTTGCATTCTGTAGAAAATATTTCTAAATGATCTAAGGTAACCAGCAGCAGAAAAGCAAGTTATGACTTACTGCCATTAATTCCACACGATAATTAAGACATAAACAAAGCAGGAATGAAAATCTTAACAAAATCACGTCTGATCTTTTATACAAAATTTTAACATTTTTGAAGACAAAACCCAGTCAAATCGGACATTCTTTTTGTACATCACTCTGAAATACTCTGGCAAAACACTAACTGTTCTGTTCACTAAGTTACGAGAAATGGCAATCAGGGCTCCTTTATCCCACAGAAAGGTGTGTTGGTTTGTGTGGCTAGGGAGTGATAGTGAGGGAGATTGCAGGGGTGAAGTATGCTAGATGGAAAAAATTACTTCCCTGGTCACAGTTGTGAGTCCAGCTGGCTGCCTTAGGCATTTCTAGGATTGAGAATGGTCAGGTACTCCCCACACCTGAAGTCAGCAGTGTGGGAGCGGACATCTCACTGCAGTGGAAAAATCTTGCCAGTCTATTGCTCAAACCTGAACCCTACAGTCTGTCTGTCTGCCTCCCTCCCTCTGGGAATCTGGCACAGTAGATTTTCCTTCACCAAGCACAGTGGCTAAAAAATAACTGTAGGATGTGGACACACACAGAAATTCAGCAGCAGCTCTATGATCGACCACACAACCCATTTTTCAGATGCGTGAACCATTTCTGTAGTAAGTTGGAAGCTTATTTTGAAGTTTGCCTCAACAAAAATCCTTCAAGGGAGATAAATATCTCAGAGAGATCAGAATTTTTCTGTAATACAAAGCTTTTTGTAGAAGACTGATTCAAACCTGTCAGGGTTTGTAATGTCCAAAAGGAATTATCCCAGAGCTGCCTGCAAGTCTGTATGGAACTGTGCCCTGATCTCAGAGCTGCCTCTCCTGCTGAGGGCCATGGCTCCTCCAGAGGCCAACCAGGGAGGCATCTGACACAGCAAACCTTAAGACAAATCATTTCTATAGCCTCTGGGTTTTGCCAATAAATATTTTCTCCAGATTCAAGACAAAATGGCTTACAATCAGCCACTCTAGCTTTCTCTTCTCCTATAGGAAAGGTGTTTGGACATACTAACATTTTCCAGCCTGAAATAGTGTCCAAATTACAATTTTCCAGTAGGCCGATAGCTTCTTGTGCCTTTACATATCACCATATTTGCAATATTGTCCTCCTGTTATGAAGCAATTTAACAGGTATACTTTGTCAATTATTGCTACTACACAAAATGACACTTCTACACAATGATGAGAAGCAAAATAGAAAGACAAAAATAATTATAAGTACAAAAGATAAGTGGTTCAGCTGTGGAAAATAAATTTTAATCGGTTATAGTCACTACTCTTATGCACAAATCTTTTAAGGTTTCAGGTCTGTGATTATTTTGCCATGTAATACAAAGTTTACAACTATAAATCACATTCCAATTAAAGTGGTGTATCACCAACTCCTGAATATAATATACAGACCAACATAAGATGCACATGAACACAAAACTGAGCTTAGCCAAAGTAATCTGTATCACTGTCCCCAAATGGATGAACAGACAAAACCCATGGGTAGCAGAATTATCATGACTCTTGAATGCAACAGTGTTTTAATTGGATAGCTACACTTTTAAAGAGGTTTAAAAGGCTTTACATATTTCCAATAACTAGTTGTCTTCATTTAAGCAGTTTATGTTTTAAAAAATAACCATTAAAGGTATGGATCAGCTACAGAAATATTGCCTTTTTTATTTCTTCTTTCTTTTCAACTTATTTTCCCTGAAAGTTTGACAAATGCAGGTTCAATCAGCACTTATCAGCTGCCCAGCTTCCACCTTCATCAAAAATTCATATATGCCACATTGTCCTACATGATCAGAATAACATGGCTTACAAAATGAATTTATTACTTAGCATTATGGCAAAAATCTGAAAAAATTACACACTAAAATGAACAAATACTTTTCTTAAATGTATCAAATATGAAAATTTAATACCATCATCAGGATTTTCTGATGCACACCTGAGCACTATAAGGTGTACACGTATCTTGTATTTATGTCTGTAGTAATTTGCTATCACAAATACTTATACATCTTAATATATGTTTGGATATACTTAAAAGCTTAGGAGCAAATTAAAACTGAGAATTACATGCCAAGTCAATCTGCTATTAGGCAAATTGATATGAATTAAAGTTTTTGTTTTAAAAACAAATAGACTTCCCTCCCCAGGTTCTAAGTTCTGTGTTTAAAGAGAGTGAAACATAATGAAAATAAGTATTTAGAAAAAAAACAAAGTGCTTTTAGTTATTTTGTTTTAAAACACCAGAGAAATACAGTATTCCAATAAGTACAAACAAGAATTTAAACTCATAAACATTAAATTATTTAAGACTTATTTCCACTACTGCATTCCTTTCTTATGCCCTTACAAAAGATTTTATATCATTACGTCCAAAGAACACATTCACATGACTTCAAGGGAAAACGAAAAAAGGAAAAAAAGATACCATCTTGCTACATTTAAGAAATTGAATTGGATGTACTTTACTAATTTCTACTCTATCATCTAACAATACTCCCACATTAGGATTTTACAGAAGAAAACTGCAGATGAAGCTGCCCAGAAAAAGGAGAGCCTAATCACAACTACATATAGAGAGCATCATTCAAAGCAGTTTCACCACACATATTTAGTAAAAAGAGTCAGCCAGCTTGTAAGCCAAGTATAATAATCAGATGAAATTGCTTTTTACATTTAATAAGAGCACGTATCTTGTCTTTCCAGCAATCGTTCAAAAAATGATTCCTCCAAATTTGGGCCAAAGCAGAGCACCACACTGTTGTGACCTCAAAGGATTTGAACTGCAAATGCCCCGTGTGACCACTAAGTCAGCGCTCAGCAAGCTGTGCTCATCCTGGGCACTTGATTTCCCTGGCTTCACTCTCCAGGTCTTACTATGGGAGTCGAATAGTAAACTGAGAATCAGGAGAAAAAGAATCGAAAACAAACTAACCCTCTCATAATGATTCTCTTATCTCCAGAAAAAACATGTGTATTATTTAGATGAAAATGCTGTAAAATGAGAGCATCCATAAGCATGCACATCCTGCTTAGAAAGGTCAGTATGCAGACCCAAATTGCTCCAGAATCAAAAGAGACATTATATAAAAAATTACAGAGCATAGAAATTTTGAAATCCTAGTTTCCTATACAGTATTGTCTCCCAAAACAAAGAGCTTGAAGTTATATTTAGTGTCAAATCTTCAAAGTAGTCTGTAAATTCGGAATTATTTTATGTTAACATCACATCACATGATTTGAGACTTCTGTATTTGTATATGTACATCCTCACACATGTACTGACAAGATGCACAACCAGCAGGATAACTGAGAGCTAACAGCCCAAAAAACTCCAATGTTCTAGATACATTGGCATGAAAGACTATGCCTAGCAAATCGTGACTAGTAATTTACACAGTGGCAAAGATCTAATCCTGTGAACCAAGGCAGTTAAGAGGTCTCTCCAGGAACTAACTGAAACTTGAATTACAGTCTGTAGAATAGTGAAGACAAAGTTTAAGAAGGTGCAGATATTGCCTTTCTGCCTCCCATTCCCTCTCTAGGAAAAGTAAATCTCCTTGTAAGAGTGCAGCATTAGCTGAGAAAAGGGCAAAGTGCTATACAGGCCAAAATGGAAAGACTGCTCTCCTTAAACAACATTTAGCTTGGTTGAAATCATGTTACAGTAAAAAAAAAAAAAAAGATAAAGCTATCCTGAAACATCTAATGCTTGTCTCTCCACAGTCAGTTCTAAAGAAAAATATATTTTTGAAATGTAAGTTGATGAATGCTGATGTTCAAAATATCCTAATGAAATTAATGGATTTGCAAGTGTTCAGCACCTTTGAAACACCTCACCTACTTACACCTCTTTCCAAGACCTTGTGAATAAAATGCAGGGCAGGAAGAGTTGCAAAATTAGCAAAGTCCAAATTTAAATTTGAAGTCAACTAATGACAACTGATCCCGTGACAAAAAGGAGCTTGTCCATCAAAAGCTACACCATGAAGCACTAGGGTCAAGTCCAGACACAAATTCAAATGTACCTGTGTGATGAAAAACCCCCACATTCTAGTTTTTGGTGCTAATTCAATACCTTTTAAAGGCACTCAATTAATTTAAAACGTAAGGAAAAAAGAGACATATTTGGTAAAGTGATTAGTTCAGACTCCAAGAGCAGACAAAAGAGTAGAGAGAAGAGTCTAGAGACTGAGGTATAAAATTACAGGTAAGTACCACATACACTCAGCAATTTCTTAGCAGAGAACGTCATAAGGATTTTAAACAGATGACATTTGCATTTGCAGCAGTCAGACTGACAGAACAGATGTGCTAAAACCCATTAAAAAGCACCCAAATCTAAAGACTTGTCAAGGTTTGTTAGGGACACGATTTGCACGTCTGCAAAATGAGCTCAACGTGTCTCTCTGAGAAACAGAAGTGTATTTTGAGAAAAAAAATGAAACACATTCACACTGTAAAAAAGTGAGGGAGTTGATATAGTCTACTTCATAATTACCTGCATTTTGAAAGTGAGTAGAAAAAGGTATATAAAAATAATAAATAATTATTTTAAAATTACTCTTTTCATCGCTTTCCAATTCTGCTTTCAGCAAATGTCACCATAATGTGATGAAGACAATACTACTGCCACAAGGCTTTGGGATAGCTTTAAAACTGCAGGGTGTTCCAGTTGTTTGCAAGTGAAACAGCTGCAAATTTGATGATGACTCATTTAGCTGTTTATCTTCCAATGAGAACGTAGCAATATTCAGGGGCTTATTATATGGACATCGTTCAGAATAAAATTATTTACAGTTACAAGTTATTAATAGTGTTTGGAATTTCCTTGATCACCCAAATAATAGTACTTGAAGACAAACTTTTGGGAAGATATTTCTTCCGTTCACTATTTCAGTCAAAAGTGGCTACTATAAAATAGAGACAATTTTTAAGCCAAACACTTGTGAATAGTTTACAGTCAAGACACAACAAATACAGGAGACCATGATAGCCAGCTGATTGTTCATACAAGTTCTCATGATATGTGTTATGATGCCAAGAATAAAACTAAAGTCACAATAGAAGACTGGAACCTGGGAAAAAAAATTGTAGCTTGTGAATTGTTCAGGAAGGCATGAGCAGCCACATTGAAACGTACTGGACAAAAGTGTATTGAGAAAGTGGACTGTGAAAAGTTCCATTCAGACACACAACTATTGCTGTAAAAACCACTGTGACTAGGAGACAACACCAGGGTCCACTCTGCACCCATTCTATTCCACCCTGAAGCAGCCTAAGGCCCAAGCAGATGCAGCCTGGCTTCACTGCAACAAAAGAGACAAAGTCAAGGCAGACCAAAAGAAACACAAGACAAGTCAGCCTGCCCCAAACCCTTAAAATTAAGAGTTGCCGAGGGAGCTGCTGAAGCTCCCATTTATCAGCTTAACTCCTGGTAAAGCAGCAGGGAAGTAGGGAGCCTGAAGCCAGCTGTCCCAAAAGGAGTGTGTAACACCTTCTCTCAATTTGGACAATATCTCCAGTTTCTTGGGACATCAGGCAGTTGTCTGCAACAGCTGGGCAATTAGATCTTCAGTCTGCACTTGAGCGAATAATTTCCTTCCAAGTTTGTGATTTATTTTTCCACTGCACACATTTACTACTTTAGGTCTATTACTGCCTTTTTCCAACTGCATGCAATTATGTATCTACATATGCTGAAAAATCAAGGCTTGATTACAACTAAAAGTAATGGGGGCTCAGAGAGGCTTTAAACCAGGTCTGATTTTAACAGAGAGAACCAGTGAAAAGAAAGCCCAGAACTTTCTGCCTGACAGAGCTGTGGCTTCTCTGCCAGCAGACCAAGCTTTCTGGCTTTCTGGATAGCTCGACATTTCCAGTCTGAATTATGAGACAGTCTCAAATGAACAGCAGCAGCCACCCACAATTAATGTTATGCTCCTATCTCAGAACACAAATAAAAAAAACCTGAGGCAAACCCAGCTTTTCCTCAGCATTATGCTGTTCTCCAACACAGAAAGGTACAGTGTTTCAGTATAGCTCTAAATTTCCCTACTTTTCTATTTGTCTAGATTTTGGGTTTACAAGCCTCTTATCAAGCAGCAGTAATAGGAGACATAAATAAAACTTCGATCAACATCAGAATCACTTCACAAACCAAAAAGGTGAGAGAACGTATTTCGGGTAACAAAAGCAAATGACATTTGGAAAACACATTACCAGTCTAAGGACTTTTTAATGGGTGTATATTCACATCTCTGATTATTCAAGCAATTATAGAATATGACATTCAGATCTCAGGTTTCTTAACTAAAATATATTCCAATTGTTTGCTTTATCATCAAAAGTAAATTTCAGGAGATTAAGTTTCAGAACTTCAAGATAATTAAAGCTGTCTTGCTCTTTTTGCAACTACAAACATCACCTTTCAGAAATATAATCTATGCTGAATCTTGAAAGTTGAGATCACTTGAAAAACAACTCACATTTTGATATAATGACAGCAAAAAGAAGACTTTCTGATATAAGACTAAATTGGCCTCTGGATTGAATCTATTTAGCGGCAATTTCTAGAAGTCCTGTATTTTGTTGCAAACACATTGAAACTAATATCTCATGCAGGAATCAGTCTTGTGAATAGTTCCTGCAGACTACTGTATTAGTCTCCAGAAACCACAGACCAGGGCACTAGTCCTTACTGTGTCCCTACAGACTCTGTACACCCTCTACATCAATCACTACAGCCTCACTTTATGCTGTTGCTCTCTAGAACGGTTTACAAATAAATTCTCAGGAATTAGATCTGTATCTATACCTATATCAGATATATGTAGATTGACATATCAATTTCTCAACAGTATTTTCCTGAATAGTCAAACTTATTGAAATTTCAGTGCCAAAATGTGCAAAATATGATAGAAGGATTTTCTAAAAAAAAATTATAAAAGAAGCCTTCTGTATTGCAGTTTTTCACAGTCTAATGGATTTGCCTTCCTTGCTTTATATTTTATGCATTTTGCTATTGATCTTCATAATAAACCAAAAATTTTGTCACGTGGCTGGGGAGAGTGGCTCTGAAATACAGAGACTTGCATATCAAAAGCCAGCACTAAAACATCAATACAAATTTTTAAAGTTCATTTCTACTGCTCATGCCTGCAGAGAGTCCTCGAAAAGAGGAAAAATGTGACATTTCTAACTTCACAGACACAGTGTCAAGAATGCACCATTCTTTTAAAAAAGTGAGCTTCAATATAGAGTGTACTTTGTCTGAAGAAATATTCTTGGAGAACTCTACCTTCTCTATAAGGTATTCCATGCTCAGCAGAATATAAATAAATCCCCACTCTGAAGAAGATACCTCTGCAGTCACTCATGGCTCTCCAGAGGAAGGAAAAGCATGGAGAAAAAAGCCCCAGAGTGCTTTGTTGGCCTGATTGAGAAAAGGATTCAGAAATCACTCCATCTATCTTTGGGGTTCCAAAACAAAAATGAGGACATGACTGTTTATTTTCCTTTTTCCATTCTTTTTTACTTGCTGGACTTAATTTTTTATGTGCTTAGATGTTTGAATGCAAGTTATTAAACACTTAACTGATAACCATTAGCATTCCTTGATGCGTGGCTTTACTTCTTCAGCAGGTCAGCCCATACAACTATTGCTTTAATAAAACTTTGTGTGAAGCTATTACCAGAGCAGATGACACTTTCTAGAGACTAAGGTGACATTTGGAAGCTACTGATAAGTCCACGTACATTTTGTGTAGGAAGCCTCTAGATGACTTTATGGTCTCAGCAATAGAAAAAGGAGATACAGGATACAGGAGATTTAGGGGGTTTTACTTTTGGTTTATTTCACCTTTTTTGATAAATGGGATATAGAAATAATCCCTTTTGGCTATTAAAGTAGTTTAAACACATATTTAATTTTAGGTATTCTGGCTCTAGGCTCTGGATTTGTCTGCAGCCATGTTAAGTTCTGGCAAATTTTGTGCTGAGATCTTTATGAGAATATCTACATGGGAATGTAATAGCTGGCTCCTGTCACAAGAGTAAAGTCAACAAATGAAGACTCTATGCTATTAAGTGCAAAGAAAAAACCTTGCATTTTACAGATGAGTACATGTTCAAATATCCAAAACATTTTCTCTGCCCTGCATAGCTTCTTTATCCCGCTGCCATAAGGTACAAAGATTTTTCCATCTTAATATCTGGAGACAATTTCCTAACAGGAACTACTAGAAAATTTGGTATTTTCTTAATAAGCAGGATAAATAAAGTTTATTATTCTTTAAAATCAAGACATCAAACCAGTTTTCTTCCTTGTTAGGTTCACTAAAAAAAGCCCTGCAAAAAGACGTATGACATACATTACTGTATGCTCAGTGACCAGCTGTTTTAAATTTGGGTATTAAGTAATTCACTCTTTTCTGTGTGCAAGAGCTGAATGATTTAATAAATCCCCATATGCCCCAACATGTGCCAGCTATACTGGGTTATCGAAAATCCAGCTGCTGTTATGATAATAGCTGCCAATGCTGAAACTACTGAAGAGAATAATGAATCAACTTCAAGTCAACTAAGACATGAACTGACACAGCTCCACGTAAGATACGTGGGAATACAATACATCTGTTAATTAAAAACTAACACTGATCCATAGTCACATGAAATTTAGTGCCAAGAATTCATGGGCATTGTTTGTGGTGGAAAATTAATGCAAATCAACCTGTATGAAGACAAGCAGCCCCATTTCCATCAGTTGTCCTAGATGCATAGGAATGTCCTATAAATTACACATTCAGTTTGCAAAACAGATTCTATTGTGTCACAGTTGGCTTTCTTTCTTACATATTATAATTCCCATGCTGCTATTAGATGACATGTTTTACATAGCTAGACTTCTGAAAGTTTCAATTATCATATAAAGCTGATTATGAAAACAAAAATTTGATTGGTTTCATGTACCAGTATTTTAATGCAAGGTAAGAGTCAAAGGTACGATGTCACTGCCCTTAAGTCATTGAACAAGCACATAAACAAAGGAAGCAGAAAGAGAGAACGCAGCTAAACAAGGTGTCAGAAATTATTCTCCAGACACATACTTTTTGGACAATCAGTGCAGAAATATCCATCAAAATATGTCACTATTAACTTTTCAAAAGCCAAGAAAATACTTCCTTGGATATGAAATTATTACTTGTAATTATAAAAGCTTTGCAGGTAGATGCAACTTTCATCCTGGTGTCAGCATAAGTAAATACATTAATGATACATTCTTTAGTTTCTCACAATTACCTCTGTTGTTAAGGGAAATAATTTTGCAATTAATCTAGAACTCATCAGATTCCTAAGTAAGATTAAAATATTATTATATTGATCTAAATTTACATAAGATATAGGACATAAAACACGTATTAGAACAAACAAACACAAACCCAACCCATTTACATTTGCTGGAGCCAGATCATCTCCAGTACACAAAGTGTGCAATGCTCAAAAGCCACATTAAACACAACTTCAGTAATTCCAACTTCAAGCAATCTATATATAGTAGTATATGTATAAAAAATAATTTAAGAATGCATTATTTGAAAAAGATTAGGAGTATACTGACAAATTAAAAGCATGTCATGCAGAGATTTAAGATGCTTATAAAAGCTTGAACATAGGGGCCAACCACATCAAGGGGCTTACAGAAAACTCAAAGACTTTGAAAGCTTAAAGAACCTCATTTTTTTCATACCTTAATTATGAAGTTGCAAATAATTGTGTTTTCAGCCACATGTTCTTGACATTGCAACAAACCCAACACTGTCATTTTCTCAATTATTAGTAGACTTACTTTTCTTTAAGGAAATCCACTACTTTTTTGAAGTCCGCCACACAGTATTCTCTTTTCATGTCCATGAGCACACTGTCAGAGGCTGACTGGACTGGTATGTGCAGAAAAGCATATACTCTTGGATGATTGAGAATCTTGGCCATTTCCTAAGAGTTATTAAAAGAAAAAGAAGCTTTAAAATATTATGAAAATAATACAGAAAACTCATTTAAAGTAATATATGGGACAAGTATCAGTAGTAATACTTCTAAAACCCAAAGAATACTGAATTACCACAGGTCAGTTTGAAACAGTAGGGACGGGTGAAAATACCTGAAAGCAATTTTGTTTTAAGAGAAAATAAGAAAGCAATGAAATTAAACTTCCTTTGAGATAGGGATCACATTCCCTATGTAGTATTGATTACTCAATTAAAAGAAAATTTTAGAGGCAAAGTATTGTGAAAATTGGTGATTTCAGACAGTGGCTGTTTTCAGAAGATGGCAAGGGTTAGTTGCTCTCTTGTTGGAGTGAAGTAGCTTCTCAGATACCAAAATGAGAATGTCTATAATTGGAGCACTCCTGAAGTTGGCCAGTTGATAATTAAAGTATGCCTCATCACAGACAAACCTGCTCCAATACTGCTCTGAAATGTTACCTGGGCTACTACAGAGAGAAAAACAGAAATTAAAAGTGGTTGGCTACTAAATGAATAGAATTAGTCAGGGGTTAGCTGAAAACTGGAGTGACAGCTTGGAAAGGGACACAGGATGCTGTACATTTTGTACAAATGCAAAAGGTCAAGGGGAAAAAAAAAAAGTAAATGTAATAGCAAAATGCAAAACCAAACCTCCTAATGAAGGCCAAACCAAACCCCCAGCAGAAGCTTGGCAATTTGAAGGAATGTGAGACAGAGAATAGGATATGGTGGTCTGATTTCTCTCATTTTTATTATTTAACCAATTCAGGACATACCATCAAGCAAAAAAGTTTAAGTTTTTTTAAAAGTTGAAACCAACCAGCATTGAGACTGCATGCAATATGGTACCATACTGCTTGTTGATCTTTGTTCTGCAACAAATGAGTGAATTTGGATAAAGAACCCTATTCCATGAACAACCAGGTCTTCAAATATGGTTTTCCCTTTCCCCTGTGCTGTGGGCATACTGGAAATGGCCTGGGACTGAGCACTGCTCTTCTGCCAGTGCATTCTGCGTGCTCCAGTCGGGCTCACTCAGGCCATTTCTCCTGCTTTCTCGGATGGCACAGATACTCTGACAGCACATACTGCTGCCATATTCAGTCATTAAGATGCAACTATTTACAAACTCTTTCCAGACCATAAATCAGAATTATTAGTCATGTGTCTAGATTTTCTCTCTGTATTTCTACAAGGCTGGCCTAGATTGCTCAAAGAGAAGGCAGACATCCTCATGTCTTTTTACTTGCAGGAACTCAGCTTGTAAAAGCACTGATTTTTAGAACAAGAAGAAAAAATGCGCTCTCGATACTCACTTTTCATCTGACAAACACATGGGTACAAAACCCAAACTCTATCAAATCACTTCTGGAAGCAGTTTTGAAAGTTTCTGTCTAAGATCCTATTACATGAACTTTTAAGAGAAGTGGTTACATTATTCAAGGCAACAGCTACTCCATCTGAGGTAAACTCAATTTGATACACAGAATTGCACACAATTTGACATGCAGAAAGGCTGTGTGCAGTGAACCTGGCTCTCAGTGGAAGCTGGAGGTAGCTGGTTTCATGAAAAAAGAGTGAAGAAAAGGCCACCATGCATCCACACAAATTTTGTGTCCAATTCAAATGGAACCATACTTATCTGTGCCCTTAATAATTGTAGGTGTTCAGCTAGAATATATTTTCAAAAATTAAATTGTAAAGAACAAGTACCTTAATTGGGAAAACTTCCTTTTTTTTTAAGCTTTAGAAAATCTTGTGAATGTAATTTATATGAAGTATCCTCATAGTCATCTGTGATTTTTCTGTTTATCAGTAATCAAATATGTTTCTAAAATATGGGAAATATGAACTGAAACTTAAGCTATGGACCACAAGCCTACTATTAATTACCCTTGGTTCTATACTAATGGGACTCAAATGCCTGGAATTAATTAACTGAACTTTTCAACTATCATTACAGGTTCCTGCATGCAGTAAAAGCTACAGCTGTAAGCTCAAAAATATTATTGACTATTCCACTGCACCATTTTGGTTCAGAAAGATATTCCATATCAAAAGAATTGGCATTCTTTAGGAAGTAAATAGTTTGTCATGTGTACAGAATTCACATACAATACACACATGGTCTGTCTGGGAACACCAACACATCCTAGCTGCTGTGATCAGGGGTTTCAGGGTTGTTCTGGACAGTCAATGCTCTTCCTAGAGATGAGGAGGTTGCAAATAGCTCTTTATACTGTGAACTCCTGTCTTTGCTTGCTTTCTGTATCTAAAGCTACACAAAATGCACTGCATGTGCTTTGAATCAAGAGTCCTACTGATAAACTGATTTCCCAGCAGGTACTTGAGGATTGTAATGATTAACTTTGTGAATTTAGCAGAACACAAATTATTAACACAAACCAAACACAACACAGAAATACCTGATGACCCACTGTTTCATTGTCATTCACTTTTAAGTATTAGTGGTCTTAAATTTACCTTTTATAATCAGAAACTCTGAGTGAGCCGTTAGGAAGGAAACAGAATAATGAATTTACCAAAAACTTTGCATGATTGCATCAGAAAGCTGGATAAATCAATCTTCCAAACTTTGCACTGTTTGGATAGAAATATCATATTCTAACCTGTAGCTTTTAGGTAAGACTATTCTAGTCTTATCTTTTATCCTCCCTACCACTAAAATAATGCTGAAGTTCTTTACCACATAGGTTTAATTAAATTACAACTACACTGCACTGATCAGTCATATTTAGACAATGCTGACAGATTTTCCCAGACTACAGATTGCACGTAGAATACCAGATTTCATCACTGAATAAAACAATTAGTTAATATCCCAAAGAGTATTTGAAGGACATCATGGGCTAATGCACATTTGTAGTCCACAGCGTCACAACATTCTAACCTTAACATCTGTTTCCTGGTTGTTTTTATAAATATATATATTTATTTTTTTTCTATAGTGCTTTACATTACTAGGCATAATAACATATTTCAGTTAGAATTTAAAAAAAAAAAAAAACAACTAGAATTTTATTTCCATCTGGAAACAATAAATGAACAACGTTTTGAAACTATATCACCGTGAAAGAAACTTTCAGTCTTTCATCATGACTGAAACTGAAGGCTGATTGCCTTTTCTCACTATTCCCTGGAATCTGATAATGTGTCTATAAATGAAGGGATGCACTACATAAAAATGAAATTTCATGTAGGAACTAAAAGGTCAAAAAGTAGCACAATTTGTTTTAACCTGACTCTACAAAACTAGGTGTCATCTACATTTGGAAAGTAACAATATATGTGAAACATCATTTAGGATACTGACCACATATGAAATATTTTTTTCCAGTCCTTAGCAGCTGGAGTACATTAGGACACAAGGCACATTACCAGAAAGACTTCTATCTAGTCAGTGTATTTTATCCTAGCAATTACAATACACAAATTTAACCACCTAACCAGAAAATCACACCTCCTGTTTGCAATGACACCATGTGCAAACATAGAAAATTGCAGAGACAATAAACATCAATATCTGTGCATCTTTATGTCAGTACCAGCAAACTGTTCAGACAGCAATTCTTTCCCTTTACCTAAAGCAGGCAAATATCCAAGTATTTGAATTCTGTCTCATGTTTGAGTCATGATAATGTTAATAGCTTGCTTGCTAGCAAAAAGATTTTGTCCTCTGCCAGCAGTGAAGCCCAAAGAAATTCTTGTCCATATGGAAACATCACAAAATGGCACTCCCTCAAAACTTCATCCCTTTGTGGCAGATATTAGTTTGGAATATGTCACAAGGGGTGTCTGCTGACTGTTGTCTTTCAGAAGCTGAGTGGTGCCACCACCAGCACTAGCCTGGATGAAAATCAAGTGGCTGTGGCCCATTTTATAAATTCCTCTGCTGCAGTGCAGCTTAGGAACAGATGTGATCTTGTGATGCAGGCATGGATCCAGTCTGGAAAGGCCATAGCAGTTTTGTTAAAATGAATGAACAGGGAACTCTTCCCCCACTTTCCACCCCCTGTGAGTAAAGGGGCTGTAAAACACAAAGAACATGTGGGATGTCCCTGAGGACACTGGCTGGAGGGCAATGCCTCTCCCTCATCTGTGTATGAACTGGGGAAGATGCACTGAAGCCACATGACGGGCAAGCTTAGTGGCAGCCCCTACCCCACGTAATATGACATGACATGCTCAGGTCTTTATCCTGTCATTAGGATAAAGGCAGGTCACACTGCAGCAGTTAGAAGCCCACGCAATTCTAGCCAATGTAATTTGAACCTTAAAATCAAATCTTTGGGTTGCCAGATGGAGGGCAAAAATCTGTTTTGTCATATGGGAAAAATGCCTTCTACATTACCAAACAGAAACCTGGTATTAGCTCAGGCCACCCTTCGACATGGATATAAACCAGACTGCAAGCTGTGATTTGCTGATAGGAAAACTAGCCGTGAGAGCCATATGCTCAGCAATAGCTGTTCCCAGCTGTTCTCCTAGGTGTGGGATCTCTCTACTGCTTCCAGCCTCAGAAAACAGACAAACCATAGCTAGCTAAGCAACTTTTTCCTCCCTCACAGATTAATATGTATTAAGCCTAATCTCTTAAAAAACCAAACTATGCCATACCGAAACCACCTAACATGCCTTCAAGAGCTGGCCACATCTTCCCTTATTAAACAAAAGCACAAGCTAACTCGAGTTCCTGCATAAGAGGTGATATTCAGATAATATCACAATACAATAACTGTATTTCACAGTCTAAAGCTTCAGCTAAAGTTTACCACATCTCTTCCCATGAGCCGGTGCACAAAGGAAACACACAGCACCAGTACACTAGGCACCTGATTTGTAAACATAAAAATATCAAGAATATATCAAGAAGTATCTTCTGTTAAGAGGTGGATATGGTTCTTTGCAAGATTATACATGTTAGGCCCAAGACTAAAAAGAAATTTCTTGCACAGTACCATTTATTCTTATTTTCTGACAAAACCAGTAACTCCCACTACAGATATCTTATACATTGGATCCTGAAATGCTTCACAATAAGGAAGCTGGCAACCCTATCACAAATTACTTCCAATATTAGAGCAGGACTGACTTTACATTGTGTAAAATGTTAAGTAGCATCATCTCCATTGGCTGGATTGCTTATTACTCAGCCTGTGATGAGCCACGAGCCCAAGTACATCTGAATCTCCACGTCACCAAAACACAGTCGATTCAGTGACACCTTCAGCATTAATTTTTGTGCACCATGCAGGAAAATGGTTCAGTGCTTTCGAAGATGAGAACTGTTACAATCATTACAATCCTAATGAGCCTCTGTGGAGCTTCAGAGTGTTGTTTGTCCAGTTCCAAAAATTGATTCACTTTAGGGTAAAGTGTACATTTCATTAATGGTTAGAGCGATGGTTTAATGACTTCAAACCAGTCAACCAAAGAGCTAATACTAATTCCTTTTGAAAGTATTAATTCTGACATGCAAGAAAATACACACTTTTTAATTTTCTCTATGATCCTGTCTAATTTCTCATCATTAAGCACTCCTCAAATTAAATATTTTTTCCAGAAGTAAAGTAATACTCCTTTTTTCAATATGTATTAGAAATACATATGGGGAAGGTCCTTAAAAGGGTGATTTATTGCAACAGCACACTGCTACTTTAAATAACTCTCTGTCTCAATCATACTTTATGCTAATAAAACCTTGGAAATTAATTAAAGCATAGAGAGGCACACACAATAGGCAAGTAGGATTGTCACATTATCTTTTTGTCTTCAGAAAGCTGAATGAGTGAAATGAATTGCTAGTTTCGTCCATTCTATGAATTTGTTCTCCAGCTCAAAAATGAGAATCCCATAGGATAAGAAAGAATTGATGGTTTCTGCTCAGAAGGAAGACATAGGATGTATTGCACACTCCTCCAGAGCTCATCTCTACCAAGACAGGGCAGTGCTAGAAGCCTCTCTATTGTTCCTCTTCATTTCAAAGCATATCTAAAATAGCAATTGCTTTAGCAGGTTCCAGTGGAAGGAAAATAGTGGAAGGTTTTAATCAAAACTTAAACCTTTAGGCAAATGCACACTTTCTTTTGTGAATTGACCTGAATTTCTTAGCAAAGCAGAATAAAAATATTCCAAACCATAACGACAACATTTATATCATAGAATTTACATTCTTCAGTAACCCTTGCATATTTAACAGAGCTAAACCAACTGAATTCAAAGAATGAGATTACATGTTTTTTTCCTCAATTAACAGTGGTACAACAACCCAAAGCAAATATTACTGTGCAGTTTTATTAAAGTTTCTAGAACACAATGTGTTTTATTTTTCTCTTTTTTAAAGAGAATCTTCACCTCAAGAAAATCAACCTTTTTTTAAACAAATGCCAAAGCCTAACGAAGCAGGCAGTCTTACTGAAGATTACGTAGATGATGCTGCAAAGCACAGGGAATGTGACAGCTCATCTATCAAAGAAAACAAAAGGGTTTATGCATCTAAACTAAATAGAAGCTTTTGAAACAGTATGGAGAGTAGTTGGTAGAACTTTTCTTATTATAATATAAATAACTAGGAAAGTGAGATGTTATTTGTTTAATAATGAAGGCAGAAATATTAAAAGAAGATGGCACAGTTTGTTATTCAAGCTCTATGTTTGACAATAGCTTCTACCTCAGTGCCTTGAAGCACATGGCAACTGGTAAAAATCCCACTTTTATTTAGCATTAATGTAGTATCCCATATAAGCATTTCCTATTCTTTGAACATATTGCTTAATTACTGGTGATTTTTATTTTCTGCTAGTAATTCACCAGAAGTAAGCTCCAGCTCCAAAGGACGGCTGGGATGAGACAGTATTGTAAGTAATTGACAGACAGCCTGACACTCAGCACAAGATTGAGTGTGGATCTGTCTGCATTTAAATACTCTTCGCTCTCAGGCAGTCTAACAAGCAAGAGCAACATTCATATGAGCAAATCATAATTAAGGTACAGCTAATATGCACAGATTTAACTGGTCAAGCAGTGTGCTACTTAATGTTAACCCCTTTTTCAATACCAATTTTTATTCACAGATTATTAAATATAGAAGAGCACTAGATGCATGCATAAAATATTCTGTTTTGATGGAAGACTGAATTTTACATAAATAGAGACAGTTTTCATGTATCTCAAAGAATTTTTTTCTACTAGTGTTATAAAGAACACAAGCTAAATTCCCTACAGCACAAATATTCCCTTCCATGTTGTCTGGAAAGAAACCTTTATTGTTTGAAGTTCCCAATTTGTTAAGGTTTTTGAGAGAACCCAAGATTCACAAATACAGCATAAAACCTTCAGGAAGAGTAAAATGGGTTCTTATTTTGACATTTATTAAGCCAAACCATATTCTACTAGCTGGAAACGAACATGTCACCAAGCATTTACAGACGTTAGGATCTGCTGTGTATGAGATGTTAAAATTCTAGGTTAGAGAAAAGGGTGTGACAAAATGTATCCCAAAGCACAGAGGAGATTCATCCATTTCCCAACTCCATAATATAAAAAATACATTGACTCTGGGGTGAGCTCAAGTTCCCATGACACCATGTCTTAAGGAGTAATTTCAAGGAAATGTGCTGTACTGAAAACCCCAAAGACAAGGAACGCTTTGAGAGGAGCGTTCAGAACAGGAGAGACTATTTTAGTACTAAAAAATAAAAATCAGGAATACACACAGTAAGCAAAGACGCACATACAGCTTCCATAGGACAAATAAGCCTTTAACATAATACCAAAGGAAATAGTAAACATCCCTTCACACCTCACCTTTTTTTTTTTTATCCCCCAGGAGGACAGAGGCAACTGCCCCATTCTCTTCCCTTCAGTATCTGAGGTTTCTTTCAATTACACTGCTAGCAGAACAGACCCAGTTTGCATAGAGACAACTTTGTAATTACAACAAGAAAAAGTTGCATGGTCCACCGAGTACAAAACACTACAAAACTCACTGTAATAAGAAGTCAGGGGCTTAACTATTCATTTATTTAAATGTATGCTGCAGTTTTCATTTTTTCTGGACAAATCAACAGATTTTAATTGGCACTTTCAAAGGCAGCAGTCTATGAAAATGACAAAAAAAATACTAGAAACAAAGCAAATACATGCCCTAAAGTCCTTTTAATTCTCGAAATTATGCTGCCCTTTTATTTGCCATTGAGGAATGTGTGCAAATTATTCCCTTTCTAAATGTATTTCAAATCAGCTTACACTTGAGGATATTCAAAACTTGAGCTTATGCACAACGCTCCAAAACGCCTGGTGCACTCAAAAGAAAAAAAGGACAACAGAGAAAAAAGAAAAGCGAATTAGTAATTTTACTGTAATACTGTAATAATTTCCTATGTGCTGTGTCAGGGCACGTTTGAGGGAGCCATCTGTGGGGTATCAGCTTCAATGAGGTTAAGGAACATAAACACTGAGCTGACATGAAAAATCAAAGCAAAAGAGCAAAGAAATACTACTGCGACTCGTGGTACACTTGGCACACCTTCTGCATTTAAAGGCTCTGCTGCCATGCAGACTCCATCTCAGTGGCTGGTGTATCACTCAAATGTCCTGAATTAATAACGGAGATACAGCCCACAGATGGCGTATAGTATGGTTTGAGACAGACTCATTTTGACAGGTGACAAAGACGACTACTCATCTAGTCATGTGAAATTAAGCACTTACGGGAATGGCAGGTGTGAACTGCCTCCTTTATACAGATTTGGAAGCATCCCATCACTCACAGAAAGTGCCGTACTAAAATCCCAGACAACTCTGGGATTATGGTAAATCCACAAAGGAGGCGAGCTAAGGCTCTGAGTCCCTGCTCTTTCAGAGTCTGGATGATCTAGAGTCCCTTGTGATCTGGAAAGAGCCTTGGATACTTAAAAAGAAAATTAGGCTTAAACCTAAGGAAAAGTAAAATATAGTCAAGGTAAAATTAATATCTAATACTATACCATGACCGTTAATTTCAAGCTGCTATAAATTTTGACTTGTTTTGTGGTTTTTTTTTCATACTAATTCCCATTCATCGTTTATCTACTAGCACTGCTTTTTTTTTTCCCAATACTCCATCTCTATCAGTCACTGGAAGTGGACATTAAACACTGCCTCACCAGAGCACTAACTTCATAATATGACTAGGGAAAAAATACCCAGAGATTACCTCTAAAACAGGGTGTATTCCTTACATACTTTTTGCTACATGTTGATACCATGGGGTGATAAAATCTTTGACATCTGCTGGCATGTGTAATTAGAGCAGTAGCTCTGTGCAAAGACATATGGGCAAGAACACACAGGCTAACCACACACGTGTACTCCTTGTAGGTTTTTCTGGGACTATATAATGGATTCTAACACTAACCTTCTCCTTCACATTATATAACACAAAAAAAAATCTTGGGTAAATTATTTTTCCCTGGCCATAGTCCATATCTGTCTATTAAAATTTTCTTCCATGTAGATAAAATCCCACGTTTTCTTCAACATCATGTTGCACCAACATTTTAAGATAGGACTGACACTGGGCAAGGGTGTATCTCAAAATCTCAGTTTGAGACCAACCTTGAAATACGCAAGCTCCACACTTCATGGTGTATCCATTCAAAAAGACTACTCAGACTGTGGGAGCACTTTGGAAAATGCAGTACTACCTCCACTGCTTGGACAAGTTTTCTCTGAGAGGAAAACTGAGGATGTCTCCTGAGGTAAACAAAACTCCAACTTTCTCAGTCTTAGTACCATGACCAAGAGTTAGAGTCTCTGGTCCTTCAGTTTCCTTAAACATGCCAAATAATCCTCTCTTTCATAACAACAAACCTCATGCTGGAGAAGTCCTGCCAGGATTTGCTATGTTCACTTTGATGCACCCACTGAAAATAGCAGTGAAACTCTGAAGTGCAGTTCCCCATGCTCCCTTCACAGACATTGTTTCACTCAGTCTGGGGTGAACTTCATAGTAGATAAACTAAATTAGTTCCCAAGGAAATTAGAGCAGTAGCCATACTCTAGGTTTACCATAAATGTACTCCAAGTCCTGGATGAGAACAGAGGGATTCAAACTAATGGTATGTCTTTGAAACAGCTTTGGACCATGAGTAGTGGGAAAGTTAGATTAAGAAAATTACATTTATTTTGAAGTAAAGACTCCAAAATGTAGATAAATATAGTAGCTTCACTGCCAAATTCTGTGTTTTTCTCATCCGCTCTTAATACCTCATACTATGCACTAATGTAAGCACAGACATCATCTGCGGCTAAAGAAAACAGCAGATAAAAAAATCTAGTACTTTAAATTATACCCCGAATAATTATGATAAAGGCTCTTTTCGTAATGACATATGTTAGTATCCAGCATGCCAAAAAGTGTTTAATATTTTGCATGACTATAAAACATTACACAGTTCCAAACATATCTTTCTTTTTAGACAAGAAGGCCCAAGTGAATGCAGAATTCATAATTTGAAAACACGTGTCTGCTTCTCATCCCAAGACTATTCATGCTACACAAGGCACTACTACCACCACATTTACTGAATAAAAAACTAAAGTACTAAATTGTCACAATACAAGCATAGTAAGGATTTTCATGAGATTAACAGTATCCTCTGAAATGACAAATATCTTCAAGAACAGAGTGGCATTTACCTGACAGCAGTGCCTGAAGGCACTGGTTATGCTATTTTAAATCATATGAAAACTTAAACTGATTCCCTACCTTAAACAAACTTGAGTTTGAATAGCCACTGCCCCAGACCTCCAGATCTACCAAGCCTTCCAGCCTTAATGCCCCTTACAAGCGCTCACAGCTTTCCTTTGCCCCTCCCCTCCTCCTCCTCTCATTGTGCTGGCCTCCATCAGTGGAACAGCAGAGCTGCTGGCTACCACTTCTTAGTGGGGAATATGAAATTCATTCCCAGACACTGAGGCAGATGAAATACTCTCACCTGCAGGTAAGAGCCAATAAATATAGAAGAAAAGTAAACAAATCAAAATCATTGCTTTTAGGCTACATCTCTAGGGAAGCTCTCTCCAGATCTCAAAATTAATTTCTACATTTAGATGCCACATATCATTTTGAAAGTGAAGCAAACCCCTGCCAAGCATACAATTGTACTTAACTGCCAAAAATGTATGATTTTTAAAGAAGATACACGATTGGAATGACTTTGTCCTTCGCACTGCATACAAAAAGTGACACAAGATTAGTACACTTTTCCAGGTAAATTTTTTTCACAGAAAACCAAACATCATAATCAGACAGATGACTTCTAACGAAATAAAGTGCAGCACTTTTTGAAACAATTAATGAAAGATGTTTGCAACAAATAACACATCTTCATACCTTTCTTAGGAGATAACAGATATACATCTGGATTTTATCCCATCAACTGACATGAGGGTAAATCAGCTTCTCACTTAATTTTGGTTTTTTAAACAAATTACAGTTTTAACATTTCCCCAGCTGGAAAGCTAAAAATATGTTGCCCATAAAAAGTTTATTTTATTTGGTGAAAATATATAAAGAAGACTGCTTACATTCCCCAGTGATCTTTCAGAGAAAAGTCTGGTAAGCTTTTTTGGAAGAGGAGATTAGATAGAAATGCAGAAAGCAACTTAATTTGACAAATCTACAAAATTCAAAGATCACCAAATTTCAAGACCAGAAATTCTTGGTCATGTGTGAATCACAGAAATGTGACTATATAATCCTTAGAAAAATAATATAAACTGGAAATTGTATGGAGCACTGAAGAGGATGAGTAACAGCAGATGTTGCTAGTGCACAAAGAGGCTGGTGCACACAAACACGTTCTGCACAGCAACATTCAAGACACACATTTTCAATAGGCTTCCATAAATTCCTCTCCCTTTGCCATGACACCTAAAGACCCATTTTCCAAGAGATAAGAGTACTTTTCCTAAATATGAGTCAGGTAAAAAATAAGTCCTACCTATAGCACCTTCTGGAAAATTAAGAAACAGGAAGACTAGGTATCATAAATTTACAGATTTGTGACATGCTCACACTTATTATGATTGAAGGAGAGCATGATTCTTTCCACTTTTCTTGGATTATATCAAGAGTGCTCTTATCTTGGCAGAGCAGTTTGTTATTTACAGCAATTGATTTTTCGTGGTTTTTTAAAGCTTTGAGAGCACTCATACAATGACCAGTAGCGACAAAAGCAGCAGTCTATGCCAAAACACTTTTAATATTGGGAATTAAAAATGAAAGCAAAGACACTAACTATGAAAATTGCTAAAAGTTCGATTTGCTTTTGTACCAGATGCTGAAAAACATTAAAATAAAATTTAAAAAAAAAAAAAAAAGAAAGGCCTGTGGCAGATATGAGATTCCTAGACACAATGCAAAGTTCTCAAAAACACAACTACACCACTTCCTAAAGGCTCCTACTCAATGTGCTGAGTTAAAACTCTTAGTGAAGCGTATGCTAAACCAAAGAAAAAATAACAACCCATGAAGTTTCTTGCAACTTTCTGCAGCTCAAATTCTTTAGCTGGTGAAGTGAAAACTTGCTTATTCCTACCAAGATGAGATTCCTCTGGCCCACACGTTTCAACAAAGGGCGAAGATGCAGTTATAGCACTCAGATGAGAAAATACTGTCCTTGACACAAGTGCAACTAATAATGTTATATTATCTTGGGGAAAGCAGCATGGATACCAGCTACTTATCTGGGTATTGCACATGGTCACAAAATTTACCTTCAATTACATCCTTCCCTCCCTTTTCTTCCTCTTTACAGTTATGCTCATTGTGTGGACGATTCCTATGAATTCATTTGGTGACAGAATCCATCAAAACCAACCTACATTTCAGAAGAAACTCTCAATTCCTCCTCTGCATGAAAAGGCTACTCTTTCAAATTCACACTGTTATATGCTTCTGATTTCATTGAACTGCTTTGTTACATTTATTTTAAACACAGATACACACTTACATATCTATTCCTTATCATGGAAGCTCTAAACACGCTAAAAATAGGAAAATGTATGCATCACTGAGTGAGAGCACAATACAGTGCTTCTGGAAATATTTGTCTGAGGTGCAGGAGGAAGAAAAATTCAATCCTATAGTCCATCACTTGCAAATGATATATCCTTTAGTTCTTGGAAACACTAGACATACACACACACAAATGAACATCACTAAATAAAGTCCTACATGTCAGAGATCTCAGTAATATTACAATTCCAAAATTATCTCAATAACTTGCTGTGTCAGGCAAATAGTTGAACACTTAGTCTAATTTTGTAAATCTATTTTAAGTCTATTATGATTTTATGCTACTGCTTGAAATGAATGACACTTCACACAAGGTTCTATGCTAACTCACTCAATAAATGTCCATGTCGGGATATAAATGATTCCTTTTCTTCCTTACCTCCAGATGCTCTAAAATATAGGGAGGGTTTGTCATGCCAAGCCTCAGCATAGCTCCCTCAGGAATAACTTCAACCAGCTTCCACAGAAGCGTGGGGAGGTCTGTGCCAATATCTCTACCATAAGCTCCTGTGTCTTCACTGGTCAGCCATATCTCACAAACACCCTCTGTGAATAAAAGAAAGAGATAATTAACAAATCTGTTTTAGAGCTGTTTATTTTATCATACAGCTGCTCACTCTTTTAAATGCAGTATTTCACATGGCTATTATGCAGCCAGACTGGGTATTCAATTGCAAAAGGGAGGGAAGGAGAAGGAAGGCTTATCCCATGGGTAGCCGTGGGTTATTAAGTTCATTTTATGAGCACAAGAGTGCTACAACAATGCTGTAAATTATCATTGCTGTGGAGTGATTAACATTCACAGCCAATGACTAATTCTGTGCTGCCTCTACAGCAAGTCAGACAAGTTTAATACTCTGTTTTATTTTTTGAGCCTAATTCATTAAACACCGCAAGAGACATCACCCAAGCAGAGTTTGCACTAATGATTATTACAGTAGTTAGCTTATTAACTGGTAAGCTTCCAGTGAGCAAAATCAGCTGTAAAGCACTGTGATTAACATTCCTCGTGAAGTAACTATTAAAATCTTGTATTCTTTAAATTATACAATTAGCAATGCAATATTAAGGTTGTATTGAAAAGGTTAGTGACCACTGCAGGACTGAGTGATAGTACAGGAAAACCTGTTTCCTGGCAGTTAATGCTTCACTTTCCATCAATCAGAGCCTTAGGAAGTGCTGCATTTGATTTATATTGTAAATAACAACCTAGAACACTGATATTTGGTAATAATATCCTCCTACTCAAACAGGGGAAAGATTTTACCACCCTTTAATAACAGTTAGCACTGAGGTTTCACGCAGCAACTTCTGCTGCCCTGCCCAGCTTTCATCCTTTTTGCAATGCAATCCCTCTCCCGTTCCTTACCACCAAAAAGCAAGAAATAAGCCATGGAAAACAGAGTATCGTGAAGAATACACAAGTGATTTACAGCAAGATAAGACACCATTAACTCAGTGAAGAGCTAAACTTCTAAAGCCAGTCATGAACCAGTAAAAGAAATAATCAAGCACTAGAAGGTGCATAATTCATCAAAGCACGATTTGGGCCAGCAGAGAATATATCATAAAATGTAAATGTTTATGTTACAAATTTATACTCAAATCAGGGAAACTTAAGCACATACACCAACTTTAACCACATAAAAAGCAATAAATTTAGAAAACCAAATGTTTTACAGAATGTAAATTCAAGACTGCTACTCTTAAATTCACACTGTAACAATAATGGCAGAGAGCAAGCCATGCTGAGAATCAGAGTAATCCTGTTGGCACAGAAACGTTTTCAAGAGAATTCATTACTTAGAATGAAAAAAGCTTTAAAATTTAAGGTTAACTGGAGAACTTATTACTTCTTAAGTTTTGCTTCAAGAACAGGTTAGTGAGAGAGGTGTACAATTTGGATCTTGAGGGAAGTCTGGTGTAAAGCATTCCTGAAGCACTAAGTGCTCTTTGGTTGACCATTTGCAGTCACAAGTTTGTAGTTACACTCAAACTGAGCTCCCTGTGCAGAATCTGCCTGCGGGACACAATCACACAGTGGTTTCAGCACACTTGCTACTGTTTATGGAATTCACCTCACCACAGACAGTACCCACCGTGAAACATACTCTTGGGTTTGCCACCTACCCTATATTTTCCTGAAACGCGTGAAAAAGGAAGTGAATTTTATATGCTGTATATTAAAAAGAAGAGAAATGTAAGGAATCAAAATGATAAATAAGGTCCTGCTTTGTTTAGTTTGGGTTTCTTTATGAGTCTCCAATAGGCAAAAGAAAACTACAAATCTTACTAATTTGCTGAGTTTCCACTGTAACAGAGTAAATCTCATTTGCAAGCTTTCAATCTAAAGAGTTGCATGGGGTTTGGGTTGGATTTCCTTTTTCTTTTTTTCATGAAAATGGCTAATGGAATACTGCATCACCGTTACCAGATGAACACTGAGAAAAAAAATAAAAAATCACTGGCTAGGAATGGAAATAACATTCCAGTGGAAAACAACAGTGAGCTTTTAAAGCTGCATAGGTGGGGACCATTAGACCCCTGGTGGGCTGAAACTTCAAATTAAATCACAAGAAGAGGAAGCAGCTGTAATAGTAAATCAGCAACAGCAGGAATAACTGTCTCATCTGCTCTCCTATCAGGGTGTTGAACAACAAGCAAAGGGAATAATTCATGCTGAGAGATCCAAGGATAGAGTCTTATTATGGAGGAGGGGGGTGTTGGGGGTGGAACACCTGTATTTTAGAAAAAAGTTCACGTCCCAAATTCCCAAATTCAGGTTGACAAAATGGATCTTCAAATACTGAAAGCTACTGTGAGTGATAAATATTTACAAGTAGGATCATTAGGATAAATCAACTACATAACCGTGTGATAGAGGTTTTGTGTCTGATTTTAGGCCATATTTTTTAGTCCTTTTCATCTTCAGTTTAGGAGCCTAAACTTTCACTGGGTAAGAGGAGAAAACAATAGACCTCTCAAACAGTATTAATGAAGTCAGTCAACACTTCCTATTTTCACTCCACCCAGTTCACCTCCAAACTCCAGCCCTCCATAGGAACCTATTTAAGCCCACTGTCTAATCATGTACAGAATTTTTTTCCTTTCTTTTGCAGTGAATCTCATTTGATCATTCACCACTCTGTTACTGGGCAATTTTGGTGCTGATAAAGGCACGCTGATTTTGTAAACAAGAAAATTGACCCAAATGGCAGACTTCAGATGTGCAAACTCAGAGCATTTGTTACAGTATTAAGGCCAATTATTGATATATCCAAGTAATTACAAGTCTGCCTTTGGTCACAGCTCGTGGTTTATTTCTCACTCTGCCATCACAATCCAGCACAAAAGAGAAACCTTAACAGCTGGTCTCTGATCTCTGCTCTGCTATAACTGGAGATTACTGATAATGAAAAATGTTGGAAAAAGAATAGGTTCCAGGCAAATGAAGAAAGTTCTGAGCCTATTCCTTCTCTCATGTCTCAATACAAAGAATACCCATTGCAGAACATCTGACATGGGTTTTAATTTTATTTCTGTCAGGTAAGCAATCCTTGTCATAAAGGAGATAAGAAATCCTACATCTATCACTTTTACAAAATATGTGCATTCCTGGTTTAGAGACCACTTGAAATGATTAATTTAATAATAAGTTAATAATTAATTTAATAAAAAACTTCTAGCATTTTTATTTTGCTTTACATCACTATTGTAAACACTGTTTTTGGCATTAAACGTCCTTTAAACTAAAGAGAAGTGTACTCCATCTGAAAAATGAATTTATTTCAATCTACAAAAGGATCTGAAGATGTTAAAATATTGGACACCAATCCCAGTGAAATTCTCCTATTTGATAACTGACTGTAAAAATTAAATTCAATCCCCAAATCCTCCTGTTTTTTCTTCTCCTCCCCTTCTTGTTCTTCTCTTTCCTGGCAGATTTTTTAATGTGAACCAGAGTGGCTTTTCCAACAGCACAATTCTCTGCAGGCTGCCTCGGTGGGAGGCCCCTAACGCTGACCTTCTCAGTAGCCCACATATGCTTATCAATAACTGCCTGACCTCCTTCTGATTCCTTCTCCAACAGTGAATTCTTATGGCAGCCTGCAGTGCTGCACAGACTACAGAAATACCTCTCCCAAAGCACCACAGAAATCTGAAAGACCATCTGCCAAGGGGAGGCCTTACATAAATGTTCGTGCCTTGCAGATTGAGGACAGTCAATCTGACCATTCTTGATCACAACCTTAGAATTATTTAAAAACAAAATAATCGTGGCCAAAGATAGAGGCTTAGAAAACACCAAATTCATTGTTCAGAAGGAGCTTAGCCTACTTTATTTTCTCTTCAATTATTTGAGTTTCTCCTTATTTATTCAGCATGGATTTTACAGGAACCATTTGCATACTTGATGCAGTGTATGTGCTAGATATTGGCTGAATCAGTGCCTTGACTGAGAAATGGAGAAGAACTGTGTATACAGCAGATCACTGTACCAATCTGGATACAATGCAAGTTTAAACAGAAACTGAGAATTGGAGGAATCCATTTCCTCCTGTAATTCTTAAGTACAGGAGTAAGTGCTAGCATTGATTCACCATCATCCAAGTGTGCTCTTAAGACAGTTCAACCACATGGATCAGCACTGAAGCATTCCATTGCAGGGACTTCCCTGAAAGAGAAAATCAAACTGGAAACAACTCACTGATGCTAAGTGGGATTTGGAAGGATTCATTTCCAGTTCACCAAGAAACCCTTGTCCTTATTTCATCTGTATATATACAGAGCTTCTGGAAGACAGAAAGAACGGAGCTGGACACAATCCTGTACAAACTCAAATTATTCAGATACTAACTCACATTGAACTGTCACAATTAGAGAATGCAGGATATCTGGCAAACAGATGATGCAGGTAGATTGAAGTAGAAAAGACAGGTCTAGGTTCAGGGCTGCTGAAAGAGTCAAGCTGTCAGGCTGTGACCTAAAGGATCCGTGTTTTTTCTATATTTTGCAAAGTGCAGAAAAAACTTATGGTTCAGCACTGTATCATACAGATAAATACAGTGCTGCAGCTCTGCTCACGACACACTGAGCACAAACTGTCTCACAGCCTGAATTTCTAGAGGATCTTTAATAATGCTCAAAAGTATTTCCTCTTTTTAAAAGACCAATTTTTTTTTTTTACACTTCTGGACAGTCTTAAGGACTGTAAGGACTGGAAGATGGTTGTCCATTCCTGTTTTCTTAATGCTTGCCACAAACAGGAGAACAAGATCTAACAACATCATGAATGTCAGCTGACCTACTACAATTGCAGTTGTGTTCTGAATATTTCCAAGGACAGCAATACCACAGCCACTGGGGGTAATCTGTTCCAATATTTGATCACTCTAAGTGTAAAATATTTTTACTTGCACCTAATTGCAATTTGCTGTGTTCCAACTTGTCACCTATCATCTTACCTCTCTGCAAGACCTGTCTGACTTCAAGGCAGTCTGGCTCTGTCTTCTCTGTACTGTTCCATTAGGCAGTTGTAAACAGCAATAATAATAAGCTCCTCTTAAATCTGTTTCTTGTTTGTTATGTACTCCATCGTCCTCATGATTTCAATGCCCTTCTGCTGAATTGCTGCAGTGTGTCAGCCTTGTCCTGAGGCGCCCAAAAATGGACAGAGCACTCTCCCTCTGTGATGTCTCACAATTGCCAAGTCCAAGGCACCAGTGGCTCCCTGGTGCCTGCAGCTGCCCTCTCCAACAGCAGCTGGGGCACAGCTGGCAATTGCAGAGGGGTTCCCCCGCTGACTCATGTGCACCAGCTTTCCCAGAGGAACTCCAAAGGCTGCAAAGCTGCTTCCCAGACAGTCAGCTCTCCACATCCATAATGCAGCGTGGTGTTATTTCATCCCAGATGTGGGGCATTTTACCTGCCTTTGCAGAACTTCATGACGTTACAGTGAGTCCATTTCTCAAGGCAGTTGAAGTCCCCTGCAATATTAGCTGTACCTCCAGCCAGTCGAGTACTCCCCTAATTTGAATATCATCGCCCACATTCCACCTAGTTATGAAAGATATGAAATATTGTCTGAAAAATACCCTTAGTAACTGCCAGCTAGACCTTTCACTATGGAATGCCACTCTGAGAACCTGACAGCCCAATTCCTTTACCTTCTCACCATCCAGTAATCCAGTCTATATGTCACCACTCTAAGAACACTAAGAACTATGCTGAAGTCATAGACAAATTTAAGGTAAACAAAACCAAAGAAATGACACCTAAGTAAAACAGAAACCCCCAAAAGAAAACAAAAAATCCAACTCCATCCCAAAACAAAAAAATAAACAATATCCTACCTTCCCCAAAAAACCAAACTAATTCACCGCAAAATATCTCAACTCCACTGCTATTTTATCCTCCACAAAGCCAGACATCCCATCTGTAAAGTCACCCAGGCCTGTCACATGGTTTGCTGTTGGTAATCCTGTGTCAAGTGCTCCCAAGCACCCTCTTGCCCTTCCTGTGCTGGAATGTGGCTTCTAGGAGTGTTTGCCCCATACAGAGTAAGGTTCACTTGCCCTGGAGTTCCCCAGTTCTCCCATCTTGCCCTTTCTGGAGGGCAGGGTGACATTCCCGCCTCCTCCAGTCATCAGGAACCTTCCCTGGTTGTCATGTCCCTTGAATGATGAGAGAGAACAGCCTCATAATGACATCAGCCAGCACTCTCAGCACACTTGGATGCCTCTCACGGCAGGATTATTTCTATTACTTCTGGATGTCAGTCTGCAGTTACAAAAAACTAGAGCTGTGTTTTGCAAGTGCTTAGCTCAGTACAAGCTTTAAAAGCAGCTGTGGTTTCTACTACCCACAGGATGACACATATATTAGAGTGCTTAGGAAATTAACAAAGTAACTTTTATGGGCTACATATTTTTGAGAACAAATGTTTGGAAACTAATACCAAATGACATATAGATCAAGTTATATTGACTGAGACCATTTCACCTACGTAGGAATAACATGTTATTTTAAAAGTAGAACACTGAACAGTATCACTTTGGAAGATTCTGTTTGGCTGTGTTGTCTACCACACTTAGTAATGAAATTAAAGCCATTTTTTCTTTCTCCTTGCCAACACATTCAGTAAATGTTTACTCTAACAAATGATTAAAGTTCTCATGTATTTATATAAAAATACTATACATTAGTATATATTCATGGTATTAAATTCTCAGACCCTCTGAAGCCATAACAGGAACTTGATTTAAAGGATCATTTACTACAGACATGACATAGGTACTAACAATGAATTCCTGATTCTGCAAACTAATGCAAAAAAGTTTGGGCTATATTCACAAGCTGCAAAACAGAAAAATCAATTGCACTTTTGAGCCCCCCTAACTCTTCTAACAATTGCTTTTTCAAAACTGTGAAACATTATTTGAGATACTGGTTAGATTAAGTTATATTTTCAAAAAGCAAAACATTCTGTCTCTCACATACTAAGTTGCAATCAGAGCTTAAATGAACTTTGATGGAATAGAGCTGAAGAAATACTGTATCAAGCACAATACCAATTAGTTCAGGAAAGTTTGGTTCAGTCAACTTCAGTAAAAAGGTGCTAATAATTTTTTTTTTAATGTGTGCTTTATACATTTCTCCTCCCAAAAAACATTCATATTTTTGTGTTATTTTTTTGTAATTTACAAATTCTAATCAGAGCTGAACTACAGGAAAAAAACCCCAAAGCATTAGGAACAAGAACTCTTCCTAATTACTTTTAAGTTAGAATAAAAAAAAACACTGTGGTTGCGCACAAATTAAAAACCCTCTCCCATCCTCTCCAATACCACAACATATGCACATACTTTTAATACTACCTTTCACACCAATTTTTAGGATTACTTTGGAGATTTTAAAATAACAACTCCATACTGAAACTAAGAGTTCTGGCCCAGCTATCCATCTACTCCTCAGTCACACCAATGTAAGTTTTAGGTAATGATTCTCCACCACCTGCTTTATATTTAGATGTGAAGTCTGACAGAAGAACCAAATAGCCACATGACTTACAGCAGCCTTTTATTTTATCTTCTGTGGTTAAGAAAGTGGAAGCTGCAAATGCATTTTTTCCAAATTTTACTTTTCCAAAGCCATGCATTTGAGAGATGAAACTGATGAAACCATTTAAAATAAGGGTTCACTGAATTTGCTTATTTATCTAAACCTATCACATAAAAGTCTCAAAATCAGAACTGCTCCTTCTGAAGAAAATGCTTTGCCATCAAGGCAGTTACAAAGGAAGTTCACTACCTGACTGTTGCAGGGATTGGCGGTTCTACAATTTGTATCATAGTTTATTTTACTCTCTTCTCCTACTATTTTGATAAGCAAAGTATTTTTATAGAAGGAGTTTTTTGAAACAAGGAATAAGAAAGCATGTAACAGTACTAAAAGTTTCATTTAAATAATCTCTTCTTCCTTTGGCATTAAAAAAATAAAAAGTTTGAGAGTTCCCGATAAAAAGCATGCAGCAGATAGAGCCAACTAATCATTAAATACCAAAGAAAGCATAAAAGGTTTCTTTCTCCCACAAAGCAAACTCTTGTCCTTGCTTACAAAAGAGGTCATTCTACCCCTATAGGGCCCTCTGTTCCTAACAGCTCACTGCTAGAGCATAAACCAGCAGCCCTGTCTCGCTCGTTTTGTAGCTGCGGTGCGTTAGCAAAGGGGAGAGGAAGGAGGGGAAGGAAAGGGAACAGGATAATAGGTCACTTGCTGCTGCAAACAGCATGATAGCTAATCTTATTACGAGTCCAGTTTCATTCTGCTAGAACAAGAGAGACTCAAAGGGGCGTGAAGACAGCCAGGCCGCTGAAGTTTGCTCAGTGCCAACACTGCAGCATTATGCATCTCGCTTTCAAGGAGGATTAATGATACCATACATCATGATGATAAATTGGGGTTTGTAGCCAGACTGAAGAGAAAGGGGAGGAAAAGATTTTTTTAAAAAATGGAGGGAAAAGTGCATAGTTGAATTTCATGAGTTGGTCCTATTTTTCAGGTTGGGGAAATTGTTCTTTAAGAGAGAAGTCAGTGCTTTTTCTATTGGTCACCTGCCTGTGACCCTACTATTTCCAGGCATGTGCGTTATGTACACAATGGCCTGCTTTGAAGGTTAGCTCCTGCACAAATTAAAGAAATAAATTCATTTGATCATTATACTCGCCAGCTGAAAAGAGAAAAAATAAAATTTGTCATTCCATATACAGATATCCTACAAGAATTCTGCTGGTTTTCAGAGACAGCGGACTTCTACTGCCTGAGTTAACAGAGTAAAAGTCTCATGTGTATTAATGATCAGGGACATAATTGCCTGATGTCAATTAGTTCTTTGCTGAACCAATAACATTATTCAAGAAGCAAGTTCAATGAGAGGCAATGGTACATACAGCAAGAAAATAAAGCATAAAGATCTGGGTGACTATAGGGGACAGATTTGCAAAAAAGAGACCTAAACACAAAGGAAAGACAATTTCAGAAAACTCAGACAAGGCGTGACTTTAGAATTGTTCTGCATCCCTGTAAGCTGCATATAGAAATACAGTTCCTGAAGCACGGAATTAATGTTCTGTACTTTATGCCTTCACAAATACACTTTGTGAAATATTGATATGCTCACGTTGTCCTGGTACTACAAGCAGGCAGAGAATATTTGACCCTCCACCAGAAGGGTCAGTCCAGCACCCTGCACAAATACTCTTTAGCTACTGAAAAGACAAAGAGCATAATCTCCATAAACTTAAAAACTGAAGAAACAAAATTTATTATTGTCATGTCTATTGTCAAAACACAAATGAAAAACCTGCATTGAGCTCTGAATTCAAAATGAGGTATATGAGAAATCTTGTTTATGACTTAGGAATTCATTGGGAAAAAGAGAGTAACATGCTACTCATTATAACATACGCTCGCTGTTTTAAACCCAAAACATGGGCTATCGTTCTGCTGTAGATGAATATCAGATGCAAAGGGTCACACACTGCACAAATTCAAGGAAATGGTCACGAGCTGTAGGCATATTACAGGATGCAGTGCTAATTAATGGAGGCTTTTTACTGAGTATCCATCTCTGTAGTGCTAATGAGTTTGGATTAATTTAAACAACATGTTTTCCTGGAAACTGATTAATTCTTGGGAAGTAGCATGACATACCAAGTTTCAATCATTAAAAATGTTTGTAGCCAAGCTAAATAACTCTCTGAATCTGAGTGTATCATCATATATACTTCTACAGAAAGAGAACGACTTAAAATTTCTACAACTGGAGCTTGCACACAAGCTGCCAGGGTGTGTTGGAAGTATTTGACATGGAACTTCATCCTCCATAGAGCATTCTTCTGCTCAAATTTCTTGCATTTTTAAGAGCTGAATTCTATAGCGCTACTTAATTCAATTTTTTTTTTAACTTTTACTTTTTTAAATAGATGAACATCAAGAGGAGAAAGAAAACACATTTTGGGTATTTATAGATGATATTTTAAAAATTAGCAGAAAATTAGTCAAAATAAATTGGGTTACAGTAAAATGTTAAAATTTCAAAAATGTAATCAAAGAAAGGAGATAGAGTATGTCTTTCTTTGACTGAAAAGGAAACAAAAATTAATAAATAATCTTTGTTCTGTGACACCAGGATTAGGGGAGACACCTTTTAAAGTGTTTCATGTTCTATTCACAAAAGAACCTTAGAATTCAGAATAGCGTACTCTCATAAGGGACAAATAAAAAGGTGTTAAATGCTTTGTTTCACACTGAGCTACGAGCCAAGACATAATACTGTAAACCTCGAATGGCAATACAGAATACAGAAATATTTTAATAAAGGCAGGCTTGTTTTGCTTTGTTTTTCGTAAATTCCTCAATATATCACAGTCATTTTCCATGGAAATACTAGGGAAAAGACTGATTTTAATTACAAGTATTCTTTGTATAAAGTGTGAAAATAGCTCAAGAATCTGTCAAACTGATGTATTCTAGAAGACAAGAAAGCGGTGAAAAGAGTCAGCATGTTCAAGAGCAAGGGGGCCAGCTAAACATGGAATGCACTTAGGGGATTCCAGTTCCATAAGCCAGCAGCACAGAGGGGTAAATACCATTTCAGGGATAACAATCCTCATCTGAAGTTACCTTCTCTTAATAGCACAGATAATATCATTCATTCATTATGGCCTGTATCTACAGGTAAGCTAAGCTTGCTTACCTACCTGGCTTACCTTGCTGCATCTGGCTGTAACCTAAAACAGTTTCTTAGCGAGTCTTTAAGTGACAGAACAAAGGTGGGTGTATTCCTTTCTGGTTTTTGAGGTTTTTATTGTTGTTGTTTTGGGGGTTTTGAGTTGTTTAGTTAGTTGGGTTGGTTTTTTGTTTTGTTGAGTTTTTTTAAAATGAGAAAAATAACTGCCAGGAAAATGTGCATTACAGATTAGAAAGTCTACAGATAGAAATAACATCAAAATCCCCTGATTTCTGTCAAACCTCTCTTTTAATGTTCACTGTTACTTGAAATATTTTCTCAAAAGAAAGGTACGGTCTCTGCAAATGGGTCAGTTTGACAAAAAAAGGGGAATGCTTGCATTGCACCACTTTCCCCAGTTCTAAATCATGAAGCTCTTCAATGATATCCACTGAATTCTCACACAGTACTCAAAGCCTTTTTGGTGTGTAGCCACCTTAATCTAACTTTAAGTATCCAATGATAGACGGCCAAAATATATCATCAGCAGAATGCAATTAAAATGTGTTGCAGATGTCCATAGGGAGGTCAAAGAGAAATCATTCAAAGGTTTTGAAGGATATTAATGTACTTTTCTCAAACAGATTAATACTCAAAAAGGTCTCAATCTAAACAATAATTTACCTTTTGATGAATTTATTATATGTCAACATAGGAACATGAATTAAATCTAAATAAAAGGAGATGAGCTTCTATCCATGAATCTTCAGCAAAAGAATATTGAGAGTGAAATTACTTAATCTTTTAAAGATTGGAATTCAAACAAGATCCTAGTCACTTAGAAAAAGTTTATTATTCCATCTATTAGAAAACCCCACCAAACAGACGACACTAGGAAAGAAACCTTTAAAAATATTATTGAAATAATCTAAGAACGGCCATTTGTTAAATATTTATTCTTTAAACACTTTGTAGCACAAGTCTACAAGTGTTACACAAGTTTACCTTTGTCTTCATTTAAAATTTTCTGACGTGTTCCTTTGACTTATTCCTAACACCTTTAGAGACTATATTCAGCTCTTAAAAGATACAACCCAGCAATGAAACTTGAGGAGAAAAACTATAAAGGTATCAAACTTTGCAACTCTTAGAATAGTTGCTCAGCTACATTAACTGTCAGAAAGCCATCAGTAGAGAAATCTTGATGAAAAAGGTAACACACTTGACTCAAAGGCTTTTTTTATGAGTTATCCCTAACACTATGAGATCACATTTCCCTTCAAACCAGGTAACATTTCAAATACTACTTTTCTGCACAGTAGTTATAATAGTTGAAGAATCATGCTGCTGCTAGGTGCTCTTTTGTTGTCTTTTGTTTCCCAATACGGCTTTTCCATCAGGAGTACTTTCCATCATTTAACGGAGAGTTCAATTTTAGGAGACTCATTCAACCTGCCAGGGCCTGTGGAAGCCCCAGTTCGTGGGTGACTATGAAGAGAACGTGTATTTGGTTTAGAAAGGAGTGCAGCAGGGAGCAAAGGCCAGGCTCTAAAGCCTGGCTGAGGTGCTCACGCACATGTCCCTGGGAGAAGAACACGCAGAACCTCCCAGGGGTTACAGGGCGAGGGCTGGGTTTGTCTGCCATGGTGCTCTTGCTCAGGGTCCCTGCCCACTAGAAGTTTCAATGGCCACTGGAAAATTAGGTTGAAGAAAAGATTCTTCCAGGCAGCACCAACTCTGTCAGTTAGTCTGGACATGCGTAAGAAGTTGCAATAAAATGTAAAATATTCAGCCTTTCAACACTTAGAGCAGTATTACTACAGCATATTGATGACTAATCCACGTAATCGTAGCATTGCAATCAAGCTTCAGAATTCCACAACTACATTATTTTTAGAGGAACTTAAAGCATCATTTTCCTTCAGAACCCTATGAGCCCTGAAAGTAATTCCAACTCAAATTTTCTACAGGAATCACAAATCAAACACAAATGCTATTCCAAAATGTTTCTCATTGTGTCTGAAGAAAATATGATCCAACAGATAGAGGAGCGCTTTTTTTGCATATGTTTGTGTTTTCTGATAATGATAGATGGGATATTTTGCAGAGCAGTTTTACTAAAAATGCAAAATGTATATCACTAAGTTGGATAAAGAAATAAAATACAGTTAAAAAACCTAAAAAGTCATCAAATATCTAACCCAAAGTACAACCAAAAAAAATAAAATGTGTACTATAAAATACTCTGCCCTGCAGCAGAAGAAACTTTGCTGCATGTTCATACACCATTTGTCACTTCTACATATGCCACAAGCTTTAGCAATGCTAGAAAAAAAGAAGAAACCTAATGAAAGGTCTGGTTTTAGTCTATGTCAGAAATGGGAGAAATGTCATTTCTTAAATAGCATTTCTTGATTGTCAATAATTTCTTTTTATGGACATGAACTTTTAGCCTTGGGACATGTGCTGAAACATCCAAATAATCTAAGAGGTTATAGTAATTCTAAATTTGTAGCATAAGACATCTTTTTGTCCCTATGCAACACTAACAACAATTTGGCTGCAACTTCCATTGCGTTATATACCTTTACCTGTCTTTGCATGAACGGAAACAATTGTTCAACAGACACGGGAATAAAGTGGCTTTGTGAGTTTACCATATTTTCAGGAAGATTCCTTCTAGTATTTCTTCTCTCCTGTCCCCATCCTCTAGTAAAATAACAAGAACAATTACCTGTTTCAACTGTTTGCCTCAAAGAAAAATTAAAAGGATGCTATAAATCCTAAATACAGGCCACAGAATATAATGAAACATATAAACATAAACCATAAAGTGATGCACAGGATGAAGACACTTCCCTGAACCTACAGAGAGTTCTAGACATACATGTAGTATCTCAGCCTAGATTCTGTTTGAGACTCAGCCATAGGAAAGAAGCCTTTTGAGATCGAGTGTGAACACAGGGACACAAACACAAATTAGAGAAACGAGCAAAACTGGCTGTATTCAATAACACCAGAGTCTTAACTACAGATTGGCACAGAAAAATAAACTAAAACCTCTTAAAAGAAAACTATCAGAAGAAATGCATTCCTTTCCTCCAGCTGAACAATATCCAGTCATCTTGGGATTACTATGAAGTTTTCCCTCATTTGTTTAGGTTTTGAGTTACTATTCAAACAGGAGTTTTGATGCCAATCTTACTTATGAAATTCCAGTTTAAATCAATCAGAGTGGATTTTAGGAATAAAGAAGAATGGACAACATTCAGCTTCTATTTTAGAAACAATTTCTCTTTTGCTTTTACTAGGAATTGAGTTAGTAGATCCCAATACTGTTAACTGAATCCCCCCACTGAAGTCTCCTATGTGGACTCAGATTCCTTTAGCTTGTATTTAAGAAATATAGCTTTAATCAGGCTACCTAAGAAAACAAGGCTTCCATGATCAAGTTGTGCATGTCAGACTTCTGAATTCATTGATCAATTTCTACAAAATTTGGCAGAAAAATAGAATTCTCAACAACAGTAAGTTTCCATAAGTTTAATGAACAACAGTAATCAGCCAGAGAAGCATTCCCCAGGCATGTGTCCCACTTCAAGGGAAAGCAGGCAGGACTCAGTTTAAACTCTCAGTTTATTTGGGTATAGCCACCAGCCTGGAATATCACACAAGGAAAAAAGTGGAGTTCATACTGGTGGAGAAGTCTATCATCATCACAGGGCACCAAAGTTTAGAAAGCAGGTTGTACCACACCACAAAAAGGCTGGTCTTCAAAAAAAAATCACAAACACTGCATAGATAAAAGTACAGATTCACCAGAGTTTGCAACCTGTAATTATAATTACTTGTGCAAATACTTTAGCTTACTTCTACTTAAACCTGAAAAATAGTATGTGACAATAATCAATAGTACGGGGCAGTTAAATGATTTGCCATCCTCAGGTTGTTAATATTCTTTATCACCAGGGCTCCAAGCAATTCATCAAACAATATGCTTGAATGCAAGCCACTGGAGCAATAGTTTTTCTGAATATTCTCTCTGTGTATGTTTCTATGCATGACAGAACAAATATTGAGACTATCTGACAGTCTCTATTTTATTTTGCAGGTCTGTTCCAACACATTTAACCACAATGCATATCTCCTCTCTTTCCTCCCCTTCAACCTGCCCTGTCGATGACCTTAAATGCAATTTAAATGAGCCACTCTCTGCTAGTAATGAGAAATAATTCAGCCTCAATGATGGTTTGTTAAAGCTTCTCTCATAAAAGAAAGCACACATCTCTTTTCAATCATTTTGAATCATACTAAGACATTTTAGCTTAAAAAAAAATCATTCACTAGCGACGTTAGAGAGGCTAGACGTAAGTCAAATTTCAAAGTAAAATAATATATTTGTTCCAGGCCTTAATTACAAATTTAACATAAGGGAACCATAACCTGACCAATTTCTGTGCTGCAGTTTAAGAATTACTAAGTTCTGCTGCCTTCCCAGACTGAGAGGAAGGATTTAATAATTCTCCCCACTGCACATTAATGCCTTTTTCCCCTCTATAAAACAGTACACAAAATACAAAAATTTAACAGCACAAATTGAACAAAAGAAATTCACTTGTAAATAAGTCTAATAAAGACATTTAATACCAAACTTTTGTCTAGCTCTGTGAAATTACTACAGACAGATCTACAAGTGCATTCTGTCTCCCAGCTCCCATTGATATCCTTGAACACTGGTCTTTACAAAGGCATTTAAACACCTCTGAGCATATTTTTGGGATATATGAACAGCAAACCCTGCTACAGAACATTTCGTATGCAGCCTATAATTCTTCTTCAACTTCACATGAGACCTTCTGCTTTTTTGTTTAATACAACCACTGAAAAAGAATTATATAGTAAGACAGAAATTCTGGATAAGAAAAAATTTGCAAAAATGGACTCCACTTTAGCCTGGATAAACAATTTAACATGTAAGGATCGCAATGTACAAGTGTTACTGATTTAGAGGAGGATAATTCTTAAGAAAGTGTCTGCCTCATTAAAAAGAGGATCATAAAACAAAAAGCTCTGTGCTGCTAGACAAACTCCATTGTGTCTTGCAGAAGTGTCAAGGCTTGGCAAACATCCAGTTGCTGAAACATTGCCAGGCACATCAGATATATATTAATGCAGGATAATCTGTAAGAAAAGCATTCTTTCATAAACATTTTTTTTCTTTGTAAAACCATCAATCAACTTCGTAGCTGAGCACCATGTGGCTCAGCTTAAGAGATCCTCAGGAATGCTTCAGTGTCTATAAACCACTGACTTACTTCACAGCCTTGGTGCCTTTCAGTGCCCATTGTCCTGAGTATTTGCTGAAGTTATTTGGCTGGCTGTCAGCAGCTAATTCTGATTTGTAACTTGGGAAACCAGCAGCAGGAAGTCCTTGGATCTGACTAGTGACATCCTCAGCACCAATTAGCCAAGGTGCAGACTGCCAGTAAAGAATTTTTTGCAGTTCCAATTATTTAATAGGAAGATAAAGGACCACCTAAATATCTGTCAGAAAAAGAACGAACACAAGTGTCTTATTACTTAGCCCACCTTGAACTGCACAGAGAAACAAAAGGATAAATGCTTTTTCTTCCAAAGTTGTGTTTCCTAATAAAGATATATTCTAAAAAACACAAGTGCATTCACAATTCAACACACCAGCATTGTAAAAATAAAACAAAGCACAAAGTTTCCAAAGAAACCTTCCTACAGAATGGTAAATTTACATGGCTTATAAGGATTGAACTCATCTATCCAGGGAATTAATAAGTTATTTCCACACTAAAGGAATTCTACTTACATTTTGTGGAGTTCATCTCAAATTATCAGTATCTGACTCTCTATTCCATAGGAAAAAGGTAGTTTACTTAAGGATCAGATCTTCAGGGCCACTCACTAGTTTTTAATCTGAAGTATTCCAATGTTATTACGTAAAATGTATGTTTGAATTCCATAACAAAAATTAAAACACTGTTATTTCTCCATAAGTTCACAAGAGTCAGGATGAGGAAATTAGCATTGTTTAAGTCAGTGGGAGAAAATATAAACAATATAGCTGAAACTACTCCATTAATTTTTTGTCTTCAGATTTATGAAACATGAGGGTCTGGATGACTCCGTGTAAAGGCAATAATGCATTTCATCTCAGATTAACTTGAATACAATCCAGTTTAGAGGAGATTAGAAACCTGGAAGATTTTTGATGGCTTATATATCATTCATTTTCTGCCTGTATGAAGTTCTAAATAAAGTGTTAATTCAAAGGAATAATACAAACCAGTGTGTACATCCTGCATTACTGGCCTTGCTTGGACATGTCCAAATGACCTGGCTTGCTGCAGCTATCCCAGACACTTACTTAAAGGAAAACAAATCTACTAGAGAATCTTGAAAATGATTGAATCTTGAAAATGATAGGCTGAAGGTAAAGTACTAGGGAAAAAAAAAAGCGGCTTATTTCAAGCTAGATTGTTTTGCTATGCAGCAGCTGTGCCTGTGGTCTGGTCATATTTAATTTAATTTCTTTAAAAATGGTTCTTTAAAAAGAACCATATCACACTCTGTAATGTTATCATTATTTGTTGATGCCTGAATGATCTCAGTAAATAAATAACATTCATCTTATCCTACAAAGAGCACTTAATTAGTTCTCTTTTAAACTGAAAACACTTCATGGCTATGTCAGCCAATGGAAATGTGATTTTTTATTTCTAATAATTAATGTATGTTAGGAATAAAAAAATAAAGCACTTTTTGAAAGAGTGCCCTTCATCTCATTTCTCTTTCTATAACTAAATAGCTAGCAGGTAAGTTTTCTTCTTGCCATAATTACTTCTAACATGGTAGGATATATATGACTCTCAGCAGTGCCAGGTACTGTATAAACATCAACTCAATGCATCTTTTCTAGAAATCACATTCTTATATCACCAGTTTGCACGCTGGAAGTGAAAAGCACTCACATGATAGCTCTCAGAAGTCACATTTGTCTGGAGCAGTTATTTCAGGAGATTATTTTTGCTTCACTTCACCCTTCTAAGCCACTTCTACAGACTGAAATTATGGCACATCAGTTTCAGCACTGCTGCAGCCTAAAGGAAAGCCTCAGTAGACATTTCTTCATCAAACATGAGCACTTCTTTACAGACAAAGCCTGACAATCAGGTCTACTTTCTTGCCAAATCTGTTCTGCTTCTTCCAAGTCCTTCTTTTTCTTCTAAGGGTCTCATCCTACAAGAATCTTAAAAAGATCTCTATTGGATCCACAGTCTCACACTCCTATATGCTGCAGGTTTATGTCTCCTACTTATGTTTGCACAAAATCAAACAGCAAGCTAAGGTGACAAGATTTTTATTTTTTTCCCCTTGTTTTTTCCCTCTCTTTTTTCTTAATTGCTACGTTTTCTGCTGAGAAACAGCTTTCTTACATGGCCTCCTGTTTGGCCCCTTAGTAATGTAAGCAATTCAATCAGAAAAAGAAGTTGGAAGGAAGAGCATTTGACAGTGGACAGTCCTGACACTGACCAATGTAAACTGCTGCCTAGCAAGAATGAAAAGATATATCCAGGGCTAAGAGATTATGAAAACAAAGCAAAGAAGAATGGCATGGCATCTTAAATAGTCACAACTTTTCTCCAGACACCTATTTCTCTTCTCTTCCATCCTGCAGTGAGAAGGATAAAGAAATTAATTGACTAACAATGACTAAACCTAATCTGTCTGCATCCTCCTAAGGCTGTTGCAGTCCAGACCAGCTCTCCACAGAGCAGCCATACCACACATCATCCTAGCAGAGAGGGCAGTCTAGGAGCCAGTAAAAAGGGCCAAGAGCGGGTGGGGACTGAAACTGTCACCAGGGGCTCACTTTGAACTTTTGTTAGCTTTGAAAGTAAAACTTCACCTTTTGCCTGTTCATTTTAGGGCTTCTTTCCCCTTAAATCAGCTTCTCATTTCTCCAGATCAGCTCAGTAGCTTTTCAGCTACTACAGAAGTAGCTATTGTGTTCAACTTACAGGCTCCAAAATTTCAGCTCTCACAGGTGCTGAAAAATGGTTTTTGTTACAAATAAAAATTTGAAAAAGTGGATCTAGAAAAAGCTCTGTAACAGCTACAATTCCAAGTTCAAGACTAGGAGGGTGCAAATCAAATCAGACCTGCACTATACAAAAGGACGTGAGTGATATTTTACTTCTCCATTCCTGATGCAAGAGTGCAAGCCCTACCAAATTTCACTGTGGCTTGTTTTAAAAATTGATATGCTGCAAAAACATTCTGCATAAAGAATGCATCTATTAAGTATTTAAACTAAGTATTTAAAATTAAGTATTAAAAATACTATGAAGAATTTAAAGCTTGAGAGACTAAATACCTTTGAGCCCCAAATTGCATGTTATATCAAGGTGAGTGTTACATTTTATTCTGGTACCATTCTATCTAAATTCTTAATAGAACTCCCTGTCACACAAAGGGTAACTTTTCTTTATGTCAATGTTAATCCTTGTGTGAATTCATATGTTCATTATACCTTTTCCATAAGTCAGTTAACATATAGACAAAACACTGCATATGGATTTCCAAACAGCTCTCAAATGTCCATCACCGATAACTTGCAGAGAAAGTAATGTCTCATGGGACAGAAGGACTGTTGCCTCTTGTGGATTGTCTTCCACAAGGAGGCAACTTAGAAATAATTTGCCTTCTTTTACAATAGACAGAAATTACCATATTTGTATGTGGATGGGTGTGTTCAAGAGACAAATAATCTGAAAAAATTGTAATGGCGGAAAATTATGCACAGGAAGTCAAAACTAAATTAATTGTAAAAACTTGCAGAGATGATTATGAACTAAGGGGCAATAATAATAACACAGCCAATGAAAGCCTGTGCAGATAAAAACAAAATAAACCATACACAAAAAACCAAACCAAACAAACAAACAAAGAAAACCAACTATAAAAACCCTGAAAAAGTTAGGCTCAAAATTATGTAGTACAGCCAGAATAAGGAAGATACATTTTTCTCAAGATAATTTTTTGAAAGCATTATCTGACTAATACCAATAAAAAAAAAAAGTTGGCAGAATATTAACACAATAAAAAAGAGAATACAAAACTAAGGGGAAGCTAATGCTATGCCTTCTCACATGCCCTTGGTGTTTCAAAATTCTGAATTCTATCATGGCATTTCTTCATAAAAATTATCATGAAGAAGACTGTAATAAAGCAGACACACTTTCACAATTGAGTTTGAGAATGACAGAGATGGAGAATGCAACAAAGATCTACAAAACCATGACCTTGCCAAGAAGATCATCAGGAAAATGATGATGCATGTATTTGCAGTATTTCAGATTCCATTACTAAATAGAACCAATGAGTGTCTTGGGCAAAATGCTTAAGTAAAAAAATTGATTACTGCAAACAGAAAGTATGGGCTGCTGCAGAGACTGGAACTGTAAGAGTGTATAAGAAAATTTCTGAAGAAGAGGCTATTAAAGACAATTTTCAGACTGCAATCTCTGACATGGGAAGGCCCATGAAGATGGGAGGTCATGCAAGGCTGAGCCTCACCTCAAACTGCCTCACTTCCTTCACTGTTCCCAAAGCATCCAGTATGGACCACCGCTGCAGAAAAGCAGAACAAGCTTACTGAGTGTTCTTGGCAGTTCCCTGACAAAACAGAGCAACACTTGTTCATGATACCCACTTCAGTCACCTGCCAAGGTGTAAACAAGGTGGAAGAAAATGCCACGTTAACTGATTACAGATGGATCCATGATTTGATAATAAAAGACAGTGTACTGAACAGCAATTCCAAAGATTGACACAATTTTCATATTCTCTCTATTCCAGGCTTTGGTCTCAATTCAGGGGAAACGTGGCCTTCGGTGAGACATACTGGGGAATCCCATATTCTAAGGTGAAATCAAGTATAGATATTTGGAGTTAGATTTTCCTCAAACACCTTGTCAGGCTGGAAACATAAACCAACTGAAAGAGAAACTGAAATGTCACGTTGGGAAAATAGGCAGCAGAGCTCTGCCTAAGCACGCACTTAAAAAGCTTTATCTGAACGATATGGCTCTTCTTAACAGAAGGAAACCTTTTTATTTAAAGCAGTAAAATATTTGCACTTGAAAAGACGAGACAAAAACATGCAATTCAGATGCCTAAATGCTGGAGTTTCAATTGAGCCTAGTGATGTGTACCAGAATGTCACTAGGCATCTAAGCAGAGCAGGAACACCAAGAGCAATGAGAATGACGTGCCACAGAGCACGATGTGATGCGAGCGTGGCAGAGAGCATCAGGGCTGAGCGCGGACAACTGTGCCACCTGGATCCAGGCAAGAAGATGATCACCACTTTGGTTTATTCCAGGAGAAAGAACTGCCAAAAACTAAGAGGTCTGGGCTTGCTTAAAAAATACTCATCCAACTGAGATGATTTTAGATGAAAGAAAATGGGAACTGTGTAATTATATACACTTACCTTGACAAATAGAAAGCAATCTGTGATTAGAACGTAGTAATTAGTTACAAAACGCTTCCCATGGATTTAATTATCCATCAGTCTACATGTTTCTTAATTACTTTTATCTCATTGAATCAGTAAAAATTTCTGCCTGGGGCAACTGCCACTCACTTATTTACACAGCTTCTAGTTTTTACAGTGAATACATTATAGCAATATGGTCAAACAATGCTAGAATTACAGTTTAAATTTCGTGCATAAGAAATTTCTACCTCAATTTTCTATGGAAATTATTTTCTTAGATGTGAGTTCAGATCTAACTTTATTATCCAGGTGTTCAAGAAGCTTGAAAAATGTTCAATATATCACTTAAAAGAAATTCAAAGAAAAAGCACAAGTCCTAAAGTAAAAACGACAACAAAACTACATTATACTCACATAAATGAAAAAAAAAGGTTGACAGGCAAAATTGTAAACCTAATACACACATAACTTCTCAAAGAAATGTATGAAATTTCTAAATTTGAATCAAATCTTAAGATATAAGAACGTCTGAGGGAGTAAAACTGACCCCAAAACTGCCTTGTTATTAGTAACATTCTCCATCATTAGCATGTCCTCCTTGGTGTCAGTATTAGTTCAGGTCAAGAAATACGATTAAGTCACCCAACCTGCACAGAGTACACAGCTGCCAAAAAGATTCACATGGGCAGAGGATAATTACAAAAAGTGAAACCAAATTTGTACTTGCAGAAGTAATAAAAACGTCTCTTTTGTCTACACAAAACCCAGAAAGGTCAACTGATTCTCCTGCATTTTGGGAATAGTGACTTCTGCTACAGTTACCTGCTCTTTACTCTGACAACAGACTCTTTGTCCTTCAATCGAACTGATGGGCACAATATTCCCAATATGAAATAACTACTACACATTGCATACATTTTTATAAAGTAATGTGCAGTGACAAAACTGATTTTTTCACAATTGGACTTTACAGAATTTATGATTAGCAAAGGCATAAATATTGTTTCTGTGGCAAATGTCAAAAAGTCCAAATAATAAAAGTTAATATAATTTACCTTGAGAAAACACTGGAGTTATTCTAGCAAATAACAAGAGAAAAAGGTAGGTACCTTTAGCTGCTAACACATTAGTTTTTATCTTTTTCTCAAAGAAACTTTCCTAAATGGCTACTATCCTGACGTTTGATAAAAACAATGCCTTCTCTAATGAGGGTTTGTTTTGTTTTTATTTTGAGGTTTCCGAGTTTTTTTTACTTTTAAAAAAATATGATTTATATATCCTAGTGGACCATTTCTGTCTCCTATGCCAGGATTTCTGTAATTTCTCTTTCACCTTATTATTTGAGACGCCATCAATTTCATATCACATTTGCATATGCTTATAAATTAATGAAGAATAGAAACAATAAATATTGTATATGAGATGCTGTCTTACCGTGTGCTTTCCTAGATGTTTCTCTATTTTTTTTTTTAATGTAAAGTTATCAAAAAAAGGCAATTCCAGGATATGCCTTTAGTATTGTTACTTCGATGTGGATAAAAGATTGCATATCCTATATTATATTTTTATTTCTAGAAAACACACCAGATTAGATTTATTTTCTCATGCATATAGGTATTGAAAATCTTTCCACTAGAGCAAAAAAAAAGGTGTTGGAGTAAAAGCTTCTAGCAAGAAAAAAAGCCAAAATCAGCCCTTGCACATCAGCAGGGATGCTCATGGCATCTTTTGGAGAAGCAGCAAGGGCAGCTGGCTGAGGCCAAGCAGCAGCAAACCCCAGCTGCAGCCTGGGAGGATGAGGGACACCTCACCTGCCTGACGTAACATCACCCCCTCTGCTGGGCTCCGTTCACACCTGGCCCACACAAGGCCCTGGTTATCGGCGTGAGTCTGAAAATGCACGTCTCGGTCCTGTCATCAAAAGGCAGATTTTTGTCATAGCTTTAGTAGTTAAAAATCAATGAGTAAAGTAATCTTAATGTGCAAAAGTTGCAGGTCTGTTGAATTATTAATAAGCGATACAACTGTAAATGCTTTTGTTCACCGTTCTTCAGTGCACTTGCAAATGATTTCAAAACTAAAGGTGCTGAAGCATGAAGATTATAGGCAGCCATTGCTTTTTGAAATCACAGTGCAGGGAATTGGTGGAATTCTTGCCTGCCTGGGTTATAATCAGACATTGTGAACTTTCCTTGAAAGCAGACTTCAAATTCACAGGGGTCCCCAGCCTTCAATCAAGAGAATGCTTGAAACGACCTCCATCTGCCATTTTAATGTATTCTTCCCAAAGACTTCCATAAATATTTAATATAAGAAACGCACTGTTTAAACACAATGAGTAGCTTGTGAAATTAAAATTGGCTGACGGATTACACGATATAATACACAGTAAACAATGGTAGAGAAACCATAGGCAGAGCCACACACTTTCCTTCTGCTCTTCAACGAAATGAATCAGAAAGGAACATAAAGGCAAATTTCATGATACCCTTATTAAAGACATAGCAAGCCTTGTACAACAGCCTTAATACAGAGCATGTCCCTAATCTCATGTGTGCACGGGCACACAACAGACACTTGCCTGTCAGCTGGAGAGAAGACTTATACAAAATCTTTTCTTTTTTTTCTTTTTTTTTTTTTTTGAATCACTTCTTTGCAAGGCAGTAAAAACCTTCCTCCTCAGCCTCTTCAAAGCCCTACAACGACAAAGCTGAGAAGACAAAGCTCTGTCCAAGATTTTAAGTTGGGGCTTGCTTAAAAGGCTGAATAATTAAACGACACAATTTTGAAAAACACTAGACATCATATGACACTAAGCCCACAGCAAATGCTTTGCAGGCTGCCTGACATACAGCCTCAACCAAATCACTGAGACAACTGCATTAGCAGATCTGTCAACAAAGCACATCCTGGCAGTTTTTTCGCACATTTTCACTTTCTAGAGAAGCAGTTGTATGTAATTTACAAAATTCCCAAATTAAAACATGCCTCCCCTGTGTGTCTGAATTTGATATTTACATACAGATACATATACACATATATGTACAGGAAAATATACAAATTTATTGTTACTATATCACATTCACTCCTCGTAATAGCTGAAACATCTTACTACAAAAGCATAAATACTAAGAATACTTGCATGTTTGCAACCCAAAATTACACCTCCTAAATATTTTGAAATACATCAGAACATACTTTTCCACTCCAACCTACAGTGCTGCTTTACCAGTAAATTAGTATTGTTTCTGTAAGAAAAACAGTTCTTTTCTAGAAAATATCATGCCCTTGGTAGAGGAAAATAAAGCAATTCAAGATAAATATGAAAACAATGCTAATTCCTGCATGGAAATGCATATCTAGATAAAGCTTAACTCCATATGAAGACCCAAATATGACACAAATACAGGAATGAAGAAACCAACCCCAGAACAACTTGTGTATGAGAGGGATTCACTGAAGAAACCAATCCTAACATTACTTCTGTTTATACACCCTCCATTAATGTGTTTATACAACGTGTATATACATTCGTTGTTCTGCAGATTTCTCGAAGCCAGCACCTCAAAATTCTGTGAAAGCACCAACAGAACCATACATACAGCAGTAAACCACTGTAGTTCCAGTCTTAATTTTTATAGTAAACCTTTCATATCTTTTGAAAATAATTTTAAAGCACATTAATTTTAGGCAAAAAAATTGTTTTATCAGGTGTATTTTTTTATTATTCTTGCTTACCTATAGTATCAGAAGAAGCTCCTTTTCTCATTTTTAAAACTCAAAACTCTTAACCCAAATTTTATTTAAAAGAGAAGGTACAGATCAAATTGATACCTACCCATTGCCCAAGTCAAGCCTTCTCAATCCAACTGTCAAGATCAAAATTCTTTAAACTGTAATTAATTACAAAATTCATACTTTATATAATTCTAAATCTCAGTATATTTATTGTTCTCAGAAATTCACAAACATTTACTCTCCCTTATTCTCCCTCTCTGGATAAAAAAAAGCTCATTTACTGAGATTATCATACCAAATATATTTTCTGTACCATAAGTAAACCAGAGTCTTGGAATCTAGGTAGATCATCCATTAAATAAGGTTTCCAATCATCCTTCATTCGAGGACAAAAAACCAAACAAGAAAAAAAAAACCACAAAAAAGGATTATACATCCTTTGAAAATGATTCCTGATTCTCTTACCAGCCATACAACATACAAGCATGTACACGTATGTGTGACGACACGTATCTTTAACTGAAAGCCGCTTCTGGGAGACAGAAGAACGTGTGACAGGGCCCAAGATGATAATCAAGATAGCACTTCAAATCCCTTAACAAGCTTCAGTTCAGCCTGAAGCAGCATTAGATACTAATAACATACAGAGCAGTATGAAATGATGGGAAACGTCTGGTTTTCCTAGTTTTATTCACAAACATATATTGAAGGATTGTTGATCAAAAAAAAAAACCAACAAAACAAAACAAAACAAAACAAAACAAAAAAAAAACAGAAAAGGGAGGGAGAGAGGGAGGGAAGCATAGTAATCTTTGGAAGAAGAGGAATAAAAATAAGTAACCCTGACCACGCAGAAAATCTGACAGGAGGCAGAGTAGGAGGAATGCAAAAGTCACAGAATAACAGAGGTCATGAATCTGGTGTTTCCGAGTGCTCAGAGCACTAAATTTGAATTTACTGTTGACCCCAGAGAGTAAAAATGTTCTCCAGTTGTTCAGACCCATCAAGCAGATCATAAAAATTAAGATCTATAGAGATGCTCCTACTTATAAGGGCAACTGCTCTTTATCATCTTCACTACAATTAATTCAAAATATTTAAAGAAGTCCATGAACTAGGAAATTACTGCTTTCAAGAATAGATTATAACATTAGATAGCAGTGGCCTAATTTGCATTGCTGACAAGAAAATCCAGAAAACTCATTAATTTTACAACAGATACAACTCCTTATTTCATTACCTTGTTAACGTTTTTTTTCTGCTTTATGTCTTCTTTTTGGAAGAAGAACCTTGCTTCTCTCTCATTTAAACCTAATGATCTTGTCCAACAAAACCATTTAGCTACTTTCATTTGGAATGAGTTTCCTGCAAGCTGTAATAAGTAAGAATCTAGCTACAACTACCAATGCACTGACACTCAAAAAACACACAAGTTTTTAATCTCAAAGAATATCACTCATATGTTATTTCCTTTTTCAGATATTTGCAAAACAATTAATAACTTCAAGTGCCAGAAGCAATCAAACTATGGGGGTTTTTATAATGTTAAATTCCCAAAATGCTTTTTAACTTTTCCTTCCTTGCACGTGAAATGTAAAAAGATAATTTTGAAGAATCGAGCCATCGTATTATTAGAAAAAATATCAGAAACTCCAAACAATGCTCCCAAATGAAAACTAGGTTTGTTCTTGTCCTAGCAGAAGCCTTTGCCTTGAGGGAGATGAAGACTAACAGTGGAGTTTTAACAAATTTTGGCACCCTCACAGCTGGCTGCACGGGCCACTTAAGAAGGGGTGCTCAATAATTGCTGTTTTAAATAAGCAGTGCCTGTAGACAGCAACTTACAGAAAAAGCAATGCCAAGCTGCAGTTACTTCTGTGCCAAATGAGAATAAAATAGCTGGACACTATCTCTATCAAAGGGACACAGACACATAATTGAGCAGATACTGTGACTGCCCCTTCACATGATTCTGCCAGTCCAAAGAATTTACAAACGTCATGTTATAGACCATAAAGTGTCAATTCTCCCATTTCTAAGAAATTAGACAAAGCAGAATCAGTGCTGAATGAGGGGACAGAGAACACCAGACTGGGTAGTGCTATGCTGAAGATGGTGCAGCTGCCTTCCAAGAAGCCAGGAACTCAAAAAAACAATGATAACAAATTTCAAATAAATTCTTATTTATGTAAAAATACCAATATTGATGAAAATTAAAAGTGGTGCTGAAGACTAAGAGAGTCCAATATGATGAATACCAAAGACATAGGCATTTGACGGTATTCTCAACATCCTAAATGTTGAGAATATTTATGTCAGAGCAACTGGAAAAACATATATTCTGAAATATTGCCTGAAAAATATCAGGTGTGTATGAAATTTTGCTGACTTATGAAACAAAGTCCATCTTTTCTCACCAAGTCAATATCCAGGACAGAAGTATTTTATTTGATTTGTGGAACAGTAGGGATCCTCAGTAGGCCTATAAATTCACAATACTTAGTATCTTAAAATGACATATTTCATAAAAGCAAGTGATGCTAACAGTATAAATTTCCCAAGAGACTTGGTAACAATCACAAAAAAAGCAATTGAAACAAACTAACTTCAGAAAGATAATAAAATACTGTATTAATGAAAGTCGTCAATGAATAACTTGTTAGTTTCTCCCTGAAACATTTTAAACTAGTTCTGGGCAAACAGTCTCCCCTCACCACCTTTTTTAATTCTTGTTTTCAATTTACCACTCACTTGGAAAAGTGACCTTACTTTTACCCTGCATCTCCCTCTGGTGGTTTCCTTTTCTGTCTATTTAAATGCAATTGTAGTAAGGACATTCTTCTTGTCTTGCTCTAAAGCAAAACAGAGTTTTAAGTTTCAACTATTTTCATTTCCTTCTCCTTTCACTAGAGCCAAACCAACACAATTAAACTGAAGTTGTATTACTCAACTTTCCTTCTCCGGCTGTCCCTGCCGAGCGCTCTTTGTTGATTCTCTGCCTCTTTTTCTCTGGCCATTCCTTCAGCCATACCCACGAAAACCCATCAGTTTTCTGAGAGAGGGAGCTACAAAAACAGACAGTCCATACTGCAAACATTAACGCTCTCTGAAGTATTTCCTTCCACCTATCAGCGTTACTACAGTTGTCTGCAGATGAATTTGCATCACTGGGATTTACAAACTGGAATTGCCAGTGCTCCCATGCTGCAGATCGACAGCAGAATGTGAAGGTTTTACTGACACAGTTCAAAGAAAAGATGTGAATGAGCCAACACCAGCCCTCAGATTTCTAAGGAATGTCAACCTGTTTGCTGACAGAATATAAAGACACACGCACAGGAGGAGAAATGCAAAATGTAAATCTCAACCAGCACTGAAAACCTGCTCCTACCAAAAATAACATCAGCAAAGAAAGCATGTAACTATCAAATTTGCTACATTTCATGTTTCTTTATCTGGATTGTTCTGGGGTTTTGTCCTTCTAGAAGTTGTTGTTCTCATCACTATTTTTATATGGAGAATATTGCCAACAATATCTGATGCTTTTTGAACTTAAAAAGAAGGAAGCTAAGCTTTTCAAGGACACAGGGTAACAATTTGATAGGCTTTCTAGTACTTACCACTTTTTAACTATTAATGGTTTAAGTTGTTAAGTCATTAGAGAGGGTTCTTTAAATTTTTATCCAATATCTCTTTTTCCAGTTTGGTTATATTGATATAATTTACTGATCCTAACAAATAGTTTCTTACACTGAGGAGTCACTTAAGAAAAATGATTCCTCATGGAATCATGGCAGTAGGGAACAGAATCCACTGCTGTAGCAAAAAAGAAATCCTTTATAGTGACAGATGAGTAACTAACTACACAAATTGTTTCAACTCAATGAGAAACATTCAGGAAAAATATTCACCAAGTGAAACACAAGAGCTTTCCTGGCTGCAGGAAAATATGATAAACAATGGATAGAAAAATAAAATGCATTGAAATGATCACACAAAGTCTTTTCAAAGGACATCTAATGTTAGCACCATCCTCCCCTCACTTTGGTGCTCTCGAGACACACGTCAGTGTACCAGAGAAGCATCAATCATCAAGCAAGAGAAAAACATAAAACCTATCAAAGTGTAGGGTGGTATTTTCTCAGGAAAAATGTCAGAGCATTTCACTTTGATCTTTTTTTTTCTCTTTCAGAAACAGACCAGGAAAACTTCTCCACCCTATAAAAATAATAAAGCACAAAGCCACACTTTCCAGTCCAGTCCAGAAAAAAATCTCCAATGAAAAACCTTTCCAGTGACAACAAGTGACAAACTAACATTAAAAATACAATACAGGAATATTATAATCAAAATTTCATTTGAAAGAAAAATTTTTTGCTTTTATCATTGATTAATAAGAAAAAGGAAATAATGCCTTAACAACACTAACAGACTAATTATACATCTAATTTTCATTGTCTTAAAAATCTAGACTTCATTTTCTCATGTCCAGAAGCCTGTGAATTGAATATAATCAACACTATAATTAAGATTTCAAAATAGCTTCTATTGTAAGAGTTTGCCTTCAGTAATTAATTACTTCCCAGGGAAAAAAAAAATAAATCTGGGATTAAGTGACCATTTCACACACTCTCTCTATATATAATTTAAATAAGTTTGTATGTTCTATATAGAAAATATATTTCCTCTGGAAGCTTTTTTTTCTAAGTTGAAAAACAGAATATAACACAGCAATTTCTTAGCAGCATGAGAATGCAACTGCTACATTTTAGTAAGAAACTGGCCACAGTCTCCTAAAGAGAGACCATTCTGTGGTGGAGACACCTGGAATGTCAGCACTCACTCCTGGAACACACAACTGACCTTTAAAAACAACTGATCAGAAATACAAGTCAAATGCACAGGGCCTGGGAGTGATGGGTAAATTCTGAATCTCTTTACAAAAGTCAAGACTTCCCCTGAAGATTTTTACAGGTGATTAGGAGAATTTTACAGTAAGAAGTCAAGTCTAAAAAAACTGGTTCTGAATCTTTGTATGCCTACAGTGAACAGAGGGGCCAAACCTCAGTGTGTAAGTCTATGTAACATCTGAATGTAAAAAAATAGCTAGAAATCCAATTATTGTTTCCATATCTGTATCATATTGAAGACATTGAAGTAAATGGATAATAGACTGAGAGAGTAAAAAATGAGTTCATGTAGAAGCCACATTCTAAAAATCTGTTACTTCTACTATTGCCTGTCAAGTATTTACAGCACCTCATAAGACACTCTCCCTCTCAGAAAAACAAATTGAGAAATGAAATTAACTCTTGAATTTACAACAGTTCATTTCTGTAATACTGGAGTTCAGACAGATACACATAAGAATTTCTTCTTATAGAAAAAGGCAAGTGAAACATTATTATCATAGAAGTTTCTTTCCTGTTCCAAGCTTTGGCAAATAAAAATCCAAGTTAAGTAAACTGGGAAATGGTTAATGATTCAATATTGAATAAAATTTCACTATTTGAAATATATGGCCATTGAAGTCCCAATACACTGTTATTTAATGCACTTTGAAACTATATTTTGACAAGAATTACTCTTAGTACAAATATTTTTCTTCTATATGGAAAAAACTTTTATTGTGTGACTATTAAAAAAGCCTGTCATTCCTGAGCAATAACTGATCTATAAATGTATTCAATCACGTAATCTTCAATGAAATTAAAAAGCAATTGCACATAAATAACAATCTAAATGCCTTTACAGGTTACATGCTTAAATATTTGCTTGTTGCTAGACACACAGAGCTAGGCTGATTTCACTGAAGGTGTATAAATGGTCTAAGTAAATAATGGAGGCCTGAAAGGTAACTAAAAATGTTGGGGTAGTTACAAATCCAATGATATATTTTTTCCTTGCCTATCCAAACTCAGATACAAACTGCTAGCCTAAAGCTGAGATGATGGTGAATATGAACAAGAACATCCAGTTTTATTGATTTCCCCCTCTTCCATTCTGACAGAGGAAACACAAGGCTGAGAGAAAATGTTCAGGTTCAGCAGGGAGAAAGGAATCCCCTACACAATCAATATTTTGGCCTCACCAGGGCTTTTTTATAGTCCTTTGAAGCTGCTGAACCAACATGGCAAGAGCATATATTGTTCAACAGCCCAACTCTGATTAAAGGAATTATGACCAACATAAGTGGCAGAAACAATATTAAAAATAGCATGTCAGTATCTAGCATTAAAGAAAGTTGTTACTGAATGAGATAATAGCCTGAGATACAGTTTACAAATGCAAATATGGAAGGACGAAAGAAAAACTTGTTTCAGAAAATCTAACAGCTCAGCAGATCTGTGTGAAGAAGCCTTTTATACTTATCCCTCAAGTATTTTCAATTCTAGCTGGGCAAATAATTATCAGCTCCACATAAGACATTTTACATAGATGGAAACAGAAAAATACAGAAAAAAGAAATACAGAAAAATTTTAATAAGTCCTTTCTGCTTGAAGGAAAAGCCCACAAAATTATTCAGAGAGCTCTACAGTCAGCAGTACAATCTCATAAGCTCTTGATCAAGTTCTTCAAACTTAAAAAAAAAAAATCCTGTAGCATTCAGAAGTAGATGTACTCTCGAGCTGACTTGTAGGACCCCAGCAGAATCCCTCCTTTTGCTACTCAGAAAATTTGCCTGAAAAGGAAGATTTAGAAAGAAAGACGATTGTGAAAATTGCAAATTTAAAGTGCAATGACAACAAGTTGGACAGCAATACAACTGTCATTCATTATGCACAGCTGCAAAAGTCCTGGAAGACCGCACAGAAAAATGGAAAGAAAGAGGTGGTCCTATGGAACTCTTGCCTACTAAGAAGAATCTGATACATATGAAAAAAGCCAATCCTGCAATAAGCAGCCACAGAGACCTGTTTGAGCAGTTTATTGTCATATAATAGCAACAGATACAATGTCACAAGCTCCCTACACTCTTCCTGAAATACTAGTTACTTCCCAAAAACCAAGACTACTATTTTGAACCAGGAGGAAATGCTGGGAGTACTAAATGCTCAGTACCTGGGATTCTAGGAATTTACAAATTATCAATATATCTCTCCTATAGAAATGACACTAATTAAAACACAGAAAAACAACAATAAAACCCAAAGAAACTCGTCTATCTATGCAGTATAAATGTACATGCAGTCAAAAGTGTTCTGCCAGGATTCAAATATCACCTACCTCATAAACTTTCATAAATTTTCATTTGTGAGAAGTCAGTCCAAGGCAGACTCAAGTTAATTCAATTTAGGCTTATCCGCAACAGGACAGTCTGAATCCTGTATCTGCCTATGCTACAGTGAAGTTCTAGCAGTTCTCACACATGTAAAGTTAATATATTTATTACACAAAGATAGTAATATATAGATCAACTCCTCAGTTATAGCTGTGAAAACCACTGCTTATGGAAACAGAAAAGTTAAATGAATACATTTAATATTAAAGCCTAACATGAATTTTATGAAGCTCCAAATCCTGGAAAATGGAAAGAGCTATATATTACAGATACTGTGCTCTTCTTATTATCATTAGGCCTTATGTCAGCTACAATTAAATATTTCAAGGTAATGATGATACAATTATGATTTACTCTTAAAACTACACTAGAGTCAGACATTTCTAAGAAGATCATGCAGAACAGAGTGGTTTATACTGAAGCTTTTTATTACTGTTTCTATTAAAATTACCTGTGTGTGTTTGTATGGACAGGATTTGGTGCAGCTAAACACACATAAGGTTTTTTGTTTGTTTTTAACCATGCAAGCATGGGCCTGACAAGGACTTGTAACATCAGTCCAAAGGACACAATTACACCTTTAAAACTAAAAGGCAGGTAAGGGCAGACTGTCTCTGGAGATTCAAAACAGTATGCTGAAAAAGGAACTATTTCCTTTACAAAGCCTACTCGATGATACAAAATTGATGACCAATGTAAGTCCTACACACTTGCCTCTGTATTCTCTTGCTCAAAACCATTAGTTGCCAGTAAATAGTAGTAATAAACACTTTGTCACATGACTGGATAGCCCGTCAAGACCAGCAGAAAACAACCCCAAACAACTTCCAGTGAAACCACACTCTTAAAGTTCAAGGATAGCAAACAACAAAACAAAACAAAAAAAAAAGCAACAAACCATCAAAAAATATGCTTATAGCTCTGTAGCACCCTGAACCACCAACAATTTAAATACCAACATGCTACAAACCAAACAAGTAAATTTTCTGCCACCTGACCTACATCAGTTATTCACACTACTTTGTAAGCAATAAAACATATTTACATGTTGGCTGTCTAAGATAAATAGCAAAAGAGTTTCTTTCTCATATATTTTCCAGTAGTTACAAAATCCAACCATAGAGTCAGCTATACTTTCTACCACAGAGCTTATTTACTTCTCCAGGTTTTAGGACATATGGATACTTCGGCATGCATTCAAACAATTTCCTGTGGTTTATGATAGACAGCGTGCATGATCCTTGGGTAGCTTTAATAAATTCTAAAGTTTGGATAAAATAAATTTGCACCTACAAATGGATTGTTTTAGATGCTAAGCCCTGCAGCTACCCCTAACAAACACCTCGCAATGAGTTTTAGCATTTGCACAGGGAGATTATCACAGTAGGCTCCTTGACACAGCAGAGCTCACTGTGATAAAAAACAAAACGCGCCTTCCCCTTCTCCCTGGGGGTGTGCTGGATTCTGAACCATTAGCAAATACAACTCCATTATGTGGGAAGGAAGTGGGAAATGGTTGTGCTCTGCAGGTGTTCAAAAATACATTTTCAGTAAGGGAGCAGATGCTTGAAAAGAAACAATTCAAGTAAGCACATGGCACCATAATCAGTCTTACTACTGTATTTGAAAGCAACTGTCTTCCTCTCAAATATACAAGTTACTTGCTTTTGGCATCACATGTATTTATTGCACCTGCAAGTGCTTGAATATATTACACTTCTACATTTCAATGTACGGTTCTTTTAAAGCAACAGGACACAACAGATCACAAAAAATTATGAACAAGTCACAAGCATGGTCACAATAAACCCTGTCAATTTACATGGCACAGGGAGTGGCCTAAAATGCATTTTAATTTTCAAACTTTAATGCCAATAATGAGGTGTAACAAAATACCATTACCTTAATTTTAAATATTTCTGCTACCTTATATTGCCAGACAATTGCTTGTTTTTATACTCTGAATATATGAAACATCCATTGTTACAGAACAATTTGGTTCAATTCATTTTGAGGACCCAATAAACCAAGACAGAGACAAAGTGCATTTCTTCATAAATAAGTGTTAGGAAAATTAAGGTCTTTCCTTGCAAATGTAAACCCAACAAAAACTGGATCATTTAACTGTGTTGAGTAAAACAGATATCCCTTCAGCAGAAACAAAAACATAAGTTATTTTCTCACTAGCTGCACTTACCAGTGCACTTTTCTTTTACATAGAAACAGATCAAAAGGTTACAGGACAGCACTATGCATGACTACTGCCTTTTAATAAAGTTTCACTTTCTTCTGAATACCAGAACTTGAGGACTTCTAAATAAGGCACTTAGTACCTATGACCAAAGCCTCAATTAGTGTTAAGGGCATCTAAAAGTGTTGATTTATGATGAAATGATCTCGCTCTGGGCCAGTGGTTCCAGCCAATGCACTAAGAACTGAACAGGTCAGGAGATTGGACTATCCTGGCCATTTCCAGGTGGCCCTTGCAGGTAAAGGGAGAAGGGTATGATTGGGCCAGAAATTGTCTGCCTCTTGTCATACTAAATTCACACTTAAGGAGAGACATCAATCTGCAACTGCTATTCTGATACCTCTTGTAAACATCCAATCATTGGTTTTTGTTTTGTTTTGCTTTTTGAAACTGTTTAGTGACTTTCCTTAGATGCAATTTTCAACTACCATAGAATCTGTTTATTATTTTACACTTTGTGAATTAAGCATTTTCTGTACCTGCATATATATAGTTTTTTGGCATTAAAAGCTCTCTTTTTATTTCTCTCAGATAGTACACCCTATGCATGCATCTGCCTTCATGCTAATAAAAATGAATTTACAGCTGAACCAGTTCCTCCTCCCTTTTTCACCTAGACTGACAACATAACCCCAAATAGGAAGCTTAACTTCCTTACTCCTCCCTATACGGTTTGTTTTTTTCAGATCCTCCAGGGTCCCTCTCCACCATGACTGTCCCCTAGAGTAAAATTCAGTGTAAGAACAGTGGCTTCTTTTATCTATTTGAATTCCACCAATATCCTAAGCCATTTTTACTCTATACTGATTTGTCAGATCTATTTCTAATAGGCCCAGAAATGACAGTATCAACTTTGGGAGTAACTACAGCACTCTTTTCCAACCTGTTGAGCTATTAAATAGATACTCTGCTATCAAATCAAACTTCCACTATGTTTTAACCGTATTTCAGCAGTGTCAGCATTTTAATAGGTCCATATTCTTATTTCAAGAACTTATGTTTCAACATTCAGGATAACTGTTGATAACTAGTTTTCCAGATCACTGTTCTGTGCTCTTGCATCTACCTGCCACTAGCATTTACACTGCCCAGAATCATAGTTTCCTTCATATGTTAGTCATATTCTGAAGGAGAGAGTAACAAACACACCAGATAAGTTTCACAATCTAGGCCATTCACTGCCCATTGCTTTAAAATTCTCAGTTTGCAGTGCTCTCAGAAGGAAGCTCTAGAAAGATACAGTTTGCTCTGACCTACATTCATTCTCACTATAGTTAATTACAGCTATAGATCCTTTAACATATATGCAAAAACCTACAAAGTCCCAATGAGAAAGAAATACAATTATAAAGTTCATTATGCCGAAGCATAATGAATTCTCCTGTGGTTTACCGGCCATCTACATTTGGCTCTTCCCTAAACAGTACTATCGATCTACAAACACTTTTTACACAACTATGCATTAAGAAAGAAGTTGTAAAAAGTGAATGCCTTTTAAAAGTAAACATTTACTATGCCACGGTACTGGCCTACAGTGGTATTTCCTATGCTTAGCACACGAAGTGCAGTGATATATTTTTCCACTGTAACTGTATATCATTAATGTACTTCTGTCTCATAAGGGAAGGGTAACAGCAAGAAAGTCTCTTTGCATAGTTCAGTATTGACAACAAAGCAATCGCAGTCCTTTATAGAAACAATAAAGCAGTATTGCTTTCTATTCTATTCTCTTTCCCCTTCCACCTATTGCTGCAGTGCCACAGGCCAAACAAAGAAGTTAATGTTTTCTAAGTTAAACAACTGACTGACTGCTTATCTGAAAACTTCACGGCGGCGGTGCAGCTCACAGCTGCCTGTGGCTGAGCACAGCGCCTGGCAACCCCGCACAGCACACGGGCTCCAAACCCTGTCGCGTGCCTCACAGGGAACATTCCCAGCCCCAGTGGGCACTGCCAGCCCCTCTCCCCCACTGCCCGTATGCTCTGCGAACTGTGGTTCAAGAGAGCCAATGAACCCAAGCTGCACACAGAGGAGAGGGGGACAAAAAGAGCCGATATTTGGGCCAGGGCCAGGCCCACCTACCGGATAATCCCGGTTTACATCCGACAGCTGTTTACACTTACCTGAGGCGGCAGGTGCGGGACAAAAGGGTCACAGAGCCCTGCTGCACCTGCCGCCTGCAGCCCTGCTCAGGCCATCGGGCAGCACCTCCCGGCACCTCCCAGGCTCCTGGCAGCAGCTCCCAGGGAGCCTGGCCCACCAGCCTGCCCTCGGCTCCCTGGGGAACAGCCTGTGGCACCGAGCTGAAGGAGCTCGCTCTTCACCACACATCAGCTTGTAGGAACTACCAGCCCACCGTGGCCCTCTCAGTGCCTCGTCCAAAACATACTCAGAGAATCAGCACTCTGGCTGTGGGGAGGAAAAGCCAGCTGCTGGTGCTCAAACATTTCCTTTGGCTCGATCTTAAAAACCACAGAAGGTTTTTCACTTTGCTATGCCCAAATTGCACAGTGAGCACAATTTTTGGAACAAGTTCTCAAGGAAAAATAATAATAATTTAGGTGCAACAGACAGAGGGCTGGAGATGTCACCATTCTTTGTTCCAAGCCAGCTGTTTAATCATCACTATGTTCTGCTCATTTTAGTGCCCCTCTAACACACTGTCACACGCAGTTCTTGCTACATGACGTATTACTGGCAATGCTATGTTACAGCCAATAATACTTTTAAACATTTTCCAGCCAGTCATAGTCAAGAGTCCTTGCTGAACAGAGTTAAAACATTGTCTTCCTCTTTCACAGGTAAACCAGAAATGTGGTGGACCTGTCAAAACTGAGAAATTAATGACCAGGCCTAAACACTAACAAAGGTGCAGGACTAAGGCAACATAGAGAGGGGAAAAGAAAAATAAAACCAACAAAACCAACAAAATCCAAACCAGACATGATGTGCTGCTTTTATACAGCTCCATGGGATGTTGTTTACAAGAATGCCATCTAAGGAACTAAAATTATTTCACATACAGCTCTGACCCTCTGACCAATTTTGTTTGCCTGGAAGTCCATGATTTTTTTCTTGGACAGGTAACTGAACAAAACCCTCTGCTTTTCTACAGAGGAATCACAGAGCAAGTATCTCCAGAATAAGAAAGAGAACCCAAGGTCCTTTGATCTAATATCTCTCACTTCCATCACCAGAAGGAAAGAAAGGGGGAAAAAAAAAAAAAAAAAGAAAGAAAGAAAAAAGCTGATGGGTTTAAAGAAGTCAGGCTTCACCCTTAACACTATGAGTTCTACAAAGAAGAGGGAGCAGGAACTGCTTATACTTGGAGGTTGAGTAGCAAACATTGTCTGAAAAACATTTGCTCAAAGTGGTAAGGAGAGGTGGTAAACCCTGCCCAAACTGCAGTGCATTTGACCAAATTCCCAGATATATTAATTACAAAATGCACCCATTTCAACTAGTCCCTGGCACAAATGACACAAGTACATCATTCCATAACTAATACATCCAGAGGGACCCAAAAAAAAAAAAAAAGCTCTAGATGCTATTGAAAGAAAAAAAATATGTGGAAGCACAAGAGCACTAAAACCACTTAAGCACATGGAAAGACTTTTCCACTAAGATCCCTAAGACCCCAAAGAGAGACAGCTTTTACATCCAAGTGTTAAAAATATGAAATTTACCTTGTTCAAGTACATGCCTTAGTCCAAACAGTGTAATCAACAATAATACAAAATCAGCATGTCAATTTTTTGAAGCATTTAACACAAGATTCTGCACTTATATTATGTATATTAGTTGCAGTTTGGTTCCAACAATTACATGAACAATTCCAAATGGCTAAGTAACCAAAAGCAGCTGATAGGACCAGAATATATTCCTCACAGAGTATACTTTAAATTATGAACTTAAACATTACTGCAGTGAAAACAGGAAAAGATTCTCCAAGTGTCCAGCAATATTTCATATGGAAACGATGAAAACAAGAAACAATACAATACTGGAAAAGAAATCCAAAAATAATCTTGCAATTAAACCTGAATTATTGCAATCAGTAATCCAATTAGAAAAAGGAAGTTTCTGGAAATCAGATTATGTAAATTTGGTTTACATTTATACATTTACATTGTAGTAACAAATATTCTTTCCTTAACAGTATATCATAATACAATATAAAGAAATGCCTTTCGCTTTATATTAAATTATCTGCAATTTATACATTCCTAGAAGTAAAATGGCAGGAGAGTGGGCAGGTATATCTTCTCAGACACCTCTTCTGACTGAACAAGTTAACATGCTTTGCAGCCTGCTCTGCAGGTACAGAGCTAATCAAGATTAAACCAGTTGACAATGGAAAGATCCCTTCATAGAAAGACCTTAAAAAACCTGTCCATGCCTGCGCAGGAGGTTGGGACCAGAGAATATCCAGAGGTGCCTTCAGCCTCAACCCTGCAGTGATTCTAGGAAATAAAAATTCTCCCAGCTCCCATATAGGAAAACATGACATCACCTCAGGTGTTATTTGAAGTCTGGCAAGATGCTAAGAAGGTAGCGTCATGTTTATTTGCATCTATAAATTCTGCAAGGGAATTTTCTGAATACTTTGAGGAAAACAGATGGATTCACATTGATTTTAAGTATCTCATTTAGGTGTCTAAATAAGAAGATTATTTACCTTCAAAGTCAATGGAGACTGGACTTCAGTTCTAATTTGTACACATCTTGGGTGGGTAACCTAAGTGCATAACGTACTAAGAGAAGCCAAGAAGCAATTCTCTTGGAACAAACTATGTCATTTTAAAAAATGAAACCATGGTAAATAACTTTCACTGTGTTTGAAATTCTGCTTTCTTGTGCCATTCTCTGTCAGTTTGACAAAAAGCTTTTAGAACTCTAAGATACAGACTTATGTACATCAAGCCAAAACAAGCTCCATTACACACTAAAGTTAAATAAATGCATCTTTAAGACTGAAATCCACAGCATCAGATGAAGTCTACCAACATTATCTTTCCTTTACAAGTTCATTTAATGGCAAAAAATGAAGATGGCCAACTTGCATCTCTGTGCTGAAAATAAAAAAAGACCAAACCACTACTTAAAGAGGAAGTGCAAGATTCAGAGAACAGTAGAAACATTTAAGACTTGCAGTGATTTTGCAGGATTTAATTAAAAGCTGCAAGACATACTTATGGATAGGTGTTTTTAAAAGAATTCATGCCTTTGGCATGTAGTAATATATAAGACTTCAGCCACTCAATAGTTCCTTGTATTAGTGCCCAGTTTGTCTTACTGCGCATACATTATGGTTAATATTAAATTATTTCATCTTTAGTGTGTACCTGGGGGGAGGGGGAGACTGCCCAATGGGAGGAGTTTTTGTGCCAGACTAGCACATATTTCTGCCTTCTATAGCCTCGTCTGTATAAGAAATCTGGAACCAGAAATCCCCCAGAAGTAATCACAAGAATGACTGTGACAAGTAACACAGGTCAGGCATTCTTAAACAATGCCGTCATGGTAACATCTTTCAAAGATTTCTTGATTTCTAAACTTCCTCTTAGTCATGTCTTAGTCAAGATTGACACAGGACTAAGACAGTCTAGTCAGAAAGCAGCTTAGATAATTACACGAACCAAAACAATGGAAGAATAAGTTTGTACTTCTTTTTCCAGTGGGCATACCCAATAGCAACCTGGATGCCCGGTGCTATTTAATGATGGCATGTTAGCATGCAATGTGTACCACATTCAGGAAACTATTAAGGATACTAAGCACCACATAGACTAGTTTTAAAATTAACATATTAGGAGAAGCCCTCTAGTGTGTTCAGACAATGAGTCAGCTTCTAAAACCAGAACAGAAGCAGCTAATACAAATGAAATGCTAATTTTCCCCCAGACAGTGAAGCAATACTCTCTGTGTATTCCAGTTCTTTTGTAGCATGTGAACATTTGAGTTTATTCTCTTCAGTGTGGACCCTTGATGAGTTTTTTTGCTATTTCTTTCCCATCTGGATCAGCACTGGAGCACTGGGAAAGAAGAACGTTCAAAACTTACATTTCCACACAAGCAATCAATTGTACACAAGATGTGCATTTCCATGACTCTCAGTACCCACACATTGCTAATGCCACAAAAATAGCTCCAGTTATTCTTTAGATGTTCTCTCAGCACCAAAATAAGCAATGCAGGCCTGTTTGTCTATCTCCTCTTCACTCTCACTCACAAAACTGTATCAGCACTTTTAAGTGCTGAGGAGTAGCTCTGCTCTATAATAAGAATATTTAGGACATCACCTTCCTCAACAGACCTACTTTGTATGTATGGAATACAAATTGAAACTATTCCTCTTCCCTTACACCACCTCTTAAATCATACTCCAAAAAGAAGACAATTTTTATCCTACAACCAATGCATCATCAGAAACAATCAAGAAAACTTTAGTCCTGCATCCCTAGGAACTATCTCACATTTAATATGGCCCCAGTCTATGCACAGGTACTGAATACCGTTTTATCTACTCTGGTACATTTCTGCAGTACAGTCACATTCTGATTACAGTAAAGTTGTGAAAGCACCACGGAACATATTTGGCCATCATAGCTTAATGCTTACAACATGTAGATCAAAAAGTATGCAGCTTGACATTTAATTCCGTAAAATGAATATTATTGTGACAAGTAGAAAATGAAAGGTTTTATTTTAAATCATCTAAGGACAGACATAGTAAAATCAGAAATCACCACAGAAACTTCATAAATTAAATTTTCATATTAGAAATATCTGTTAGAGAAAAGAAGTCAGCAGGTCCTCTACATGTACTCTTCAAATTAATACCTTTTGGCAGGATGAAGCTGTTCAAAGAAATAAAACTGAAATAATAACCACTGCAATGGTATTAACAGACTTTTTTTCAAGCTGCTTTAATCTTATAGTCTGTCCAAGAAATTAGCAGAGCACATGCATGTGACTTACTGGCAAAAAAGAAAAAGGAAGGTAATTGAGCCAAAATTATTTTTTTTATATCATTGCTGCCCTCTTCTGGTTTAAAATTGCTCATTCTCCATACTTCATATACTAACTAATCCATCTCAACTAATTACATTACATTCATATGGAACATGTTCAGAATTAAATTAATGTCATCTAACACACAAGCAATTCTGGAATGCTAAGAGTCCCACACACCTTTAAATATTATAATTTGAGAACTATGAATTAAAACCTATTATTAAAATTGATTGCTAGTGTAATTTTTAAAAATTAACTGTTACTCTAAAGTACAAGAGTCAGCTTTGACATCATGACAGGTGTCAACTTAAGGTTATCAGGAAAACAGAAAACCAACAGAAGGATTTGAAAATGCTTATTCAAAAGTAGTATAAGGAAAAGACAGAATCACATTTTGTATCTATTCAGGCACACAGCTTTTACTTGTTCCATTACAGAAATACATCCAGCAAATGCAATTCAATATAAAACCAGCAATTTGTAATTAAAAGAGTTTATTGGGTGTTTTATTGTGAACTAAGCACTTTTCATATTGCTAAGATCCAGAAAACCAGGCAGGCATAAATAACATCTATCCTTCTTTCTTGCCAAAATATCAAACAGCTCAGTACAGAATTCCAGAATAAAAACAGTGAGTACAAATTTTTGCGTTGCTCAAGGGCTGGAGAAACTCAGCATATTCTGTCTCCATGATGCATGTAGCACTGTCCATTCCCCTCCTTGTTCCCATACATTCCTTTCCTCCCACTAACTTGGCACTACAACTTCCCTCACCTTTTGCTGCTGCTGCTGCTCAGAGCAGGCTTAAAGAACAGTATAACCCAGCAGTTCATCAGGGTTTTGTGTCGAACTCAAAACCAAGAGAATTTCATGTTTCACATTGAACATCACCTTAGCAACTCTTCTTCCTCTGCACTAATGGATGACAGTGGTTTCACTTATTGTCAGATCATTTCGAGAGCTTTATCTGCACTACTCATATAATTACTCTGCTGAAGACAGAAAATTTTAAATATATTGTCAAGAAAATATAAAGAAATTTATCATAAGTTTTTCAATATCAGTACCAAGTATTTATAGCAACTGAGCTCTCACACAGAGAAGCTGCACAGTAATGGATATTTTACTCGTGATGACCCTACAGATTCTAGGTAAGAATAAATGTCCTTTCTCTTGCTGTATAAAAGTTAAGTCTCTTATGCTGAAAGTTTTCAATGTAACAGCTATTTTTGTCCTAAGAATACAAATAATACGAGTGAAAGCCACTATAGTCCAATCTAGAAGTTTGCCAGAATCAACTATGTTTTGAAGCCTTGCTTTGTTTCGGTTTGTTTGTTGGCTTGTTTTTGTTGGCTCTTTCATCAGCTGCTATAGAATTAAAGGCTTCATCTTGATCTTTAAAAAACACAGCATGTATACTTTGGAGGATGGAGAAGGAGAAGAGATCCCTGGAGTTCAAGAGCTGCTGCTTCCATTTAACTTGGAAATGCCATTGCTACTGACAGTTGCCACCTCATATCACAAACCAAAGCCAACAGAAACAGTACCAGAGGCTTATGCCTGCAAGGACAAAATAAGCTCTTTTTCTCAAGAGAGAGATGTGTCTGTCTAGGCCAGAATGCCAAAGAGGATTGAGGTAGAAACTGCATTTAAAAGATGAACAATACGTATACGAAAATCTTGCAAACTAAGGTCTTGTCTGAAAAAAACAGGCTGCTATTTTCTCCCCGCTCTCTGTCCAAAACTGAATTTCCCATAACTTAGGACAGAAACACTTTAGATAGTTCTTGCCCAATGGTAAACACTTCACTGGCAAACCTTTCTAAAAAAAAATGCCAAAAACAAACACAAATCCAAACATTTTATATTTCAAATGCTGATTAAAAAATACAATCTCAGCCCCAACCCCCAAATCAAAATACTTCTTGGTTCAAATTCCCAAAGAAGAATGCACTTAAGCCTTTCTCACTGGGTATGAAACGAGCAGAAAGAAGGAAGAAAAGCTAACTGAACACCAAGTCCACATCAGGCATTAAAATTAAATTCTAAAGGTAGCTTATGGGGACAGTTAAAATGCCAATATTGTTCTCAGTCTCCGAAGTTATGATGGCAAACAGCACAACAATGTAGACAAGGTAAGTGGCAAATGGAGTCTCAGAGTTTCTGCAAACGTATGGGGCAGACACCTGCACATTGAAGTATCACCAACTCCAGTGGGCATTTAAAGACTAATTCATGTAAACATGATATCTGTCTTGTGACTGCTTTTAGAGAAAGAGAAGATCAAAAGAATCATCTTGGACCCCATACCCTGAAGAGACAGAAAAAATAATATATGTGGCAGCAGAACAAAAAAACTCCTGAACCTTCCTCGTTTCCCTTGAGTATTACAAAATGTTCTACCTTAGTAAGATCAATGGGGTAAACACAATACTCCAGTTCTCTAATAAAAAGAACTATTTTAAGTATACTAAGAGCAGCACATCCAAGAGTTGTACAGCCTCTCAGGTCACAGGCTGCAGAGGTAATTTATCCACCAGGCCATGAGATGTTGATGCATTCCTCTGATAAAGGACTGCCACCAAGTTAATTCTAAAAAATGGATCACTCATGATTTAATTCTGCAGGGGTTCCCAAAAGTGATATAAAGGGTTTAATAATGTTCAGAACTTGACTGGCTTTTGTCAAGCTGATAAATTAGAATATCTTTTCAATCCACAAATATTTTTTTTCATTCAAAGTTTATAGTGATTAAACTTCTATGCTCTTTGCATGTGCAGCATAGATTATAATTCTACTTTTACACATATCTATATTTAAAATTTCCATAGCTTCTCTCACTAAAGTAATCGGTTTAATATGTGATTTTTTTTTTTTTTTGGTATTTAACTTGTAAATCAGCATTAGCTTATGTAAATCAGCATTAACTTTTGGCATCTGGGTTTGTTTGGTTACTTAAGCTAAATAGCTACCAGGAGCTACCTCAGATATATAGACTTGTTTTTATACCTAGACAGAAAATTTTCTTTTCGTTTTTTTAAATACTGTAACAGGTCAGGCTCCAGTTAAAAGTTATGTGAAACTCATCCAAGGTATTACTCCACTGACTTCCCTGCAATTACATCAAGTATGAGCCTGACCCTAGGGCACACTATTAAACTTTTTTAAAAGTCAGATTCAGCAAAGTTCTTTTTTTTATTAGGGAACAAACAGTGCAAAACTATATAATGACCTATATTCAATGAGGGAAAAGTTAGATCAATCAAAATGTCAAAGATGTATAAAAGATGCATTAAAATAGAAAAGCTGTATCAAGTACAAAACATTTCACAATAACACAATCTGACTTTGGCCTTCAGTCAGTAACTGCTTTGAAAACATTGCACACTCTCAGCAAGTAAATGCACAAGCACAGATCAGTTACCAAGTGCAGATGAACACACAGCATCCGAGCAACATTAAACCTTCTCTACATGAGACTGCAGCCAAACTGCATGTGTGGCATATCTGCCACACATGGAATATTTGGTGTTCTCATGTGAACGGTGTCTTTGGAGGTACCGAGCTCCTTTTCCCTTTTTAAATTTGAAAATACACATCCCCATTTCCCCGAGTAATTAGCACAAATGAATGGCAGTTCTCATTTCTTAGTCTGCACAGTGATTCCAAGGAGCAAAAGACACTTGTAGTGTTTTCAACTAACAACCATTTATTGCCATTACTTACTTAAGAGAAATGTGAGTAATGTAAGGCTTACAGATTTCCACTCCAATGAACAGAAAATACAGATGTCTGTCTGGAGGAATTCTTAGTAATTTTTATCAGTCATTTAAGACACATGCATATCAGTATAGACAACTTGTACATGCACAAAGCCTTCGAGTATTAGAGACTGCCTTAAAATACAACAAGGACACATTTTCCTACAAGCCAATTTGAAAGAAAGTTTAAGAAGAAAGCGACACATGTCTCAGCGAGCTCCAGAAGGCTGTATTAATACATTCTACTCACAAGAGCTGCTGTTTTGCATCACATCCACTCCAGCGTTTGGGGCTACACCCAACTAGGAGGAGATGTGATACTGAACAGACCAAGGGCTGCTCCAAGTCTGTGCAGCCCAGGCTTGGGGGATAGAAGAATTAATGAGGAAATGAGAAAAAAGCAGATGGTGCTGCAGTACTTCTTCCTGCCTATCTGCCACCTCAAGCGGTTTCTATACAGTCAAAGCCCCGGGGCCCCACCTGGTAGACATATAATTACCCTAAATGTGCACTTATGTTTCACTGCACCTTAACCATCACTATGCACGCTGATTACAAGTATCAATCCATTTCATTTTCACACACCTCTGTGGTTCTACAGCATTCAACTGTGAAAATTCGGCACTCTCGTCACTTCTAAAACAAGGCCCATGCTGATAAACAGCAGCGAGCAAATTATTTGTCACTCTGTAGGGTGCCAGTAGGGTTTGATAACGATGACATCACTCCCATTTTACCAATAACAATTACACTAACAAGAACATGTAATCAGCAAGCCTCAGTGCTTGGTCTAGCTGTGGCAGGTGCAACTTTTTTTATGCTGTAAATAAGCCAGCCAGCATTAGCTTCCAGCACAAGTACAAAACTATTTATTTTATCAGAATGTTAAGCAGAAGTTGGCTTCCATAAGGCACTGCAGCTGCTGTCGCTGTTTCTACAGATGCTTTCATTAATTTTATCAAGGACATACTGAAGTAAGTGCTTGATCAGCACAATGGCTATTTAGGAACAGCTGGAGAAATGAAACAATTAACTTAAGGAGACTAAGCAAGCCCCATATGCAGATTAAAATAATTAAATAATTTTTTTTAATACATTAAAATACATGTAAGAATGGAGCACAAAGCTTTATAAAGCAAGCTTTTCAGTGGAGACAGGGTTGGGAAAAAAATAAAAATCTTCCCAGCTCTAACTTACCTACATCTAAATAAAATTCCTGTAACCTTTAAAATTATTCACATCTTACCATTGTAATACTGACTTAGGTACTTTAAAAATTAAATAATAGTGAAAGATATTGCAGTTTATGATAACCAAGTATGAAAAGGACTTTGATATCCTTACAGAAGTTTCATTTTATTATTTGCTGTGAATAGATATTTTTCCACAGTGGACTAGAAATTTAAAAATATTATTTGTTTTATGACACCTTTACTGCTTGGAATACTTAAAGGATGAAACATAATATATTATGTTTTATTTCTCCTTCTTCAGAATAGAACTTCATATTGTGCTCTAAGCAAAGCATTAGGAAAAAAAAATCCACTTGCTTACACTTCCTTATTCAAACTCTCATGGTACCTGGTTGATTAAACTTCCAAGAAAATTTCTATCCCCGTGTTTGCAAAAAACTTTCCGCCTAACAGTGCAAGCTGAGTAGCTGAAATTTCACCTCCCTGCATCTTCAAGGCCATCCAGCTACCACTTCTCAGATTTTGTAAAGGACAGCAACAGAGAAAGTAATCCTACTTTTATTTCCTTCTCTACCTCTGCTCAGGATACTAAGGGTTTTCTGCAATACTACTATTCTGCCTCATTGCTGCAGCCTGGGAAAAATACAGCCACATGCAGCTACTACTTCCTACTTCACAAAGAAGGAAAAAGAAACAGAATGGTAAAAATAATAGAGAGTATTCTACACAGCAGAAAATCTGGTGCAGGGCAACATCAATTAATTTTACACAAGTGTTCTGGGTAGTTTTACTGAAGTCAGCTTAGCTGGATCCGCCCATGGCAGATGTGACGTTTGCTGCTTTCAGTAGGGAGTGTGGTGGGGGGTGCTGCAGCAGACATGCCCAAAGAAATCACTCCCATGATGTTGTAAATTTTGCCCAGACATGCCATTTGAATCTCTTTCCTTTCTACACCCAAGAATGATAATAAGATTCTTAAACAGAAGATAAAATAATCTACTCTACCTGCAGAAACTGGAAAGTACTAAAGCATAAAAGATAAATCTGCTACACCATTCCAATGTTTGAATGCACTTGATATTTACATCTACCTTTATTGTCAGTAATTATTGATGCAGTCTGCAAGTAGATGTATTCCCAGTGAAATCTATGAAACATACCTTCATGGATTAACCACAAGGCCTTTAAAAATCCCAGAGTTTCTGAGCAAAAATGTCTTTGCTACGAGTAATGAAACTGTACTTCCCTGAACTCATCATTAACACTTCCTCTTTCATGTTCCCCAACTAGGAGCTCTATTTATTAAGCTTTGCTATGATAAAATGTATTCTAACAAAATTCTGTTCATGTCATCTGTGTTTAAATAACAATACTGAGCACAACTGAAAGAGAATCACATACTAATATAACATTAGCTTGTATCAATAATGCAGCCTCCACAAATTTTAGTTTGAATTCATAAAGGTAAGCTTTGCTATTTGAAGAGTATTACATACTACTTGCATTACACAGACCTCTGTTAAATGACTGCTATATTTGTTGCTTTCTTTCAGTAAGACTGAAAGGTTAAAAATTAAAATTTTTAAAAAGTGCTATTACTAATGTTCAACTCTTGTTCGAAAAGTATGTCAGCTTACTGTTTATCCAAAGGTAATGAAAAGGCTTGCTCTGTAATGAGTAGGATTCCTACTGTGCAGCCAAAAAGGAATTGGGGGAAAAAAAAAGGCAGCTGGATAAACTGGATTTTCCTGCCCTGCAGAGTGTGCATACAGACTGAAAATCATGTATGTTTTATCTATGTACAAAAAATTTTGTTTTGATATGCATGTCTATCAAACCCTTCAAACAGCTTCATTTCTTTAAACGTTACCCATTTCTTTCCTTAAGTAATTTGGAAATTTTTGAGGTTTTACCACATACAGAAGGTTAAACAGTCTAGATTCTGATGAGCTAACTGCAAAGCAAACCTTCAAAAAATCTAGTTAAGGGAACAGCTTGTTCTACTCCCAGAGGAGAAAAATCCAAACCAAATGCCACCTCTCGCTCCTAGCAGGGCAGTATTATTTAGGTAGATGAGAACTGCTTACTTAAACCACACAGACTTTACAGAAGTAACAAAGACAACTGAGATTTCACCTTTAAAATTTACAGAAAATGTCTCACAGATTTCTGAGATCTGGTTTGCATGCTACAACCACAAAATTTCACTTGAGATATTTACACATTAGTGTCCTAAGGTTACTCGGGGGTTGCACCCCATGCAGCACAGCATTATAGTCCTGAAACAATAAAAGTACTTTAACTATCAGGAGATCCCTTTAGGAGATCAGGCAACAGGCATGCTGCCCTGGGGTGGCGTTGTTCAATTCAACCAAGGAGGCTGCTGCGTTTTTTTGTAAAGACACATTCTTGAAACAAAGAAGAAACCGGAGGAGGGGGCACTTCACTTCACTTCTGGCCTCTGAAGGAGGCGGCGGGGCCTGGCTGGGCCTAGGCCGGCCCTGCTTGGCCGGGAATGGCTGGGCCTGGGCATTTCTCTGGCCTGGCTGAAATTTTCTTTCCTGGAGGGGTGGTGAGAGAACTGCTAGTTACCCAGGAACTCTCCAGGCTTCCTGAGGCCAGAAAAGACTCTGAAACTAAAAGCAACTTTGAAACAAAGGAGCCGCCACGTGGCTGGAGAATCGGAGCAGCCACATGGCTGAAGATTGCCCCGGCCAGGAGAATGATGTCAGCAGCCACAGCTTCTCTGTTTCGTATGGCTCAC
>VZTB01006893.1:996181-1036631 GCA_013397245.1 Thryothorus ludovicianus | reverse complement strand
GGGTACAACTGTGAATTGAAATATTGGTGGTTGAAACAAAGGGATATTATTGTGATTTAAGGAGAAATTTAGAGGAATGATAGAAATGAAAAAGATAGAAAGAGACATTTGTTCTTAGAGATAAATAAGAAACCTGTTGTATACTAAAGTAGCTCATTCTTAAAACAACACCCCAATTAATAATGTAGTCTATAACAAGAAAAATGTTTTGCTTTGTCACAGCAGAGAATAATATTATTTTTTTTTCCCCCGGGCGGCTCTTTTCATTTGTGACAAAGCTACAGGAAAACCTTTTCTTTTTTCCTTGTGAGAAAAGTCTCCATAGCATAACAAGAGAAACTTCTCCCCAGGTGAATTGAAGTTAAGACTGTTTTTTTTTTAAAGGTAGTAAACTGACTAAAAGTCATGGGTTTAATCTTTGCATTGTCAGTGGAAAAAGAAAGGTTATCTGGATTTAGTTCTGATTATCTCATTATTATAATTTTCCTCTTTTAACTTTGTTAATAAAGTTTTTCTTGTGTGTTTTCAAGTTTAAGTTTGCTTTGTTTTCTTTCCTTTTTAATCCTATCTCACAATGAAAATAAACCCACCACACATGCTTAACTATAGATGACTGAAAGGAAGCTGGGCCATGACAGCTACAATAATTTCAATATCTAACACTGTGTTAACTTTGAAATCAATGCCCATTGATCTACAACACCTCCATATGAAGGAAACTGATCTACAGATTGTGTCTCCTTCAACCATTTTAGGAAACTGCTGTTATGCAGTGGTATATTAAAATGGTATATAACATTTCCTATTGCACAGAAAGATAAAACATGAAAAAAGAGGAAAACTTTCAGGCTTAGGTAGGTTCCATTTTTTCCAAAATCACTGCATTTCTTACCACAATTTGGTAAGTAGAAGATCTGGCAGATTATACTAAAACTGACTTTCTAAGGAAACCATGAAGCCATTTTCATTACAACGAAGATGTCTTCAGGTTAAGGAATGAGAAACTTGCAAATGTCTTCTTCCTCTTCATGGTGACAACAGCAGACACTTAATCTAAGAACACTTCCAAAGCTCAAGACACCAAATATAAAACTGACACCATTTAGCCTGCTCTCCACAATGGGTTCAGACAGATGAGCCAATACTCATTCCACAGTGAATTTCAGCACTAAAGGACAAGAGTTTATGCACGTGCAAGTCAGCAATCCATGTCACTGTAACACACGGGCCTGCTGCAGTGTTCCAGTACAAATACTTTAGTTACATGTACTCCATATTTGCTTACCCCTCAAACACAGGACTAGAATTTATTTATAAGACAAACTGTATTTTACAGTATTTTATCATCACTTTTTAAAAGGGAAAAATAAATTACAAGAGGAAAGAAAGCAATATCCATACACAAAATAGGTGATTTTTACTAGAGCATCCTGTAAGTAATGACATGGTTTTCATGTCCTTTGCATTCAGTATATCTCCAAGATATAAGGCATCAAGTTTTTTGCCTGACAGCTTCTGATAAACTATTTTCATAGTGAAGTAAAAAAATAAAATGTCTCTGTTAAAAAGTTTCTAGTCAACTGATATACATTAAACTCTGAACTAAAAATTGACACAAAAATACCTTATAGACTACCTGAGAAAAAGTCTCTGTGTACAAAAGCACATGAAGTTCATAATTTACTATAGATATACAATTTTTCAAAATCAGTGCAACACTCATGGACCCTCATCATTATCATCCACTAATACGGAAGATATAAAGAGTCATAAAAATAAATAATAATGATTCTGTTACAAGCATAAACTTTCATAACTTTTTTTATTACAAATCAAAACTAAAGAAATGGGTTCTGTGTGGAAAAAATTAAATGTAGAAAAGAATTTCACTTCTCACCTACAAAGCAAATAAGCACTTGTGTATTTTAATGTAGTGAAAAGTTAAAGGTTTCAGAATGTTTTGCATTAGAACCTCTCTCTCCTTTTGATCTAAGTCAGTTTTGCAAAAATTTTTGGAAAAATATGCCTGTCCAGAATGCCTAGCAGTATGGCCATGGAATATAAACACTTTCCACTTTGAGTACCTCTGATATTTGACAGCTCTACGAGCACTTGAACATCATTTATCACGTTTATTTTTAATAGCTCTCCCTGGGCACAGCTGCCTTGGATGCCAATCTTCTTTTCTTTTGCCTCCTGTAAATATTTGAAATAGCTATTCATTAACAGTTGCAGATTTATTCGTCACTGTTGTACTGCTTGTGAACTGAAAATAGCTTTTATTTTTCTCCCCCTATCTTTCAGCTGATCTGAAAAAAGCCTGCTGTTTAGGTTCAGTCTGTCAGGATTTAAATTATGCTCCAGCTGAGAGCTAATCAAGGGTATCTGACCTGGTTTACAAATAAACTAGGAACAAGAGTGTTATTTGTTCCTTTTTTTTTCTTTAGGGCATTGGGCCTATATATGAAAACAAACCACGAACAGGTCACAAACAGAGCTATCCTAAATTAAAGCACAAGTAACTTGCCCAGAAACAACTTGTTCTCACAGGTGCCTTCCTAGAGGTTCTCAAGTATTCTCACTGACAGCTCTTAAACCCAGTTTATGTGCAATATTTGAATTTCAGATTTCAGTACTTGTGCACAATGTACACAGCATTAAAAAAGCATGTATTAAAGCTATCAAGACACCCTGGCGTGCACATCAGGAGTCCCACATATCTGTACAAATCATACCTTTTATTTTCATGGAATGATATTGCAGAAAAAAAAATTTGTGTCATTCATCATGATTGCTCCTAGTCTATTTCCACAGACAACTAAACTGTGCATAAAAGCCATCTCCCTAATATATGAGCTTACCAAATTGTACAAAACTCTTAAGTGCATTTTAAAGTCTATTTTCTTTGGATTTAGACTAGAGAGACCACGGAGCTCCCTAAAATGTACCAGTGCAAAACACATCTAAATTGTCACTTCTGTAGCAATAGGAATAATGAATTTTTGAACACTGACACATGCACATGAGGGTTTTAGGACAAGAAAAACTGTAGTTATGTCTTGTCTAATGAAAAAAGCCCCTAATGAATCCAACACAATATAACTCTCTCCCTCCAGAAGGCTGCTAAAGCTGCAGAATATATTTTGTTTAAAAGAAGTATGCTCAAACAGTCTTTGTATGACATGATATGAACGATGACAGGGCAGTATCCAAGTAATGTTTTCTTCTACCTACTCCTGTCCTGCTATTCCAAGAACAATCACAATCACTGTAGCATTATGTCTAAAGCTGGCATCAAAATATTTCAACACAAATTGACTTTCATCTTAACACAGTAGGAGGTACTCAAGGGAAGGTTAAAAAAAAGAAGGGACAACAGTTAGCCATGAGAGAGATCCATCTTATCTCTGGGACAAAGTCTGAAAATTTAGTTTTTATAAGACACATTTAGTATTCTCTCAACATTCTCTCCCTGTTGCATCTGGGCTCATCACCACCCAGAGTTTTACACTCACTATGACTTCACTGACTACAGCATGAAAGATTAGACAATTTCTTTTTATAACTTACACTTTACATTTGAGATATACTGTGAGCTGAGTTGCTTGATGTTGAAGTCTCTTGCTTCTGTAAACTGCACCTTTATCATTTAATCACATAACACTTTTAAAGGTCTTTGAAAGAAACTTATGTCAGAACTTATGTCTTTGAAAGAAACTTAAAACAGCTCTTAGTTTCCTATTAAATTAATCTCAAAAGTTGCAATCTTATATTAGCTTTAGATATAGAGATGGCATGGCCTTGAGTCACAGTTGTATTGCACAACTTGTCAAGAGGATCACCACAAAACCCAACCTCCACATGGAAGGTAAGCCCTCACTACAAAAGCTGATTAAGAGCAATACTAAAACCATAAGGCACACTTTATATAAAATACACTGAGGGAAATGAGTGACTTGTTTCAAAAGACCTTAAGAATAGCCACAAGTAAGACCATTTGTCAGCTTAGCCTAGAGTCTTCTCCCACAGGAGTGGAGTATAAATACAGGCAGCACAAATGATCTGCTGAATACTCAAGAAATTGTAATACTTGACATTAAGATTTGTTACTATTTAAAGAAAATGGATTCTTCTTCCATGCCTCTGATCTATTTCTTCCAAACGCTCAAACTTTCACGTCCCACGCTAGGGGTTTTCTCAGCTTTAACCACACTAAGAGACTAAGAATCCCACTGCAATTTGTTCTGAAGCTGGCCTTTGCTTGTTTCACTTAATGCCTTGGAACCTGCTATGGGTTGAGCTATCCAGCACTGCTGTTCATTTTAAGAAGTACTCGGCACATCGGCCGCCTTGCAGTAGAAGGGGCAGTGGGGCAGGCATGACTCATTTAGCCCATAACAAAACCACAGAAAGGAGGTGGGAAACTTTATGCTGAGAGATCCTAGTTCTGTCACAACTCCTCAAAAAAATCTCTCCTTCACATCCCTACAGCAAAGAAAAAGAAGTTAGCAGAAGATACTATCTGAAGTAATCTTGTGTTTCAGTGGCACAGAACAGCTACGGCTTGTTCCTATGCAAAGCCAGGCTATCCAGCAGGAGACTACTTACCAGATGATAAAAGGATTTATTGCTGCATTCTGATAAATTACCTTTGGACACAATAAAGATGACCTCAACTCGGTAGGTGCATGGTGCAACACAGGACATTGGATTTGTTAAGTCAATGATTTGGATTCTGGTCACCAAATCTGTTTGACAGTAGAAATTGCTCATGATATTTTCACAAAAGCTATAGAAAGCTTCAGGCACCTGATTGCAGCATAACATGCAAAGCTGACCCTGAAAATACTCTTTTGGAAGTATTTCTAATCCAGATTTTACAAAACCAGCAGTAAATATATGAGTAAAATATGTGTTATCAAAGAAATATATAAGTTCCTATAGCTGAACAAATATTTACACGGAGTGAAAAAATTCCAATACTTCCATGGCTAAAAAGCCACATAAAACCAAACTTCCACTTTCAAACAAAATTAAAGATAAAAACCTTTCCCCTCTGAAAAGCACATTTATTTAAAAGATACATCATCCTTTAATTCCAACTCTTTTTAAATTCAAGACTAAATACACACAAAATTAACTTAATCTGCCTGGTAAAGAGTTAACTACTGGCTTTGGCATTACTGAACTTTGTGGTTTACACTCCATTTCAAATAATGAAAACTTAGCAAAAATAAATTTATAAATAAAATTAACAACTAAGTAATGCTACCCAGCTTTTTTTCTGCTGCTGTTCCACTAAATAAGCATGGAAAGAATATAACATACATTACTCTTGTATAATATAAACAAATTTTCCAAAAAAAGGAAAAAAAAATAATTTTAAGCAAACATCAGATTGATGAGCTCTTCTGAAGAAGCCACAAATGAGCCAATGAGCCAAACATTCTGTTAAAAAGCATGAACACTAGAGTGTGTTTCAACCCCCTTTTCCCCTTCTTCAGTTAAGCTGGAACTGGTGTCTCCTGTCCATGGTAGAGGACAGAAGACACCCCAGTGAGTCCAGTATTACGTAAAGTTTTGTAGGACCATTTCTCACCCCAAAAGCCAGCTAAACTGGCCTAGGAAAGAGCAGCTCTGTGATGAGAGAGAGAAGCTTGGGCAGATTACTACATCTAATTTCCCAGACATCCCTCCAGTCCTTTCCTCCAAAAGCAAGTTCCATCAGGACACCGCAGAATTATATAATGTGAGCATTTGAGAAGATTCAACTTCTATCAGTTTCTAAGGTCACTCTGTGAGGTTTCTGAAAACAGCTTCAGTTTTACCCCAGATAAGTCCCCCCAACCTGATTAACACAAGGAACACTCTCCCAGCCAAAAAGCAGCTGACTTGAGGAAAGGATGAATAAAAAGGGGCCAACAGGGAGAACAGAAATGACAGATGGAAAAGTAAAAGGAGGGAAGAGTTGGCCAAGAAAGGCCCTACTTGCATTGCAAGAAATTCTACTTGCAATGGTTGCTGCAAGTACAGCTGAAACTTCAGCCTAAGGCTGAAGATCAAGTAGTAATTTCAATTGTGTATAGCTCTGATTTGACTTTTTTCTGTTAAACTTGTATTTTGAACAAAAATAAAATGCACCGTTTTACATAATGATACAAAATTCAACAGGTTGGTTGTCATTCAAGGATTTTAACAGCACAAATGCAAATATTTGAGTGGAAAAATAAAGAAGAATGAGAAGACTGAATTACGCAGAGCAAATGTGACCAAAAATTGGGGTTTTTTTTCTGCTGAATAAAAAAATACAACCTTTGTTAGACAGACTTTTCTGGTTCTTGAAACTGCCAAAGCTAAGAGATTAGTGGAGCCTTATTGTCTCTAGGATTCTTAGTCAGGCATGCAAAGTAAGCATTCGTGTATTCAATTTATAATCCTTATTTCCAACACTGTAAGCTACAACAACCCATGCACAGTCAAAAAGACTATAGAAAAGGAGCATTACTAGAATGAGTCTGATAGAGACAAAATGGTTATCTGGTCATGCTATAAGATATTTTGGCAACAGTTTCAATTTATCTGACAAGTTACCTTCTGGACAATACCTATGTACCTCTGGTAACACTTAGAGAACAGCATTCTAAAGCAGCAATTGTCCAGATTTTCAAAAAATATGCCTTTTGCTTCATTTAACATCATTAATATGCTTTATGTTTTGGAACAGACAACCACAATATGAACAACATTTCAAAGCATCCAAGGAATCGATTTAAAGCTATTCAAGCTTATAATAAACCCCACAGAGGAGAAAGTATTACTTTCAGAAACACAAGGCAGCACACAGAGATTTTGACTCCTGATGAAAATCTTTATGGAAATGTGATTTTTGCAAATTCTAGGGCGACAGCTCCTCATTGAATGATCACTCCTTGTTACTGCATTATCTTCCTTCCAGCCTTCCCTAAACAACAAACTTTCCTCTGTCATCCCATATAAGACCTGAGACAACGCCATGGTAGCAAATACAGTGACCATTTATTATCCTGAATGCAATCATGTGCTACTCTACTTTAGTTGCTTACACTACCACGTTACAAGCTCTTTAGGACCACTTTTTTTTTTTTTAACAGGTACACAATACTTACACAATAAAATCCCAATTATACAAATGGCAATGACTGACAAAGTGGTTTTCCTTTAAAGTGAATGGCCCAATTACAGCTCTGCATGTTATGCTGCATACTTGCAAGAGCTATTGTGATTCATTTGTGTCTTAATTGAGGCACAGGCATGATTTTTTGGCAAATTAACTCTTACAGCATGATTGCTCTGCAAGGCTGTTTGACAGGACTAAATCCTATATGAACAGTGGGAGAAGGCACTGACACATGGAGCAAAGAGAAAGAGGTTTCCCCTCTTCGTTTCTGATGCCTAGTATCACAGCAGACATGGCAGCAAGGGAAAAAAACATAATGCATAAAACCAAGCTGAGGTTTTGGAGCATGCCTACAAAATCTAACAGACAAAATCAAGTGAGTTTCCACAAAACCCATCTGAACCAAGAACAAAATGTAATTTAAAAAAAAATTGAAAAAAAAAAAAAAAAAGTGACCTAAGGCGAAGTATCTGATCTGCCACACTAAGGCATGAAGGCCTCCTTAACTTTTTAGTAATTTTTTCTAGTTTCTAAACCTGTCAGAAATAACACGTTTTCCCAAATGAAATTCTTGCAAATAATTTGATGATCTCAACTAGAAATATCAATTAAAGTTTGACAGAGTTATGAGGAAATGGAAACAAGATTATAATACTGAAAGTTCTTGGCAACTATAAAATTAGAAGATGCCATGTTCTACACCCTTAATGAAAATATTAACAACATATTAAACAAAATCTGAGCCTTCTGCTGATTCTTAGTGTTTCTGCAAAAAAGAGTGGCATGTTGTGAATCCCAGAATCCTTTGTGGCCAGAGGGCACAGAGATGATCAGTATGTTTAATATTTTGATGACAACATCAAACATACTGCAAGTGCACTGCAGAGTGATCAGCCTTTGGCAAGAGATCTTGAAAACACCGAATTTATTCTGCATGAGTCTATCACCCAGCATGTGCAATAGGTTTGAAGCATTCTGACAGCAGTGGACTGACTGCACACACAACACACTGCAAATGCACAGGAATGCCTACATGGCTTTTGGCTCAAAGTCAGCTCACATCTGGCCATCTCAGAAGGAGACTTCAATGCTAACTGCAAAAGGCCAAGTAAAAACATGCAAAACAAAGGAAAAACATGCAGAAAAAATTATATTTTTAAATCCAACAATATTTTATAAAGTAAAGGATTAGCAAAAAACCCACACTTTTCACATTTTTACACTACTTAATTGTCATAATAAAATGAATGGAGGAATTTATTTAAAGCATGTTAATAAGGGTGTTGTCCAAATGTCTCTTCAACACTGACCAGCTCGGGGCAATGACCACCACTGTAGGAACCCTGTTCCAGGCTTTGAGTGGTATAGAAATATTTCCTCATGTGAAGTCCAAACCTCCCCTGAGGGATGCAGCTTTGAGTCATTCCCATGTGTCCTGACATTGGACGCCATAGAAAAGGGAACAACACTGCTCTCTTCCCCTTTGCTTCTCAAAAAGCTGGAGAGAGCAATGAGGAAAAAACCTAGACACCAATAATTCAGTGTAATTGCCACTACACTTCTGAAGTAAAATTTAAAATAATGCAAAGAAATCTTTTATGCAATAGGACATGCAGATGACAACAGGAGTAACAGTAACACAGTAGTTAACTTGACTGTATAAAAAAGTGTACCAAGAAGACAACATGAAATTTCTTTCAGAGCCAAGAAAGTTCACTAATTTGCTCACTCAAAGGATGGTTGAAAATATCTCCAATATTGCAATCTACTACTGAAAAGACATTTTTATCCCTTAAAATATCTCTTTGCTATATAACATTGGTTATATGTGTTTTTATGTTATATATGTTACACAGTAGTCCTCACATACTTGGAAACGCTGCTTCTACTTACTACTGATGGATTATAAGTTTTTTTAAAAAATACACGCAGACAATGAAAACTAATTCATTATGGTATCCCATCTAACTGTGAAATGACAGGCTGGTACAAAAATATTTATCTTGGCCTAAGTATTCTGTACATTAGCAAAGTCAGCAGTAAAAAACTTGAAACATTCACAAGACACAAAAAACGATACAGAATTTTAATAAACTTAAGAACCACAACAAAACAACCCCCTAGTTCTGTAGCCATACCCAAAAAGCACAGCAAAGCGAAGAGAGTTTTTTTTATCAAAGCATCTCAAATACAGCAGCCCAGGCTCCCTGGAACACAATTTCAAATTATACTCCATGTGCAATATTAGAGTAAATTTTATGTAAACAGGCTGACAGAAAAGATTTGTCATAGATAAAACAGTCACCATTGTCCTCCTTCCTCTGTCTCCCTAGGTCAAATCTGAAGGTCCGAGTGCTCTCTCTAGAGTTAGTTTCAGCTCTGGAAGGACCCTGAGCACACAGCCCAGGTTCCATCTGGATAACTGGCACCCATTCTCTGTCAGCGTGTTCAGAGACCACATCCAGTACCGAGAGCATGGCCCAAGCATCCTGGTTTGGTACTGCTTCTGCTAATCAATGGGAAACTAAAACATTGCCAGTACTTCATGTTTGTCCTTTCATGACTGTCAGCTGCCCTGAAATCATATAGAGAATTTGCTGGGAATTGTGCAGGGGCAAAACAGCTACTAGGAATAAAGCAGAATGACTTGACAGAACCTCATCATGCTAAAACTAAAGATCCTCAGCAAAGCTCAGTCATCTAAAAAGCAATAAACCACATAATCACATTATATAAAATCAATCCTTATCATCACGCATAAACACCTGTTTATGGCAAACTTGTAGAGAGAAAAATATTTAACACTAATCTCCTTTAAACTCTCAACACTCTAAAGTCTACCAGATTAGGGATAATTGCTAAAGACAACAAATGAAACTCGAGACTCAGAATCTCAGTTTTGGTACTCCCCCACTTTGCAATGTTACATGTTGTCCAAGATTTCCTAACAGAAGGGCTATTCAGAACTCAACACCGTGCATGCCAGTGAACCATCATGCTAACCATGGTATAAAATTGATATTTTGCCACTACAATTATCCATCCAGAAGCAATCACTGCACGTAGCTTGAGGAACAGTGTTTCCTGACAAGACTGAGTTTCATCTGAGCACCTTGACAGCTACCATAAAGTAAACTAATATAGTAGTTAATTATATAGTGTATGTTTTAAGAGCAGTATATTCCCTGCCATCTGCAATAGAAATGTAATGCTTAAGAAGTATAATTTTGTAGTAGTACATACAGAAGATTTTAATTCTAAACTAGAATGAAATAACAGCTAATTCCATTAAAATATTTATATTTTTAACTTAGTGTGCTGAACGAGCCAAAATTGCTTGCAATATGAAGTATTGTCTTTGCCCAGAAAGTCTCTCACAATATGTATGTATTATGTATTATTACAACAAAAGTCCCACTAAAGGGAAAAAATCAGTTTTGAGTCCTGCAATTTAGCAAAAACCATCCCAGGACACCACTCTACACAACATTCAAGTTCAGGCTTGTTTAACTTTTGTGTCTCCTTGGAACACTGTTCACCCAGGGCAGCTCCCCCAGCCTTCCACTCTATGCACTAAGCAAAACCACATTGTTGTACAGAAAGTTGCTTTGCGCGGGAAGAAAGAAAGAGCCCTCTCAGAACTGTAAATGCAATCCCCTAAAATACAGCCCTGAACATGACACAGCACACTTGGAAAAAAACTTACTAATAAATTGATGACACAAAGAAAGCGCTGTACAATCAGCTGTAGAAAAACTCTGCATAAACAACCTTACAGTAGACATTTGTTCTCCACTCAAAGACCACTACTGTATTTTCTACAAAGAAGAAAAAATACTTTTCTTTTACTAGCTTTCTTACAGACGTCTGCTATACATTCTGATTTGACATGGCTGCCCATGTAAAAAAATTAAACTACTAGTTACTAACAGTTGAAGTTTACAGAAAAAAACTTTCAAGTTAAAAAAATTAAAAAACTCAACAAACTATTTTCAACTTGAGATGGATTATTTTGTTAATGAAATTTTGTTAAATATTCAAGTTCGTGTGACTTCAAAACTATTATGGAGGTCATAGAGGAAACATAAACCATGCAAAAGTGTGCAAAACTCTCTCAATTTCAGTACACCTTAACACTTAGTCCAAGGCATTATGAAAGTATGCAGCATTTACTAGAAATCTACAGTGAATTCAAGATATTTAAATAATATAAAAAACCAGTTTATTTCCGAGATTGAAAAAGTACAAGAATAGGTTAATATTTGTTCAATCGTGGTGATTTCAGCCATCTCTTTTTAATCAGTTTTTGAAGTGGAAAAACTTTTCATGGCACGTCTGTACCTCTGCTTTTAACTAGAGCTTCAGCAATACATCTTCTGTAAAAACAGAAATGATTGTTGAAGAGATTGTGGCTCAGTAACTCAGCAAGAAATTGAATAATGGCTTTGAATTGCTAAAGTCTTTCACTGGATTGATGAAGATTCTGCAGCCCACAGCTGCAGCAAACTGGTAGTAATAAATTCTCCATGCACTGCAAACTAAGGATCTGACTATTTCATCCATTTCTAAGCATATGAAAGCTGGAGGCAAAGCCATTTTACAACTGAATAAATATTTGCTTCTTTCCTTATGTCCTCTAACAGAGGTAGTAGTGTAAGGCCAAACAAGAAGAGAACTCCCTGGAGATGCCTGCTGTGAGAAACGTCATAGTATTTCTTCAAGAAATTTCAAAACAATAGCTTAAGGGCAACTTTTTCCATTAGAAATCAAATTATTTTGGAAGAGTCAATATTTATAATAAAGGCCACAGTACAACACATGCATTGAATTACTGATTTTTCAATCCAAATGTACAGTACTTAAGTTCATAATAGTTCCCAAAATTTCACATTCATTGTCTGTAAAGACAAACAAAACTTGAATTTTCTTTCTTTTTATGTCAAGTAAATATATCTTTATGTTAATATAATGTGGATTTTATAGTATATAAGTACAATTACAACAGGACAGACAAGTCTTTTTCTTTCTACACATGCCATAAATCTAAATAAAATTTAGAGAGTTAACTTAAACAAGGTCATAATCCTGACTTACTACCCATCTTATCTTTCTCATACTTTTCTTGAAGAATAATCAGAAGTTTTTTTAGAACAGTTATGTAGTGCTATCTGAGTAATACTTCTTACACTTATAAATGCCAGCTTCTCTCCTGCTCAGTAACTACTTGCCAATTTCAAAATCATCCCATCATATTACTGAAAACTCCTAGCTTTCTGAAAAATGTTTTCTGAGCTGCTTCTCCACCAAAATAACAAGTAAATTTCTGCATCCTCTATTTCGGTTAGTGATAATTTCATAATATGCATACAGGTTTTAGAAACTTATCCTACTACACCAAAAAATCTGTCATGACAGGATTCCTGTCAGACAATCCTAACAGACAATTCAATTCACAGCAACAAGAGCATTAATTCTATAAACCTAAGCAACAGGAGAAAAATAGTGGCAATCACACATGAGCTTCACAGAAAAAAAGAAAAGTGCTTGACTTTTAACAGAAGTGAAAGAAAAAGGCATTTTCAACCTCAAGCGAGAACTTTCTGTGTACGTAATGTAGAACTCAGAATTTGTGAACTTTGATTAGGAAAAAGGGTCTTCCTTGCATACTACTGATAGGAATAGCCAAAGGTTTATATAAATAAGGTTCATTATGGATCCCTAAATAAGGATCGATTCAAAAGCACTTTTAATCATTGGAGACTTCTTACTAGAACATTTGCAACTCTAAGAGCCATAAGTGAAGCACAAGGGATGTACTCTCTGTGCATACACAGAGGACATGACATCAAATGTAGCATTTATTGCTTTTGATTCAAAGCATTTCATATTAAGATGGAAGGAGCTGCTACACCAGAATTACCTCTATTTTTAATGTACATTAAAATACATTACCTGTAATTTTAATCTATATTAAAAATGGCACACAAACAGAACAAACAGCACCAGTCACTTCACAATCAATAGTGGCACAATTTGGAAATCTGTATTTTTGAAACACAGGTAAAATTTAGATACAAAGAACAAATATTAAGACACAGTAATGCTACCATAACTACCATACATACAAGAGCTTTAGGCAGATACTGGCCCCAAATAGCGTACTGCAGAAAAAACTTAACATTTGATTGAATCCACGTGGCATTACGAATGTCCTACTGAACTTAAAAGCTGATAAGCTTTGTATGGGTCTCAGAAACACTCCAGAATATCTCCACTAAATCAATTACTAACAAAACCAAGTTATCCCTAACTAGGATTCAAGAATCCTTGGGAGGGTCATTAAATTTTATAGCTGAATGAAAAAAGGTTTCCATCACCCTCTATAATTTTACCATTTTTACATCACCTCCAAAAGATCCATGCACAGAACTTCACTTGAACAATACAGAATCAAAATAAAATACTCCTTAAAAGACTGCATTTTGCAAGTAGTAGTTTACATCATAACAAAGCATGGCTTTCTACCACAAAGGCACCACAGCTATGACAATTAATAACAATAGAGTCATATTGTGTCCAAATCATTATTTGTGAAGGTAAGCCCAGATATGCTTCAGTGGCTGACTTTTATTGCAAGGATAAAATTCCTTACCTTGAAAAGACTGCTTGGCTCTGTCCACCAGTTCTTCAATAGGATAACTTGCTAGATCTCCTCTGGCATGCTTAGTTTTACAGTAGGTACATGCATTGAGACACCTGTTCAGAAAATGAAAATACTCAGTTTCTAGCCAGGAAAGCCTTTATATGCACAGTTATATTTATTAAGTACAAGTGGAAAAATGAGGTTTTATATCTATGACCAGAAAATAATAGTATTCAGTTTTAAAATCAAAGGAGTAGCTTGAAAAGTGTTTTGCTGTCCTAACTTCTTCAAGTATCTCACATATATATGACATTTTGAAAAACAATCAGTGGGAACCATATACAAAATCCAAAGGTGGAAATTTAAATATTTTTTAGAAAGATACAACAGGGTTAATAATTGTTTATTAGTAAAGATCAATCTCCAGGTTTCTAATCCCTTATTACATAAAAAAATCCAACCTGAACAAGAAAATAAAGGAAAAAAGTCCTGAAAGGCTGAAAGTAGATTTTTAAAAGTGTGTATACTTAAATAGACATGTCAATTAATTTTTTTAAACTTTTCTTCGGCTTGTATTAATAGAACAAATAACATAATGAAGACAGAATCATCAACTAGAAAGACAATTAGGCACAAAAGATTGGGGAAGACTGGAAGAGATCACCAAGATCATCAAGTCCAACACTTGACCAATCACCACCGCATCAAATAAACCACAGCACTGAGTGCCACATTCATTTCTTGAGGACTTCCAAGAATGGTGACTCTACCATTTCCCAGGGCAGCCTGTTACAATGCCTGGCCACCCTTTCAGTGAAGAATTTCTTCCTGATGTTCATCTTAAACTTCCCCTGGCACAGCTTGAGGCCATTTCCTTTTGCCCTGTTGCCCGGTTGCCCAGCAGAGACCCCGACCTGGCTGCAGCCTCCTTTCAGGCATCTGTAGAGGGTGATAAGGTCTCTCCCTTGACCCTCCTTCCCTCCTTTTCTCCAGGTTAAACACCTTCAGCTCTCTCAGCTGCTTCTCATCAGACTTGTGCTCCAGACCCTTCCCCAGCTCCATTCCCCTTCTCTGGACACTCTCCAACCCCTCAACCTCCTTCTTGAAGTGAGGCCCACAGCTGAACTCTCGAGCCCTCGAGGTGTGGCCTCACCAGTGCTGAGTACAGGGGACAGTCACTGCCCTGGTCTTGCTGGCCACACCGCTGCTGACACAGGCCAGGATGACATTGGCCTTTTGGCCACTGGGGCACACACTGGCTCTTGTTCAGCCACTGCGAACCAGCATCCCCAGGTGCTTTTCCACAGGACAGTGTTCTGTCCACAGCACTGCAAGGGGATGTTGTGATCCAAGTGCAGGACTCAGCAATTGGTTGAAAATGCCTTTTTCTTTTTGAAATTCATACCGTTGACCTTGACCCATCAACCCAGCCTGTTCAGCTCCCTCTGCAGACCCCTCCCTCTGCAGATCCACACCCCACCCAACTTCAGTGTCATCTGCAGACTTACTGAGGATACACTTGATCCACTCATCGAGACCATCAGGAAAGATATTAAATAGAATAAGAAAAAAATTGGGTGCCAGAAAAGGCAAATGTTCCAGCTGCAGCGTAATAGGAACTAATACCATAGAACTTCCAAAACAATACTGAAAAGGCACAGAGGTGCATTCTGAGGAAGTCACCAGCTATAAGATTGTGTTTGTCACTTGGATATATCTTGTCTTCCGTTATGATGTCTGGTATCTCCATGACTAAGGTGATTACTGCTTTGCAAACTCCAAAGGTTTATCCTCACAAAGAAACCCCCCTCACATGTTAGTTCTCCTTCACTTGCATTAGCAGGGATTCAGGAAGGGCAGAATATTGCCCAGAACATTTGCTCAGATGTGCACCTGCCACTGCACATCCCTTAGCCTCGAGACTTCCTCCATTCAACAGAATCTTAAGTTCTGCAAGAGAACATTTAGGTAATTTGTGATTCTCTCTGCTAGACTGGATATGTATATTATTTGTTGTGCCTATCGAAACAAAACATCTGATTTTAGCATTCACCTCAGATAAGAAAACTAAAATATACTGCTTAACAGCAGCAATCAGACTGTTCTATTAACTAAAAATGTATATGAAAAAGGTTACCAGTAAAATATCCAACTGGCTATTAAAAATAGAAAAAATCCCTAAATCTGAATCTTTACAACCTGTTCCAAATAAGTGATTCATTGCCATCCAAATACAACTAATTCATCAGATGTATCTCACTTAAAATCAAGAAAGTGTAAGCAGATAATTGGTTTATACATCATTTGTGCAACCTATGTAGCAAATGAGAATGTTTTTCTTCTAGGTCACTGTCATCTAAACTTTGCCATGAATGGCTTTCCCTCAAAGCCCATGCGTACTTTTCTCTCTTCATGCTCCCCTTATGCAAAGTATGACTCCCTCGTAATTTTTTCCTTTTCTTGATTTTCTTTTTTGGTAGTTTGTTTTTAAAGCACAACTCTCCATTCAACTCAACACTTCATTCTGAAGCATCCCAACACACCATTGTCACACTCCTCTCCCTCCACGTCATTCACTCAGCTGAACCAGCCTTTTCCCACACAGCTACACAGAGCAAAAGCATTACAGATCAGTCAAAGAAACACAAAATCAGTTTCAGAACAAATATGTCTGCCCTTTTGGAACCAAAAGATGAAAGGTGTGATATTACATACTAACCTTTGTTTTCTCCAAGAAAATAAAATTACCAGCTATTTTGTCAAACTTCTCAGGCCAAGAAGAGATTTTACTACAACAATCCTGCCTCTTGAACAGTGGGTTACTTTAACACTGGCTTGTTCACTCACAGAATTCTGTCAGCCATCAGGAACAAAGGGATGCACGAAGATTTTTATTCTTTTGGGATAAAGTAAATTTATTGGACTCAAACTTAGGCTTGGATTTGGGAAAAAAAAAACAAACAAAAACAACTCACACAAGAAAATCCAACAACAACTTTTATAATTTCCTTAAATTTGCAAACTCTGCCTTAAGAATTCCAACAAAAACTTTATCGCAAATTTTTTTGCTGCCTTGAAGTGTAACCTTGAATGAAAACAATGCTCTTTGTAGACCTTCAGGTGTGTCAATTCATCCTAAGATTGATAAAAACTGTAATATTAGTCTGTTATTTAAAAAAACTTCTAAACTTACTCCTGTGTAATAGAACTAAATAGATCTGAATTCTAAAATGGTGTTGATGTACAATAAAAAGGATAATTTATGCTATATACACTGAATTTTTCTGTTCCCTTATCTTGTGTAGTACATCTATAAAATACATCATGTTATCTTTCTCTCTTCTCTTTATAATTTATGCATAAATCACATACATTCCTTACTATGTATTTTGCTCTGTGTTTGGGTAGCAGTATTTGAAGAGCTTTACAGCAAAAATAGTAAACACTAGCAGTGTTAAGTACTATGCAACAGTGCCAAATACTGAAATTAATAATCTCCAAACCTTGAGCATAATTTTCACATTTTCGATCAATGCTCTTGTCCTACAAGACTGCACTGCCTGAAAAAACGCAGTAACAGCAACTCCTCTATGGTACTTCAGTAAACTCTGTCACAGAAAGAACATGGAAATGTGGAGAAAGAAACACAAAGAAGAGGAAGATATTTTCCAAATATTCACAGTATTATTATAATATTTCCCAATACTTTCATAATATTATATTATTTTCCAAATATTGACTGTATTATGTGGTATTGCTTCCAAGACATTTATTACTATGGTCTTTAAGTACAGCTTCAGGGGGTCTGTTGATTTATTCTGGGGCTGAAAGTTGGAACTTGGAGGCAGACTTTTTTCAAGTTTTGCTATGGTAATTAACTTACTCCTACTATAAAAAAGAAGTATTGTACACGTCTAAATAATCTAGTCTTTTGCTTTTTTGGTACTTAAAGAGATGATATAACAAAGCCAGAAAGAGATAGACATAGATGTAAAATAAAAAAGGATCAGTTTTAGAAAGCAAACAAAAGAAAACAATACTTCTATATCATGTTTGTACTACATTTGTTAATAACAACTTGGAAAAGGAAATAATCTTCTGACCAACAAAAAGATGCAGATTTAAACTACTTGTAAAAATGCTGAACTAACCACTTTTCAAAGAAATAAGAATTACCAACTCTTGAAAACCATACATACAATCAAGGATCTGTAGTGGTTTCTTCCCCAGTAAGCCAGCCTGCTCTCCAAATTTCCAGAATAACAAATTACTCATATTTCCATGCTGCCACATATTCAGACCACAGACAATCAAGTGGAAAAAGGCTTTTGGGAACTCTGAGAATCTGAGCACTACCTCTTACTAAGTGGCATCCACCACCAACTGGATCACCTAAAACCAACATCTCCCTAAAAACCATAGCTGTAGCTCAAACACAAAGGACTAAACAGCAAAGAAGTCAGTAGTTGCAAAAGAGTACTTGCTTTGTGTTAAACTGAGCACCTTCTTCAGACATTTATAGGTGGTTTGTAAAAGTTAGTTTGTATTAATGCAGGTCAAAGCTTTTGTTTTGCACAAAGGAATCACAGACATTTGTAGAAAACAGTAATTAATGATCATTGTGTATGCAATTGACAATATGTTTTGGCTAAATTTTATAGTGATTCCACAACAAAAATCACTGAGTCTTGGTTTTCCAACATACTAAATTGATTAAGGTACCTTGAATTATTAACCTTTTACTTTGAATTATTAACCTTTAATCAGCTATGTGCCCAATGCACAGGACTATTCACAGCACAATAAAATATTATTCACAGAAAAATTACTACCATATGGCTAATTAAAAAACTTTTCAAATACATTACCAAACTGGGCATCATCAAGATTTTGGTAAAGTGTCAAAAATTTTCTAACAGACATAGGTAACAGTGTTCTTCGCAATGTTTAGCTAGTATGTGCTCATGTTGTGCATTATACTAAGCAGATTCCTCATTTTCAAAACAGTAATATTCCTCATAAACATGAAAGACTCCCCCTTACAGATGGAACTAATTATGAGTAAGAATGTTTATGACACAGCAGACAAGCAGAATTTCCTTCAGTGGGACTAACCAGTGGATTTCAGCAGCAGACAAGCATGAGAGTGCAGACACGAGGAACAAAATCCTGGTTCCTCTTAATGGGACTTAATCCACTAAGTTTAGTCAAGACAAGATTCCACCCTCAGATATGAAAAGCATAAAATATCCTTCATTCAGGGATCAGAAAACAGCTCAATTACAGCGTGTGATGAGCCATTAGTGCGCACATCACTCAAACTGTACGTGACTGATTGAGAGCACACATCTGTGAGCGACGAGGAAGGGCTGACTGCTGCCCTGTGGTGGAAGATCTCTGCTGCTCTGCAGGTGGTTAGTCTTGGGGAAGTGCTCCCTCAATATCTGGAGTAATGCAATAAACTCTGCTTGCTCCCGAGGTGGTCTACCAAATTGGAAATTTGCAAAAAATCGTTAATCATAATTCAGACTAAACACTAATATTTGCCCTTATGAGATCCGACTGGCTATACATATTCAAGATTTTATGAAGTTTTCCCTATTTAAACTTTTTTTTTTTGTAAAATCTGCCAGTATTGCAGTGCCACTGACACCCCTGGCATATTCCATCAGTACAAACTGCTCATCACTTTCTCCCACACACATTTCTCTGCACCTACCACCAGACTTCCCCAGGTGGTCTCAATAGCTCCAGACCAGGAACATTTTGTACTAAAACTATGGTTTTCCTGAAAGGGGAACATAATTTTCTTGCTTCAAAATACATGTTAGAGAAGAGATTTATGTTTTTATAAGATACTTTTACAGTTTCTATCAAACGCAATTTTGACAAAAATGCTCTGTAGTTTGAATATAGAGAAAACTCCCTTTGCAGGCTTGACTGAGCAAAAGAAATACCCAAAATACCTACTCCCAGCAGGTGAAAAGATGGATACTAGTCACAAGTTATTCATCAAAAGCTAGTAGAATTCTACAAACGTTTTTCTGCTTAGAATATCACATTTTGAAAACCTAACAACACTTACACTAAACTTATAGTTAAGTATCATACTATAATTATAGAATTAAATGCCAGTAATACTTCTTCACATTCTACCACTATGAAGTCTACTTTTCACTTCCAAAATATTTAAATTCCCTCAAACAATGGATTGGGGGAAAAAGTTCTAAGGAAAATAAAATTAAAAAAAAAGGGCATACTTAATATGTCTGTCTTGTTTTCAGGAAACTCTTCTTTTGCTTGAAGTTTGCACATTTTACAATAAAGCTTTTCAACCTACAATGACAGGGAGTATAATTTCCTTTCAAGTATTTGGGGCATGGGAGGCTGTTATCACTTTAAAAATATTCAGGATTTAAAATACTTTTGAAACAGTGGCAAGCAATTTCTCATAAAGCCTAATTAGTCTAAGCAGCAAATCACATTATTACAGAAATACTGTTTCTGGTATCCCAGCTTGTTCAGACTGAGCTTGGACATCAGCCACAGGTACACACACGCACTTGAGGTTACAACATTTTCGATATGATAAGACCAGGACTTGTCTGAACTTATCTTTGTAGCCAAGTATTTTCAAAATATGCTGTGATAAAAGCTCTCTGAAAGTGCAATGCCAGCCTAAAAAGTCTCTCAAAAGATTTTTAGCAGAAAATAGTGTGACCCTTCAAGCAATACTATAGGATGCATGGGACTGCACACATTTTTCTCAAAGCAGGATACAACCATGAGATGTTGTTTTTAAATTCTGCTACTCATGCCATGCTCAGAAAAATGGCAAAAATGTGCATTAAATTTTGTTCTTCTAAAGATCTTGGAAGCCAGTGTTTTATTTGGTAATGTCTCACTAGTTACTAATCAAAAGGAATTTGGAGAGAAGGCAACTCCATTGGTTTGATAAGCCATAATACCATTTAATTTCGTACTTTAAATATTTGCATTTTCTGAAACTGAATTCCTACAGTGAAGTGCAGGTGATTCAAAGGTCAGAGCTCTGTAGTTATGTCATCTACATTCACCTTGCTCACTTCAAGGGCAATGACTTAACAAGTGCAACAATGGCACTTTTCAGTGTTTGTCTAAGGAACTTCTTGATTAATTACTCTGGCCACATAGTTTTGCAACTGAATTAATGTATTAAGGCATTCTAAATTGCTGTTACAAGATAAAATGTCCCATTGCTAAGGTGCACATATCCATGTTCTCCATCCTGACCCAGAGCAGTGCAGTGCTTGATGCTTACTGGAAACTGAGATGTTTTTTTCCTCTACAATTCAAACCAAAGCCCAACGATTCACAGAGACATAACTTTAGAACTATTTCCAAATAGTTGTGTGGCTGTGTAGAACTCCACTTTGGGGGCAGACCAAGACAGGCATTAATTTCAAGAAAGTGACTCAGCTGAAACAGTACAGGTAGATAAATGAGGTTCTGTGGTTGCACGGAGCAGAAAATGCCATGGCATTGTAACTACAAGTCATCAATTCTTTCAGCACTTCATAAGCAGCAACAATATATAGAAGATGATGACTCCTGGTCTCAGTCAAATAGTAGTAATGAAGGAGGTAGAAATGAAGAGCTATGGCAGAAAAATCTCAGATAAAAAAGATACTTTCTTAGAAATCTGCTCACAGCTAAAAGCAGAGACGCAGTGGCAGAACAGCCCAACATCACTTTGTCACCATGCATAAGGAACTGTTACTCTCAGATTCCTCCTAATGAACAGCAGTGGCTGGAAAATGACCTCTGAGGACAGGATCCTTGGAGATTTGGCTTTAATTTATAAAGAGGGTTGTGACTTGACAACTGCCTCCGTATTTAGAGCAACAAATAGCATAATTGTATTTAAAATAATCTACTGGGAGGAAGATGACTTAGCAAAACTTACACAGAATGTGCTGCAAAACATAGTTGGGTTAGTAATGAACAATTTCAAAAGCTTTTAAAAATCGAGCTTTCAAAGTTTTTAATGAAATACTACCATTTAAATTAGAATTGTGATTTTTAGGGGTGCGGGTGTGTGTAATGAGCCCATTTAAAGTTCTGTTTCAGGAATGAAGCATTTCAGCAGATCTCTGTGACTGGAAGAGGGCTAAAGGGAGTCAAGTGTCCTTCTATAACCAATCCACTTCATTTACCACGCATATTCAAACATTAGCAGCTCCTGAATCACCCCCATAGAAAACATGGTTGAAAAGTAGACCACTGCCTGTGATAAGAGCTATTGTTTTTACTTCCTGAATGGCTTTTGGGACAGACCCTTTTAGAGTGGTGAAATCTCACAGGAAACATTAGGCTGCAGTTAATTCTGTAACATACAGCAGGTACCACACAGAATCTTGGGATAAAAGGTATTGTTTTTGTACTGGTCAAAACATCCTGGGGAAAAAAAAAAAAGTTATATTTCAGCAGCACTAAAACTACCAGGCTTAATTTAGACTTTATCTGAGACTGCCATCAGACCAATTTCCAAAAAAGTATTTGTAAAATGTCTGTGGGAAAGTGGATCTAAATTGTCTGGGTAAAATAATGGAAATAACTGCATAATAAAAACAAACTCGCCACTTATAATCTAGTGATGCCTATATAACTTAAGTCAAAATTACAAGGTGCTTATAATAACTTGAGTTGTAAGACGGGAATATAACCTGACATATCTATATAACTTGATATCAATATAACCTGAATCATAACTTTTATACTTATATAACTTGATATAAACAACTTTTCATACAATGTAATGGCTATTGCATGGTTAACTAATTGCTTAATGCTGAATAGAGAAAAACAGCAGAAAAAACTCGCNGATACTAAGCAATACTTTCTGTATAAATATACCACAGCACTTGACAAAGGTGGGTGAGTTAGGTGGAGATATCCCCCTCACCACCAACACTGCAATAAACAAATACCTGCTCTGTAGACATTGGTCTATGGGGATTTAGTTCCAGCCTATCTTTCAGGCATCACCAGAAAGAATCCCTTCCCAATGACTGCATCCACACAAAGCTTTCTGTCCCAAAATGTCCTACTGGTTGTGGTAGCAGCAGGACTGTTAGGAACTCCAATGTGGACAAGGATCAAAGCAATTAATACTGTGCTGTTTCTCCTGAATGTCATTCCTGTCTTGCAATAAAATAGTTAGTCTTGCTGGGAAATAAAGGTGGCTGTGCAGCAGTAGACACATACATGCTTCAAACACATACTCTTCTCTATGTATTACTTTGTCAATGTAACATGAAAGAAGACCACACATTTCAACACTAATTGTCCAATCCTAAATCTCAGCTTTCCCAGGCAATTTAATGGACTGATTGAAACAGTTTTTCTTATAAGACGCATGGACTGATTTCTTTTAATCATTATTTTAAACCTGGGTCCTTATGTTTGCCTTTAAAAGTCTCCAAAGGGATTTTCAGAAGCAAATTAATCCCTTTTTAGCATAGTTCCAGAGCTGAGTCAGTCAGACCATAGATGTAACTTTCTTACTTAATAGTTATGAATTATTTTCTTCTCATTATTTTGTTATGTTATTGGTTGAATGTATTTAACTACATTTTGCAGAATTAAAAACTAGTGACAGTGCAGAAAAACAGGAAACTAGTTTGTCACTACTAATGACATCAACTTATCCATCTGCTTTACTCCTCTAAAATTCTCCCATTCTAATGATTCCTCAGATCTTTTATTCTACTTTATGGTGGTTTTTTTCCCTGCCATTTTCTTAACTTGTTCCTCTTGTCTTGCACTGAGTGACTTGTATGCTTGTAAGTCTCCTGCAGCATCCTCATGTCCCAATGACTGGAATGGTCTGACATTCTTCCAAGCTAGTTGGCCCCTGTTTGTATGCTTTGATTTCCTCTTTAACTACTCAAGTCTGTGGTGAGCCTGAAACTTTTCCAGTTCAATTGCTTCCAGCTCTAACAGAAACTATAATTTGCTAGCTTTTTTTTGCTTCTTTTTTTTTTTCTTCTTGTAAAGCACTAAGACAACTAGCTTTGGACTTAAGAGGATGATTTTTATTTTTTTTTTGCCTTGTCACCTCCATTGCAACTCAGATAGTTACGGTCAGTCATTTAAAAGAAAATCAGAAAGACTATTACTAAAGCACTTAATGCATAAATCAGACCATTAAAAGCAGGCCACAGAACCTCTTGGGGATTCAGGATCTAAACAGCCTTCTAGACATTACAGGCTGGAAAATACACAAGAGGCAGCTCTAGTCATCCAAAGCAAGACTTAACAAAAAAAAGGAATGGACAGACAAAACACAAAGTAGCTCAGCAATTCAGTTGTTTACAGGCCTTAGTCAATACTCAAATGGAAGCTCTTTTCATACTTGCACATCTCTATCTGGCTACAACATTATCTTTGCAATGGCTGACTTGAACTATTTTTCCAGCTTCAACCAAGTTCTTTAAAAGACTCAGCTTTTTTGGATGGTGGGGGGTTTTGCAGGAAGTGCCTATGGGCTGTTGAACAGAACCAACAAGCCAATGTAGCAAGGAACACAAACCAGTTACTGCCCTGCAGGAATGCTTTCACAAATACGGTGGATGACATACAAAATGTTTAAGTGCTTTTACGGACATGGGTTAAATAGATATTTTCCTTGAGAGGCTGAGTTGTCTGAAGGAAGACGTGAATTGACCTTGCTCTCCACAAAGAGGTGGTGACTGACCCTGCGGGATGGGGAAGACTGGGGATATATGTCTTGATATTTTTTATTATTTTTGAATTGCAAGGCGCCTCTAGAATCTAAAATTTCTGTAATATGGATTGAATCAGTGTTTAACAGAATGGGTTCTGGTGGCTGGTTAGTACTGGTGTTCTTCAGGGACTGACTGATGTTGGGGACACTCCAATCTCCCAACTTTATCAGCAATATAGATGAAGGGACGTCATGTATCTGCTGCAAATGTAAAAGTGGAAGGGGGGGGATTACTTCACATGCTGGAAGGCAGGTTTGCCATTCAGGGGACATCAGTAGTCTGGAGAAAGGAGCCAACAGGAACCTTGTGAAGAGAACTGCCTCGTTCCTTTTTGGGATGAGGAGCTCCTACTGCTGTCTGCAAACAGGTGATGGGAGCATAAAATGAAGGCACAGCCAGGCTGTTGTTAGAGGTTCAAGGTCTCAGAATTAGAATCAATGGACACAAGTTGTAAAACAGAAAAATAGTATTGGACCAAAGGAAGTATTTCACCATCAAGTCCTGAAACAAGCTGCACCACAGCTGACCTCATCTCTTTGAGACTCTGGAACCTAACAAGAACACTATTCCTTCCTAGAGACCAAGGATTTTCGCTGTTCCAGGTTTATGTTTGTGTCCACAAATATGAGTGTGAGCAGATGTGTGCCCACAATTTAGTTCCCTGAATGCAGGACTATATTTGTGCCTTTCCATTGAAACATTCAAATCAACCCAAAATGTAAACAAGTCTTACCAAAAACAAAACAAAAGTTTAAATTTATCAGTTTTGTTGTGAGTTACACATGGCCGTATTTTAATTTCTGAATTCACTCAACTTGAACTCCTGCTGAAATCCTAAACTCTCCTCTGCAAACACACTTTTACCCATGGTGGAAAAAAGGATGGGAGTGTGGAGTGTGAGGGGGAATGGACTTGAATGCATTGTACAAAGAACAAAGCAAAGCCCCTCAACGAGCAGATGAGCAGTAAGATGTTGTGTGTGCTCATGTCTAAGGCAGTTAATGCAAACTATAGAATCAAACTTTCCAGTCTCACAAGGCTGGATGGAGATAGGTCTCTAAGCTTTGCTTCACAGAGGAGCATTCATCCCTTTGGAAAATAAAGGCATTCAGCTCCTCTAGACTAAAAGTAAAAAGCCACTGTATTTACTGAGTATTTATGGTATTACTCTCATAAATTCACTTCAAAACAGAACTTTACTTTTCCTCACATATTGTTTGCATAAGAAATAATTGAGCATACAATATTCAATGACATTCATAAAATATTCCACATATACATGAGACATATCATAAATCCTAAACTCCTGAAGAAAGATGAGTAGGAGGACAGCAGAGATCACAGTTTTAAGTGGATATAGGTAGAGCTATATTACCTTTGAGAATTAACTGGCAGTAAGTTCCATTTAAAAGAATATACATAAATCAAACTGAAAGAAAGAAGATTTTAGATTAGATACAAGGATGAAATTCTCCATTGTGAAGGTGGTGGTCCACTGGAACAGGCTCCCAGGGAAGTTCTGGATGCTCCAAATCCTGGAGTGTTCAAGGCCAGGTTGGATGGGCCTTTGTGCAACCTGGTCTAGTGGAAGGTGTCCCTGAGGATGGCAGTGGGGTTGGATGGAGGTGATCCTTAACATTCCTTCCAATCCAAACCATTCTGTGATTGTAACTCTCTGTTTTAACTGACTTTTGTTTTATTAAGAGGTATGGCTTCACTCCTATATTTGACTTTAACACTACACTCAAGAAAACAACACTCAAAAATGCATAAGTTGCTGGAATGAACCAGCAATAAAGGAAGAGGGCCTAGTTTAAGGATGAAAATTCCTATTATAGTCTCTGCAGTAAGTTCAGCAGCTGTCTGAACCACAAAGAATGACTGTGTGACATATTAGCTGCTTAAAAAGTGTCTGCCACAGCGTGACTTGCAGGGGCTGTATACTGAGTGTGTGAGTGAAACAGCGACAGGAGAAAGGAACCTGTAACAAGCAAGCTTGTACAAGCTTGTTTGGTGATTTCGTATACACATATCTCTAAACTTGGAGTACATTCCCTGTCTGCCACAGCGTGACTTTTTTTTAGGATTGTCTAGGATTTTTAGGAGGGATTTTTAGGAGTGTCTAGGAAACACTTCTGAGACCAGCTGCAGGTACAGCAAGACACCCTGCAAACCTACAAACTGCAGACACAAGCCAACAAGCACAATATTATCATAAGGCTTCTGCCCAAGCAAAATGGGCAAGTCTAGAGAAGACACCACTTCTAACCCTTTAGCTGAAATCAAAGGTTATTTACATTCTTATAGTGAACTTGGTGAACACACAAGCTGAGCTTTCCTAAAGATATTAATACTTATATAAATAGCTTAACCTCTACTACTATTTTCTCTCTATTGCACAAACCTGTCGTTTAGATTCTTCCTAAATGGTAAATTAAAAACAGTATCTCAAAAGTTATTACATTTTATTATACTGAAGAATCATAATATACCTAAAGCAAAAAAAAAATGTTTCAATATGTAATTGAAAGTATTTGTATAGTTATAAATCACTGCACTATTTTACCCATACTTAAAATTTTTTAAAGTAACTGATAGGTAGTTTTGGAAAGGAAAAAATAAATTTTAGAAAATCAGCTAAAAACTGTAACTTACAGGAAAAACCTCTCTGCACCAATAATAAAAGGAGTTCTTCTTTAAGCTCTTTAACAAATGATCTAAACCAAACTGTTAGAACAGAGGAATGTGAATGACTAAACAAACCCTTCAGTAAACATTCCCCAGCTGCAGTTTTCAGTCTAATACCAAGTTAAAATGTGGAGACTCCATCTACCTTCTGCAAAACGATTAAACTTCTGAAGCAAAGCAACATTATATGACACACATGACTCACAAACCAAAGTCACTGCAAACAAAAAGCACTAGACATTTATCTCTTAAAAACAAAAAAGACACCAGGACTGGCACCAGTCTGCAATGCAAGAAAGAGCATGTGATACTTAGACGTTTATGTATTAGTTTAAAAATAAGCTAGATAAGCATGTGATGAGTGACAATTTTGTACTTGACCTTTGCTTTAATAGCTTCTTCTCAAAAAGTCCACACAGACATCAACAAAACTCCTAAAAAAAAAAAAAAGCTAAAACCTTACAACTTATCCAGTGTGTTGAAAATAAACCCTAAAACCAAAATTCTACGTAGAAAAATAAAAAACATATGTTTTGAAGGATAAATTCAGAAAAAAAGTTTCTTCTTTAAAAAGCATTGAGATCTTCTTGTAAATCAAGCTGATGAAATTCAACATGTTAAGTTACAGAGACAGAAGCTTGGGGTGTATATTTCCACTGGGAATATTTCACTCTGCCTAGCAGGCAAGGAATTTGGAAATAAGAGTTCCTCTTTGCTGAGGCTGACCAGGCCTACAGGATTGCACAGGAAATTCTTTTAAGTTAGGAAATGAGGACGCATTCTGCATGGGACAAGAAGCCCTTACTTTAGGGTATTACTTTCTGAAGTGTGAAACCACATCACTTACCTCTGGAGTAAGGGTCTCCACCAGCATTAAGCAAGTCCATTATTATCCATAGCGATTGTATCTGAATCCTTGTGAGTTTTTCTCTAGCTGCTTATATTTATTTAAAATATCCCAGAATCACTGAGTGGTTGAGGTGGGAAGGGACCTCTGGAGATCATCTAGTGCAAGCCCTCACTGCTCAAAGCAGCAGCAACCAGAGCAGGTTCAGATGACTTTTGATTATCCCAAAGGACGGACACTCCACAACCTCTGGGCAACCTCTGCCAGAGCTCAATCATCTCCACTGTAAAAAGAAGCTTTTCTTACATTTAAATAAAATTTCTTATTCTTCAATTTGTGCCCCCTACCTCTTGTTCTGTCCCTGGAGAGTACGAAGAACAGCCTGGCCCTGTCCTTGTTAGGCACATACACGCACACACTGAAAAGCTCACAGCCCTTCCACTGGGCCTATTCCAGCCTCTCTTTATCTCTCTCATATCAGAGAGCTCCAGCCTCGACCCACTACTCCAGGTGTGTCCCACCAGGGCTGGGCAGAGCAGAAGGATCATCCGTCTCCACCCTCTGGAGACACTCTGCTCAGTGCAGCCTGGGAGGCTGTCGGTCACCTTTGCTGGCTCATGTTTATCAAGTTATCATGTTATCACTTTTTTTGTGAAAAGAAGCCTTAAGAATGCCCATTTTAAACAGAAGGTAAAGAGATGTATGGCACAGAGTTTCATATTTGAGGCCTAACCTCACAATTAGTTCTGTGTTTTACCTATATATATATGATGGTGTCAGTGGTGATATTAAGTTTCAGAAGCAAAGCTGTTAACCACAATCCTAATAGCATAACATTCTTTTAAGCTTCTTTCTTCATTTTTGTTTAGTGTACTCAAGATACAGAGTAAAGACATGAGTCCCCAACCACTCCTGATGTAGGCTACTAATCTCCCTATAAATGAGCAACCAACAGTAATTCTGAAAAAAGGAATTAATCATTACAATAAATCATCAAAAGAGATAAAAAAAAGTTTAAAAAATGAATTTTCATTTACCACCACCCCCCTAAGAGCAACCCCTTCTTTATCCTGAAGTCCGAACCAAATATGGCAACATGAGAAAAAATTTCCCACTGCTTCAAAAAAGTCAGACAACTAAACCCCATTTGTAAGGATAAAGCCTGTTTTAAGTAACACTGACACAATCCCACCAACAGGCACTCTGGTTTCTTGACTCCTAGGGAATGATATGCAAACAGGAAAGCACCAGCTTTCAGACTTGCAGTTGCGTCTGCAAGAAAGGACATTAACGAGAATCACACAACAAGTTCCACTTTCATCATGCCAGGACTATTTCTTTTGGATTCACGCTCTTGCTATACGGGACAAGAGGAGTCCCTGAAGATGTAAATAAGCCAAGGGAAAAAGAACAGATTAAACAGAGGCCTAAAGACCTGTCTCCTTCACATGAAGATATACATGACTTAATGCTACACTGCTAACTATAACTGTCAAATTTAGGCTCATTCCATACAGACCTTTCATGTCTGGAAAGATGGTTTAGGCAAACACAAGTCAGAAGCCCCATCGAACACCTGACATACTGATGTAAACTTTTACTTTGGGGAGCTTCCTCTATCAATAGAAACATCTGATCTTAATTTTCTAGACACAGTAGTTGGTGAGCACTTGACTGAAGTCTTCTGTACATCTTGATGTACATCAGAGCAGAAGGGAACACAGAACACTTCTACAAGCCTCACTCCACACTCCTCAGCAGAACTAGCATACTGAAAGAAGTTATACATCCACCTTTTGTTACAGTCTAAACACAGATCTTTTTTTCTCCTCTCAATTGAGTCTGGCCTTAAGGAAAGGATGACAACTTGAACAAGGGAACTAATGAGTGATCTCTGTCAGGAGGGAAGAAGCATACGAAAGATCTTCTCTAGGCAGGGAATTATCCAGTTAAGTTAATCCCAAACACAACTATTAATAGCTGGGTTGGAACCCACTCTAGGTGCTCCTCAAGTCTTCACTTCTGCATTTGTATTTCTCTACTTGGAAAAAAACCCCAAACATCTTCTAGGTAAAAACTCAAAACAGACATGATTTTCCACACCCTCCCATGATTGATATCCAGTTGACAGAGAAAGCAATTACCTTTTGAGTGCCCTGACTTTGCAAGTCCCCCTATTTAGTGCAGTACTGCTGCACAGAGCTGTGCAGCAAAGCAGTCCAGAAACACTGCAGTATTTTTCGTGATCTGCTGCGTACCCTCAGTTTCTAGAGCAGCAACTTGCCCAGAAATACATGATCCTGAAGGGACCTCAAACTCAGGTATTCAATCTCATTTGTACCAGCAGATGGTTAGCAAAAAACCAAGAGATTTATCAGACACAATTCATCTTGGTACAGTGGAAAAAAACCTGAAACAACTAGTCAAAAGAAAATTTAAGGCAAATATTTCAACAGGTTTTTGTTAAGACTCCTCGTTGGAAAAAATTTTTGTGTATCCACAAAAATTTACCATTTATTGCCTAAATTGCACAACTGGGGATAGGGCACCCTTCAAGTGCCTCTTTTAAACTTAATTTATTCTCAGTGTAAACACTAACTCTTCTAACACACATCTTGTAGTAAAAGCAAAAGAAGGAATACAGAAATCTGCTCTAAGCATCTTTTATTTTTCTAGTATCTAAAGCACAAATAAAACTATTACTCAATTCCATGTAATTTGTTTTTTGCAATCAGGAATTTGATCTTTTCCAAGAATGACAGTCAAGAATAACCATAAAGAAAATATGCGAATTTTGAGACTCTTCAATAACATTAGCAGATAAAGAAATAACAGGGATCATGTAAACTATCTAAAAAAATAAGGGTCTTGTAATCTAACAGGTTCAAAATTCACATCTTACTTGAACATTAGCATAAATATTAGAATTAAATTGATTAGATTAAATTGATAGTGCTAAATTGATTTTTTTTTCCTTTCCCATATAAATAAGCCATATAAAGATACGATCCCACACAAAACATTTGAAATATTATTATTAATCTTGGAACATGTTTCATTGGATTTTATGCCACCTATTATCTTCTAAGCACAATCTTAATATTCAACTTTTCATTTATTACTTGCTTTGATTTTTTTAATAGCACCTTTTCTTCAGTGATTTTGTTCCTATGTTCCATACTAATGAACACAGTTTAAATGCCTTATTCCTCTCTATTTTTCAAATCTTATAAATTCATGCATGTCAATGAGATTATCATAAACACATGCTATTGTGTACTTGATAGGTAACATAAAATAATTTTTTTTTTCAAGTTCATGTATCTTGTTCATGGAAAACTCTTTTTCCATCAAAATTCTCTCTAGATCAAGTCTAAGAACAAATTCAAGCACAAGATATTTCTCAAATCTGATTCTTATTTTTACATCTCCCTCAACACATTTCCCTCCCAGGTCTCCATAAAAAATTCCACCTTGACCTGAAAGGGCACAAGAGACACTTCAGTCAGACCCTTTGACAAGATGCTTTCATTTTTGGTGACATTTAAGATGTCATACTGATGCCAACAAAATAAGTTGGTTTTGTTATTAGGCAACTGAAAGTTACCGGATTCTGCTGATGAGCAGTAAAGGCATGAACACTTAGCTTTAAACATTTAGGTTGTATAACACTTTAAAAAATAGGTCACTAAACTGAACTATGAGTACATTAAAGTCCAGGCATTTCTCATACTAACATTCAGCAAGACAGTATTTTCGAAAAACAATGGTTTCTCTAGTGCTTGTCTTGTTTTTCTAGTTTGGGGTTTTTTTTATGTGAAAAGTTGGGACTAAAGGCAACACAATATCAATTGTAAGTTTGACATAGGAGCTATTTCTCAGTCTTTACTGTAATCTGAGAAATGAATAAAGTGTTTCTCAGCATTTTGTCCAGATTTCCCTTAGGAAATACGTATGTGGGCGTTGAGAGAAGGGACGCAGATGAATGCTCTGCTCAACAGGGAGGAATTTATCTCCAACCTCAGAGAGCAGACTGATGTCAGAATTAGGGATATATAAAATTGCAAACAACTTCAAAACGATCTCTTCTCTGACAGACTACAAAATGCAGCTTGTTGTGTGATCCAAAACCACTTCTGCAAGTAAGCATCTGCCAAAGAGGCAGGCAGGGAAGTTGCCTTACAATACTCTGTGCTAACCTGCAATCAGGTTCCAGGATGTTAAAGCTGTCTCATCTTCAGAATCAGCCTTCAAAGTAATCAGGAATGTGGCATTGAAAGGATTGAGCTGACAGTGCAGGAAACTGCTTATCATAGTTACACACAGCAAAATCAAACTTGGTGTCCCCCTCCACTCTTTGCCTTTCCTCCACATAGCTTAAGCTGGAAACTGGGGATTGTGATAAATTCTGGTGATCTTCCTCTAGGGTTAAGAGAGTCACAGTGTGGGAAGCCACCTAGTGACAGAGGAGCACAAATATGCCTGGAGCTGCCCAAAGTTTTAACGAGATGACGCAGTTGGAGTTGTTTTTCTCACTGACTTACAAGTTGTGTGGTATATTGGAGTTTAGAGAATTGCACAGTGATTTCTGGCAAGTTTTATGAGTCCTACTAAGTCTTCTAAATGAACTGTGAAATAGAAAATTTTCTCTAGATGAGATGTACAAGAGCAAAAGGAATTATATCAAAATGTATAAGGAGAAGGTCTGATGCAAATTTTAAACTCATGGTGGCACTATGAACAGAAGAAGTTCAAATTTGTGAAGCTGGAAGGAAATAACCTAAGGGAAGCAAATGTGCAAAAATGGAAACAATCAAAACAAACTATTTTCTTCTAACTCGAAGCAGAAGTAATTCAGCAGACTTGAAAGAGGAAGTTTTCATGACCCAGAAAAAATAGCTGTAGAATTTACATGTACTTAACCAGCATTTTTCAAAAATTGAGAGCTCACAAAGCAGCATGAACACAAAGCACTGAACAGAAAGATTTCCAGGCCAGTAGTGCTCAGTGTGTACAAACAATGTCATAATGATTTTTGCCTATGGCAAAGAACTTCACCAACATATACCTTCTGACTCCACTGAAAAACCTCACTGCATAAGAACTGCATATGACAGAATTATGAGAAGAGACAAGTGGACAATACAGATTTAGATGTCAGTTTACTTTGACATCATCAAATAGCACCATTGAAGCAACAGTCACAAAATCCATCATCATAACAACAGGGAAATTAAAAATATGTGTTCCATTACATTCTAATACAGGCAGTATTAGAATATAGTAGGAAATTGCCATTCTGAATAGCAGAATAGAGCCAAAGAAACAACTATTAACAGGAATAATTCACAGGTGTCATATGTCAGCAAACTTAACGAGAGACTGGCCAAGCATTTCTTGGAAAGGACAAGATGCATGCTGTTTATTGAACACATGCTTCTCCTAGAGCCATTCTAACAGCAATGAAAAATACAACCTGAGATAGGAATAGGAGATTTCAAGTCATACCACAAATGATCTCATGACTGCAGGTATTTGATGTACTAATGAGAAAAGTCCTTTAAAGATTCTTTAAATGCTCTTTTTTTACTTTTTTTCTCACAAAATTACTCTTGGCAGAGGATCACGCTCTAATCCATACAGGGGAAGTAAAGAAGCCCAGTTCAGGATTACTTGATCATTGAAAAAGACAGCATGACATTAGAGAAATTCAGATCCTATAGCTAAGGGGTTTCACAAGTTCGGTACTTGAAATCCCAGGAATAGAACTGAAATTCAAAGAAGTGAGTTTAAGCAGTGAAGACTCTAAAAATGAGAAAGAAGTAGCATTGTAAAGAGAATAATGTTGTCAGAAATCATGAAGGTATGTACAAAGCTGAAAAATAACAGTCTTAAAGCATAAGAAAAAAATTGTTTCTTACAGGGAAATAGTGATAAGTTTCTATCCTTATTATACATTTAATAGAGGTATGCAATAAACTTTTTGTGTAAAAACATCTTCCTTTTTATGAGGGATCATCTTCAATTCAAGATCATTTTCCTTTCAAGGTGAGCATGGTGGCAGACATTTACTCTAGAGGGATCTGCAAAACATCAACATCATATTCACTTCTGATCAAAGCAATTTTGTATCATACAGATCAACACAAACGGCAGAAATACTGTGGGCAACAGGAGGAGAAATTGAAGATATCAACAGCTTCCACCTTCCCAACAGCAGAAGTGAATTTATCATACTAAACTCCATACAGTCACACAAAGATGATCATGCCTGATACTTTGTGGGATGTGGAGGACCACAACTACCTCCACCAAGAGAGAGAAAGGGGTACCTCCTCCTCCTCCTATCCTCCAGCTCTTCCCTGAGCAATCAACCCCTGCAAGTTGCACCAGCAGATGGAGGTTTTGGCACTGAAAATGAGCTGCAGAAGACAGAAATCGAGCTACTCAGGAGGTCTTTTCCTGACCCAGTCCACTTAACTTTCCTTCCTGCATTCTTAAATGACCTGTCTGCATAAGCTGCTGAAGGAATCCACCCTGTAAACACACCACTTTTCTGCATGAGGAAGCACAGGTGGGCAAGGACATTCTCAGCCATGAGGACACAGAAACAAGACAGACACACAGAACAGAAATGACTACAAGCACAGCAGCTGGTTAGATCAGAATGCCAGTCACTCTGATATATCACCTCTTTATTATAAACAATACCATTTTCCCAAGTTTTCAGTGAAATTGCTACCATGAAGCACCCAGAGATTTTGTGGCACTTTTTTTAACAGATTATTACATATAATTTTATATTCCTTCTACAAATATAATTGTAATAATTGCAAGAAATTAGCAATAAATGAAGAAGAGAGAAATCTTTCAAAGAGTGTCATCAATATGCTATTTAAATATCTAATTAAGAAATAATGACCTTAGATGTGAGTTACAGTAAGTAGCAGTGGAAAGAGACCTTTAGGCAAAAAAAGTAGATCATTAAGACTTTCTGCTGTAAACAACTGGTTTTCCTTTTCCCTCAGTCACAGCAACGTGGTTTCTGCAAGTTTTAGACTACTATCTTTTCAGATTTTATGATTGAAATTAAAATGCCTAGATACACACAACTATGTAATCCATAATTTTCATTATAATTTTCATTGTCCTGTGAATTGTGCCAAAACAGAACAGATTAGTATCTGTTACATGCACATTTGAGATACATGATTGGTAGACAGTATGGCTAAAATCTAAATATATGAACATGGAAATATTGCTTAAAATATAAACAAAAAAGCCTGATGCAGAGGTTTCCTTTCAAAAACACATACATTATCTTGCTAGACTTTCTACTTTCCCTGTTTCTGAGGGTACCTGACAGGATAGGCTCCAGTATGTCATCAATGTTTGAGCTAAATAGTTATGAAAAGTGCCTACTTAATATTATAAGGTAAGGTAGGGCCAAAGTAATTATATATAGCTTCATATATTTGAAGTTCATATATTTGAGTGAACTTCCTGGGGAGTTCACTCAAAGCATTTACCTTGAACTCCACTAGAAGTAAATACAATATGGGTGCATGTAATATGTAATTATATACTAATTGTATTATTGTAATCCAAAGAAATACTATTTTGCCTCTCCAAGCATAATAACAAATGCAAATCAAAACATATTTTCCTCTTGTAGTCCAAAAATCAAAATCTTTTTTTGACTTCAGCATCACTTACCTGAACACCTTGAAAAATAAAATATGAAAATGTGTATATTATTAATAAACAAACTAAATCAGGTAAATTGAAGATGTAGAATTCATCCTTGTAAGTAGTCAAAGATTTTTGCAAAGTATGAGCAGATTTGTGATTCAGACTCACTATTCATTCAAAATGGTGACAGCGATATTATGGAGGGCAATTTGAAAACATTGTGTCATGGCTGGACAGACAGAAATACACAGGCACTTGCCAAAAAAACCAAGTCTTTCACTGTCAAACAGTAGGTGATCCAATTTTTCACATACCAGGAAGATTTTCATTTTCCATCTCTCTATATATTTTCAGCTAGAGATAACTTTGTACTAAGGAGCAGATTTCAGTTCACACAAGAGCAAACACAGAAAGTCAAAGAAATAGCTGTTCTGCTGAACTGATGAGATTATTACTGAAATATCCCATGAATTTCAGCACAGAAAGGCACTGGCTTCACATGCTCTCACACTTAGGCCACAACATCCTTATCTGAAAAATCAAAGATATTTTGATATGGTTTTAAGATGTTGACTCCCAGAAAATTCATCTCTGTTACAAAGAAATCAGAGGTAATGTGAACATACAAAGCATTTTCAAAGGTGGACCCACAGATATAGGTGATGTTTGCTGAATGCCACAAAAAGGTAGAAAGCTGGCTCAGACAGTTCAACTAGCCAAAAAATCTCAACAGACAACACAGGTCAGAGCTCAGGGATTTAATAGTCACAGTTAAGGCCTCTTTTTGTTTAACAAAAGCAATTTCTTAGTGTAATTAGAAGAAAATCTAGTGGATGCTAGTAGCTCTCTGTACTACTTCGCTAAATATTAATTTTAAATCACTCATTAGACTGGCTGGACCATATGCAGGTATCATTAGACACATATTTGAGACAAAATACTGCAGTAGATTCCTGAAGTGTTCCCAAGGACTTCAGTATCTCTCAGGGGAGTACCTTAAGCTGGCAAAGGAATAAATACTGTCCTGACTGGACTCTATACATCTGTCAGTGTATTGGCATTCAAATCAGAAGCAAAAACTGCCCCTCCACCAGAGCAGGCAAATAGGCCCTTGTGCTTCTCTTTTTGATCTCTGTTGACATTCTCCTCATTTTTGAGATTATGTCACTGCTCTCCTTACATACTGCTGGCTGGGGAAGTCTACTGATATTTCTTGTTCTTCAAACATCTCACCCAACTGCAGCAAAGAGATGGAATATGATCTCCTTTAATGCCAAAAGCAGCCTGAAATAGGTTCATTGATTCAATGAACAATATCTGTAGCAAAATGAATCTATGCATCCCACCAAAAACTTTCCAGACCTTTTATCAGCATTATTTTACCTTTTTTTCACAATCTAACACCTCAAAGGTACCTAGTCAATAAACACGGGAAGTAAGGAAAGAGAAAAACAGCTAATGCTGTGAAGTTTAAATATGAAAAAGTTAACTGAATCAAATATTTCAGATAACCACATTAGAAAAAAAAGTAGAGGGTTGAAAGCATTTCATTTCAGTTTATGACCTTATATTTTTTTTTTCAAAATTTAAAAAAAAGCAAAATCAAAAACACCAAAACCCAAATTACCTACACTTTCATGGACATACAACTCCAGGGTATTTCATAAATTCGAACCTAAACAAATGCTGAAATGAAATATATTAAAGAATTATTACGTGATCTTATATAAATTAAAATTCAGCTCTTGGAGAAAATTCAGTTCTCATATTCCCCAATTTATGAAACTGAAAAATCTGCTTACAACAGAAAATGATGAAGGAATAGAATTTTTACCTTTCACAATACATAACCAGGGAAATATTCCTGCTTGGGAAAATCAAGATTGACAATAGTAACTCTTTAGCTTCTTTATAATGCTGAAGTTTTGGTCACTTGATTTATAAAACAAACTGAGTTCTGTATGTAAAACTACTTTCATTTTTTTTATTCTGCTAGATTCGGATCCTTTGGCAGCTTGGGAACACTTTGAACGACCACCACTAGATAACATGACTTAAAACACCCCCACAAAACTAGCAGGATGCATCAAGCTTCTAAGCACTACTATGTGTGCTCACTCTCAACACAGCCTTTGCTAGCAAGGGCTGTGCACGAGCAAAAAGTTTTCATTTCAACAACACAGAGTACTAAGCTTGAAGTGTTAGGCTTTAATTAGCATTCAAGACACAAAACCAGATCTGAAAATCTTTCTGAGATAAACTAACATGTTGGTCTTCTCTAAGATGCTCCAGCACTGCAGGAATAATCTAGTCTAACACATGCATGTACATTGCCATGTTCCTTTTGGGTTTGAATTCCCTGCTCAGTGTATTTTAATTCTTCTCCAACCAGTCATATGAGCAATTTGCCTGCTCCATTAGGAGAGGTAGAAACTTCAAAAAGAATACAGAAAGCACTTCGGCAGACCTTTGTGCAAACCCACCCACCAGTAAATTCTAGTGTGGGCTCATATTTAGGTGATATTATACTCTTCTCATGTTTCCCAGGGCATACAGAAAAAGCACAATAAAGTCGTATTTGAACGCATGTGAATGGTAATAAGGGAGTTCAAGTCATACCAACAACAAAAATACATGAGCAATAGATCAAGCTTCAAAGCAGATAGAGAATAAATTAACATGTGGAAAAACAAGTCTCATCCCATTAGAGAGCTGTCTAGGTGGTTACATGGGTTATGAAACTGTCATTAATGAGGATGAGACCACAAGGGTAAAAAGATTTTTCCCTAGACCTAAATCAAGTTGTAATACAAAATGAATTTTAGAACATTTCTCTTTCTTACTTCAAACTAACAGAATTATCACATTAGGAGATTAGTTTAAAAATTTATGCCTTTTCTCCAAACAGCATTTAACATGCTTTTCTACTACTATTACCTGGCTTGTTCCAGTAAGATGATGATCTGTGTAATATATGCTTATGACATAAATAAAAGTGGAAGAGATTTAACCTAATGTCCTTAATTCAAAGCAGAAAAGTCTTTTGGAATATAGGAACAAATTGCTATTTCTAGGTTCAGATCTACTAATATCGCTACAGGATATACAAAGATTAAGACAGCTATCTGGGCACCGTGACAATCCCTCGTTTTTAACTGCCCATTTTAGAGAAAAAGAAAAAAGAATAATTGGTTTGAAAAATATTGCAAAGTGTTTTCTAAACAATAAAAGAGAAAGCAAACAATACAGAAAGAAAAGATTACTTATTTCTTATGGGGAAATTACAGAGGCCAATCTACTGCTTGTATGGGATGGTAAGGACTTCTTATGCACCTGCATATGGAAAAATGAAGAGTCACTAAGATATCTGCATGTCAGAGAAGTCTGGTAATCTCTTGGGCCTCCATTCCAGTAACTCACCACTAGTCTCTGCAAACATACTTGGAAACTCTGAAACATACTCCTGGGACAGGAGCTTTTCTCTAGAGTCACGGTCTGTTGACAGAAACCACCAACTGTCGTGGTAAATTAAACAAATAGGTTGGATTTCTCAATAAGAAAACAACAACCCTCAGGACAATCAAAATTAACAGTAGGAAAAAACTGTCCATTACTGTAAAAAACAAAACTAAATATAAAAAGCGCCAAACACAGAACAAGACACAGGTCCCTGTAAAGGCAGAGCAACAGCTTTTTAGGGACAAACATGCCACCATGTAAAACCTCTGAGCTAGCTCACTACTGACAGAAGTAACATCTGATCTTCATGGATACTCCATACCTAACGGGGTTTTGTTTTGGTTTATTTTTAATTAATATTATTACACACTGCACAGTGTAGCAGAGACACAATATGTCTGTTCCTTGATAGGACAGATATGATTTATACAAACAGCTCAGGACGCTCATGTACAGCAGCAGACTGGGCAAAACAAACACAGAGGGATATCCCGTATGTAGGCACGCCTTTGTGCTTGGGCAAGAACATGAAAAGTTCACAGCTACTATACAAGGACAGAAGTCTTTAAGTCAGGACTCTTTTTCCTCTATTTTTGAGAGGAGAAGGAATCAATAGAAGAAGTCTAAAGTCAAAATTGCCAAATCTGACACCATCTTGAGTTAAGAAACAGACCCAGATGGGTACGAGAGACGTCTTAACAATCAGCACTTCTGGAGACTAAGATCCCAAAAACTAAGTGGTACTTCTGAACCCTCAGAAGAATAGTTCCAGCTGGCAATGTCCATGTACATAAAGGAATTCATCCTACTGGAGAAGGAAAGGGGTTAACGTGAGCCATCAAAGACTCCAGTGCTTTGGGGAGGAAGGAATATACATGCTCCAATGAGCCTTTTCTTCTCCCACAGAATTACAGAAGAGGCCAAGGTTTCATTAAAACCCCAGCTGGAAATGGTAATTCAGCACCACCTGTCACAGCCCCGTGGGCACCCCCAGGCCCTCGCTGACCTGCCCAGCCTCAGCTGCAGCCTCCCCAGCCCACTCTGCACCAGGAGCCCCAGTGAAGCTCAGGCTTCTGTTCCCAGATCCGGCTTGAGCTTTAGCACCATGCCTGCCTCCAGGCCTGCACTCATCTCTGTCGGGTTTTCTCTCACTGGTCCGGACTTGGGCTCCTTAATTCAAGCCTCGAGCCCACCCA
>VZTB01006893.1:962960-996080 GCA_013397245.1 Thryothorus ludovicianus | reverse complement strand
AGAAGATGGAGAGAAGGTGAAGAAGAAGGAAGAAACTCAAAAACCATGAGGTTCCTCCATCTTGGCAATACCTACCCCCCTGTACCAAAACCCAAAAACTACTTTTACACCCTGTAACAAACTCACTATTGCTCTATTTAAACTCCTGTGACTTGTAATTCTTCTTTTAAGGTTGGCAATCATTCCCACAGGCTAAAATCCAAATCACAGGTGTTTTTGGGCTGTGTGCCAGGGTCTCTGACACCCCTGCTCAGGTCCCTGAGCCTCCAGGGCAGTCAGAGACAAGCCCTGGTTCCCACAATCTCCTCAGACCTGCATTATTTGCACTCTTCTCCCCAGGCCTGTCTCACCTCACATCCTTTTGAAGCAGACTGGTGCCCCTGGATGAGCCCAGACTCCGGGTGATCATTTCACCACCCAGGCACAGGTGTGACTCTTGGGGATGTCCTGTGCAGCGCTAAGAGCTGGACTCTGTGATCCTTGTGGGTCCCTTCCAACGCAGCATATTCTGTGATTATGGAATTTTCCATGTCTGGGGCTGCTCATGAGTCCCACTAGCAGCCCCCATCTTTGCCACACTGCTCAGGCCCCACGGTGTCCTGCTGGTGTGGGCACTGGCTGTGCTGATGGCACCCTCGCATCCCCTCTTGGCCTCCCTCATGGAGAAGCTCTGCTCATGCTGCACCCAAGTGCTATTGTTTAACAGCGTCAGACAAAAATATTTCAAAAGAGGAAACCACTATTTTTAACAAAGTATTTTTTATTATTTTAGGACCACCTAGTCTGATTCAAACTCATCTCCTAATAAAGAGCACTGTACCAAAAAATAGTCTTCAAAGTTTTCTCCAGTCTCTAAACAGAGAAAACTCAGGTCCAATGTGTTGGTACTAAAATTGACATAACTAGACTACTAAGGCAGAGCTGATAAAATTAGCACAGTGACTAACACATTCTGTGTCTTGTTCTTCGTTTGTTACATTTTAGTATTTTCAGAATCTGCTGAGCACTGCTGCCTTTTAAAACTATGCTTTGTACTTAAAACCCAGACCAACACACTAAAAAGTGACCTATGATACACAGCTGGAGAGGCTGGGAAGGGGAGAGGGGAAGATAAAGACAAGAAAACCCAAGAATCTGTATTTCAGCAGACGAAAGCAGGCAGTATAACATAGATTGACATAGTCGTTAATTTAGGTGTCTTATACAACTAACTTCTTTGTTTGAGGCTTTAAGAATGCTTTGGTCTTATCAAGTCATGTTTGACTTCCTTCTCCATGAAACAGGTACGGTTTTGTGGTTTCCAGTATTTTTTTTAATACTGTCCTATGGTAGAAAATAGGTATTTAATTGACCTGAGAACAGCAAGAACTACCACACAACATAATTTTTGTTTGAAAATGGAAAGGTTTCTGAGAGTAACTTCTTAGGAGATGTTAATTGTCTACAGTTTGATCAATTTGGGAAATAATTGTGTTTTCAAAACCCAGTAAAAAAATACATCTGCCCAAAATAGATAAAAAAAAGTTTCGAATGGCTGCTACCCTCATCAGTCACCTAATGCTAAGGGTACATACCCTTAATTAATACATTTCCCTTGTATTAACCTCTGTAATGAAACTAGTAATAATCTGATATTTGAAATAATAGTATTTCTAATTTTCCTATCTTAAATTCATTATTATACATCAAAAGACATGAACAAGACCATAACTCAATTAACTTACAACCCTGACAACATTTACAACTAGAAAGATATTATAACATTACACTGTGATAAATATTAATGGAAAAGGAAAATTTTTACCATCTATGAAATGTTTATGAACATGCCAATCTAAACTCAGAACTGAGATACACCACTTTTTTTTTCCCCCCTTCATTCTAGGTAGTAAGTTCACACCTATCTGGGATGCCCAGAACAATGCATTTTAAATTTAACCACCAGGGAAACTATTATATAAATTAGAGACGACGAGACAATCGGAAGAGTAGTTGTGTGATTTTTGTTGTTGCTGCTTTGTTTCTTTTTTTTTTTTTTAATTAAATTGACAATATGGAAGGACAGCAACTGGCACTGATAAAACGGAAACAGCAAGGGAAGGATGATTAAAATAGAATTCCTCAAAGTAGGAGTATGGAACAGAAAAATGCTTATAGTCTTATGGGGAAATAGGTATCCAGAGTTGATTGACAGGAGAGAGTAGCTGGTTCAAATGAATGTAAGAATGAAATATACACATGAAGACTCTTTACAAACAGGTTAGAGGAGCAAGACAGAAGAAATTTTATCTAATTAAACCATTAATACATCTGGGCTGAAAATCACATCAGATAGATAGTAACAACATTTATAGATCATTATGAGTTACTAACAATATTCAGGAACAACCACCTTAGAAATCAAAAAAAAATAGAGGGGAAAAAACCCCTATAAATGCTCATTTCTTCTCATAACCAAATAGGCAAGGATTTATCTTCTAAAGTAAATGCAATTTAACATCTTAAACTACTTAAAAGTGGTCATCCTGCCTCCTTCTGTGCAGCTTAGGAGAAATAAGCCAGATCTGCAGGAAGAGATAAAAGGAATTCCTCTGCAGGACTGAATGTTTTGTAAGTTTGGAAGATTCTTACCCTGTATTGACGGAAATTATTTCTATCAGTGGATTCTTCCTAATCTTTGGCAAATCCAGTCGTGCTCCCCCCAAACGTTTTCCATTATCCTTTTTCTGACCCAGCAGTCTCACAGAATGACCTTCAAATTAAACAAAAAGAATGCAGTCATTACAAAGAACAAGTCTTATCATAGTTGTTTCGATTTGCTCTTCTTCAGAAGTAGTGTTTATATTTCAAAGACTGAAAATGAGAATGAGATGTAATAATATAATTCCACCAGCTGGAGAGCATTTAAAAAGAGGCACTGACAAATAAAATAAATCATCTTAAAATGAGCAAATTATTTCATCCAATTATCTTTTCACACTTGTATTTTCTGTTTTATATGATTAAAATTACCTAAGCAGTCTTATTTTCAGATTCTCTAGCAAACAACAACATAGCAATAATATTTAAATGAGTTGTATGGCAGGATCAAAAGATTTTTCAAAAAAATTTCATTCAAACCCAAATTAGTAGGTAATAAACAAATAAATACTTTTTTACCTTATTCCATGGAGAACCAACACATTTCAAGGTTACTTGACTGTGTAAGTCGGAAAGTGCTGCAAAGCATATCTTCACATGTCCATGGCTAAGCTGACTACTAAAATTTGCACATATTCCTCCAACACCAGGACAACTGCAGGTCAGAAAACTGCCTCACAACTACTTTCCTGAAGCCATTAATATTCAGGGAGTGAAATACAAATAATTTCACCAATTGCCTATAACACCAGTCATATCACGACAAGTCCTGTATTTAAAGAGCACAAATAAATGACAGGGTTCACTGATATGTTGAAGCAAGAACTAACAATGAAGAATCAAAACAACTGTGTGTATTAAAGTTGCACAAGTTGTAAGACTTGTAACATTTACTCCACAAGGTCTAGAACAGACCAGGGAGAGACAGCAAGCAGAAGCTCATGGTAGATTAGACCTGAATAGAGTTAGAAAACAACAATTCAAACTGGCAGGAAGAGAAAGCATGCGTCTGTTGGACTTGGAAAACTCCCTCATAGTAAACCCTACAACTTCAATAGGCCAAATACTTCAGGAAAGAAAAAAACAACCCTAAAATAGGAGGGGGATGAGAGGAATGCATGAAACTATAAAGTACGAGTTGAGCTACATCCAGCACAGCAAAGCCTATGACCAATTCAAATCAGTTAAAAACTGTGTTACAATGAAGCTCCTAACTTATGTTACGAACAGCTATTTACAAAATTAATTCCTTCATCAGTCAATATTTCTTCACTGCCTGTTTTGAGGAGTCATAAATTAATTTCTGAATAATGTGGCATTCATGCTCTTAGATTTTCTTGATATGACAACAACAGCCTGGAAAAAACCAAACTACTCCTAGATCAATATCTTTCTCAAGTTTTTTTAAAGATACATAAAAATTCTAAATCAAAAATGTGATCTAACGAACAAGTGAGCAAGACTGACCTGATAACATAAAGGCTAATACCAATAGAAGACATAATGGTTAATACTGATAGAAGACATCACAATGTGACAGAAAATAAAAGGCATTACTTCTACACTTGCGTTTCACAAGAATTTCATTACATACTGTGGTGAATTTAGTAATATGGTGCTTTTGCTACTTGCATTTGCTAAATTACTCACTTCTACCTTTTTTCCTGAAAATAACCTTGTCTCACAATACCATCAGTTATTTTCACATCTAATGCTTCATTGAGGAGGTGCAAGCATGACACCATTTTATTTATGGGTGTAACAAAAGTGAGTGCCTAAAATCAGAAACAGAGAACAGAGAAAAGATTCCTTTTTGTATTTCTTAATTCTGGGATTTATTTGGAATAAAAAGTTTATCCATTTTTTAAATATTCAGCTACATAGCCATATTAAAGGTGTATTTGGATTTATGGCTGAAAATTCAGTGGAATGATTCACAGCAGTCTTAAAACAATCAGGCTTAACAAAAAGAAGTTACCCAAAATTTAAAATTCACACACTTAAAGTGAAACCACCATTCTTAAGTTTAAAAAAACAAAATGAAAACAACAAACCACAAAACCAACCTGCCCTCCTCCCCAAGTAATATCTCAAGAGTGCAGAATCAGGGAGGCCTCCCCTCCTCAGAACATAGACCCTCACAAGGAGAAGCCATGTGAGTTACTGCCCTCTAACAGGAATTTAGCTCATGCTCTCCCCTTCTCATACTGGGAGCATTACTCAAACAGGCAACCACCCCCAAGCACACCCCACAAGATTAGGCCATTCTTCATAGCCAGAATATAACTTATATAGAGAATGACACTGAGCTGCTTTCTATCATCAGAGACTTCCTTTACTCAGGAGAGAAACCCCAGCTCTGTGACCATCTCCCGTGTGACCCACTGAGTGCTAACACCCACCCCAACCCTGAGCCTGAGCTCAGGAAATCTATGGCCTGGCAGTCAAATACAGCAGCTTATTCACACAGAAAATACATTCTCATATTCCTCCTGAATGACGCTGAAATTTGAATTAATATGAGGCTTGTAAGGCCTGTGGGATGCTCAAGAATAACAACATCCCTGTACTTTTCAGTCCAGACACCAGAGGCTAAAAAAATGCCTCTAGTGGGAGATGACTTTTAGCAGAGAGTTTAATGCCTCCAGAAAGCAAGCAGCACATGCACATTCAACTACTGTGACTTGTGTGTCAGGCACACTTAATTATTTTTCTAAAGAAGAAAACCCTCTCAATTACAGTATTTGTGACCTTAAATCCTTTTTCCTCTACTCCATACAAGGATTATTTTGTTTCATTTTAAGTAATCACTAAAGCATCTGTTTACAGAACTGTTACTATTAATAAAACATAACTTGATAAACACTGAATCATACTTTTTCACATGCTGTAAAATCTTTTTTTCCTCATACTTATTTCAAGAAAACTTAAAAATAAATATTTTGCCATCTTCAACTAGGAAAAGGCTAAATAAATTTTTTTTTTACATTGTCTTACCAGCACTATTAAACCTATACCAACATCAAGTTTAACAGAAAAAGTAGTAATTTAAAATCTCATTCATGACCTTTCAAAGCTTAGAATGGGACAAAACACTTCAATTAAGCTTTACTTCTAAAGCACTTTATCTGATTAAGTTACCTTCTCTCTGACTGTACAAGTTGCATAACTTACCTAACAAAGCAGGTGTCCCAAACTTAAAAGGAATCTTTCTTTTCATGTTTGTTTTGTTTCTTTTTTTTTTAAAGTTTTGTACAACATTTTTGAAAACTGAGTTAATCACAAGTCTACTACCATAATGACAAATGCTTCATCTCATATATCAAACAAACACCACTCCTTTTTTGAGGGCTCACTCTACAATGCAAGCTTTGAAACACAGCTTAAAGACAAACAGATTAGTCAGGTTAGATAGGAAAGCCTAAACAATCTAGGCCTATTAACTGCTTCTGCTATAAAAATAACTTTTCTACTTCTATGCAGTCTAGCAGCAGATAAAATTCCATTAAGAAAAAACAAAACCAAACCTGAAAAAGTTAATTAGTGGTTTAGGTCATGCTTCAGAGCAGTTTTTCACTAATTAGCAGATAATTAATACAGATTACAACATAACAGAAGCACTAACCAAGTCCAGCAAGGACATTTGCAGAGCAGAATCACTCACAGGAAGAGCAAATGAAATCAAGCTAGGAACAATTTAAAAGGAGTCAGAGCTCTCCAGTTTTCAGAACTCTTTAACATTAAACTCATCTTTACATAGAAGTCAGTAGATGAAATTCACAGTACTTGGCACGATCTGCAAGAAGGATGAGGTTGGAATGAATTAACCAGGATATTAAATCCTATTGTTAGTCTAAAAGAGGGCATTTAAATGTGTCTAGTTTGATAATTCAGTATGCAAAATGAAAATATTTTCAAGGTATTAATTTTCACTTGTTAGAAAAGACACAAAGAAGTAATACAGTTTTAATGAATGGTATGTATATATACATTCAATCATAAATGTATGTGCTTCAGGATTGATGGAGAAGGCCCAATTTTGAAACACAAATATATGAAGGGAACAAGTAATGGAATTTCTTTGTCATAAGATTATAGCATTAAATGTCCTGTGAACCTCAGGCTGCCATCAAATCCCTGTGACCTAGAACCACAGAAGCAGGCTATGATATTAGAGCAAACAGATTCAAATGGGACTGGCACTTTCCTAGTTTATTACAAGAATAAATCAGGGGGAAGTAGCCTGGCTCACAATTTTAATAAACTTTACCTGGCTATCAGCATCATATCAGATACTAGTAGATACTGGCAGATCTATATTATAATATTATAATAGTCAGCTTCATTCTGTCCACAGGCTGACATCCCTCAAGGGCTGCTGGGAAATTCTATCTGCCTGAAAGATGGACAAGGGTAACCACTGAGGGTCCCTCCCCATCCCTGCACACCCCACTGGAGCTATACAGTGTGACTCAAACTCTGGCTCCCAGCCCAACAGATTTCTTAGCTATTAGCTTCTAAGTTCAGCGCAGAAATCTCAAGCAGCGCAAACCTACAATTTTACAGAAAATCCTCAAAGATGCAGGAAACCCCCAGCCTTGGCAGCAACAATTTCTATTGTTTTCTGCTTGTTCTGTTACCCACTCTTTCCCTTTCCCAGTTACATCGCTATGCTTAGAGGTTATTCACCATTTCCTGAAAGACGCTTTTTTCCTCACAGCACAGCTGCCAATGCACTGTTCTGCACTTCTCAGATGTCTCTCATCAACCTGTCTGATCTTCCCCAGCATCTTTAGGGAACAAGATTAAGCACCATTTCGTGTACTCCTGCACACATTTCCTTCCACCACTGTTTGGTTCTTAATGAATAGAGAGTTTCCTTTCCTCAAGGTTAGCACTGGAAAAAATAGCACATAGGAGCAGTGTGGCTAAGGAAAGGAAGGTAAAAGCATATCAAGGGAAAACAAACTAATATATTTTTTCAAAGAAAAATTAAAGGAAGAAGTGTAAAGAAGAACCAAAAGCAGTAATAAAGACTGAAAGATGCATCCTCTCCCATCTTTTCTGCCTGCCCTGCAGCACAAACATGCTGTACCACAGCAGACATGACTGATTTCAAAGGAATTCCCAAGCTCCTGAGAGCAATCACATGCTGTCAGACACACATAAGTGCAAAAACAAGGACACTAATTGGTTTAGGACTCTGCTGTGTGGATGCTCCCACATCCACAAACCAACCCCAGTTGGACAGTAGCACACTGGCATCCCTGAATGTCATCAGTGGCATTTCCTGTCTCAAGTAAATTCAGGGAGCAAAGAAACGCCAAGCCTAACTGAAAGGCGTATGCCCTGCTCCCGACCAAGCAACTAATACAAATTATTCCTCTTCTAGATCAGTGAAGATGGGAATGTTCTGTAGCAGTCAAACTCCTTCATCTGGTGTAGGCAGGAACAGGGAATAATTCAGACTAATGCTGTCAGTTATTGATCTTTCCTTGTGTGTCACTGCACCATGCCTTGGGCCAGGCATCCAGTCCCATTATAGGATGCTGATAGCAAGTGATATGTTTAATCCAGCCTCTGCATTCAAAACTCTTTCATAAAAAGATTGCTTTCCATCCTACACCAAATCAAAAAGCTTCATAGAAATGGACAGGCATTACTAAACACACAGTGAGTTTGTAACTAGCTTGAAATACAGAGAACTACTAAGTGTTGCACTTGGAACTAGCATCCAACAATGATACTGTTTTGGAAGACTCTGGAATGAGAGTGTCACACTGGTGAAGACAGGAGTTTTTTAGAATTCATTTAATGCAATTTCAAAACCAAGATATTCAGTAGAAAAGGTCCACAGGTGTTCCAGATTGCTGAAATTTATACATCACTTTCTCTCCGTTAAACATGCAATATCTCTTTATTCCTGGCATGTCTCCAGTGTATGACTCAATCATAACAATACCTGTAAGCACTAAGGCTGTACTGTACAAGAAGTCATACAGAAAAAGAGATAACTATTAACAAGGAATTACTGTCCATGAAAAATTTTCACCAAGTTAAATTAAGAATCTAAGTATTCAAGAACATTTTTGACATATCCATAGTATTTTCCTCTCTCACAGCAAAAGCACTTGAAATGCCCTATTAAGGCACTATTGCCTTTTTTTCAGGATTCAATCGCTTCAGTCTAGTTATTCTGAGATCATGCAATGTTATTGTCTTTCTGAGAAAGTGCCTGAACATTAAATCTCCTGTGAGCTCAAAATGCCAGTCACAATTCCACAGCACAGGACAATGCTAAGAATTGACTACAGGAAGAGTTCCTCTGACCCTCTGTCCTCACCTCTCTGTGAAGAAATATATTTGATTAGGATCAAAGATTCTGCTCAAAACCTCAGGAGATCCTGGAGAGAAACTTCCAAGGGAAAAGACATTTTGAATCAGATAAAACAGGCTGCATTATGAGGAAGAGAGGAGTGCTGAAAGCAGGATTGTCAGAGCCAGCTGCAGCAGCACAAGTAACTTGCTTAATGTTTTGGGGTGTGCAGAACAAATTTAGCGTTAGAGTGAAATGCTGAGCTGAACCTCTTGCTGCATGCAAAATCATGAGGCACTCTTTACATTTACCAGCCACAAAATTAGCTAAATCCAGCTAAGTCTAACCAATGTGAATAGGCCATAAAAAACAGGGATGCTGTAAGACAGTCATTCATTCAAAATGTGTCAAAGAGCATATAAAGGTCTGGAGGAAAAGGAATCTTTTCCATGTACATCACAGGCTCATTTAACAATGAGCAACTGCAACTGTGCTACTGAGATTTTCAATCTGTTTCCCCTCAATTACTTGTTTTCTTCTTCTGTGGCACTGTTTATCTCCCATTCAGTTTCTGTGAGCTACTTAAAGTCGTAACAATGACAGTCATAATAGGGACAGTCATTTCTATCAGATTTATAAATTGAATCAATGAAATAACTACACTGAGAAAAACAATTACAAAATCTACCTAAAGTCCTAGATCTCACATATCTAACAGACCCTGCATGCCCAAAAGCATTTGAACAGACATAGCAAAAAAACAATAAACTATCTTGTTTATAGAGCAAAAACCAGTTGATGGCTACAGAAACCTCTTGCCCTAGCAGGGACAGTTTTAATGTTGAGCCACATCATTATTGATGTTTTACAAAAGCAACTAAAATCTACCTTTGCAGAAACAGTTTATCCACAATTACTGCATATTCCTCATCAGGATCTACATTATTATTTAAATTACAGTCTACAAAGCTGAACTCTCCAAACTGATAATGGCACAGATCATAGTATTACTATTTGGAACTCATCAGTACCCTTCAGTACATCACATTTTTAATAAACAGTCAGACAGGGACAGTCAAAATGCAGCCTGGTGCCTCACTGAAGCATCTGGCTGCATGAAAAAAAACCTTCGTTTAAAAACCATACAGTGGGACACCTCCCAGCCAGGTCCTCTATAAGCCAATGCTTGTTGTCAAAGTAATTCTTAAATAACAGAAGGAAAAAAAAAAAGTGCTACTTGTATGAGTAATGACACTCTTTCTATCCATAATGCTTTGATAACAAAAAAATAATTTTGTTTAAATAGGACTATCTACAAAATTTCCAATCCAGGACACACAAAACGAGACAGGTGACATTTATCACATTATGCCATTAACCTCAGTGATTGATATATACCAATGAGTGATAGGTGAATCTTTTAATCACAGTCATGGCTCACTATACCTCTGTGTATTGCCCACTGAAAATCACACCCAACTTTCTTAACTCTGTCAAGCATAGCCCCTGGCACAAGTTCATAGAATCATAGAATTCCTGGTTAAGGGGGTGGAAAGGACCTTAAAGATCATCTCGTCCCAGTCCCTGTGCCTTGGGCAGATATATCTCCCACTAGGCCAGGTTGCTCAAGGCCTTATCCAACCTGCCTCGAACCAAGTTTTTTCCAGTTAGTGCCTTTACTTTTCCACAATCTCAGTTTAAAAGACAATTCTACCTCCTATAAATTGCATTAGGCATGTGGTATGGCTCCCGGGGTGTGTGGAGGGGGCTGCAGGAGCCTCTGTGAGGAGAGGCTGGGGCTGCCAAGTGCCAGATACAGCTGGATGCAGAAGCCCTGCCACAGGGCACAGCGGTGCCCACAGCTGCCACAGGTGTGGAAGAAAGGGAAAAACATTGCCTGGCAGCGAGGAAAGAAGCGTGAGGGAAAGCCCTGTGAGCAGCAAGGTGAGAAGAGGAGGAGGTGCTGTGGGCACCCAATGGGATTCCCCTGCAGCCCCTGGAGAAGAGCAGAGTGAAGGAGATCCGCCTGCAGCGGAGCATGGGAGCGGGAGCGTGGAGCAGCGCTCCTGCAGTAACTGCGCCCAGCCTGCACCCACACCAGAGAATCCTGTTCTGAAGGACTGCACCCCACGCAAAGGACCCGCACTGCAGCAGCTCTGGGATCCCCACAGCCCACAGGAGTGCCCCGACTGGAGCAGGGGGACAGAGTGGGCAAGCAGAATCAGCACAGAGGGGCCCTGCTGGGCTGACCACATCCTCCACTCCCCATCTCTCTGCACCGCTCAGGGGGAGGAGATGGAGGAGTCTGGGATGAGAGACTGAAGCTGAGCATGGGAAGAAGAGGGGTGGAGGAAGATAGCTATAGTTTCTCATAATTTTATTCTATTTTTAATTGGCAATAAATTAGATTAATTTCCCCCAAGTCAAGTCTGTTTTCCCCATGATGGTAACTGGTAAGTGATCTTCCTGTCCTTATCATGACCCAAGAGTTATCCCATCTTATTTTCTTTTCTGCCCTCATGAGGAGTGGGAGCAAGAAAGCAGCTGAGTGGGGGTCTGGCAGCCAGACAAGGTCAACCCACCACACAGTGAAATAAATAAAACAACCCATCCAAAACTGCCCCCCTCACCCCCCCCTTCTAAGTTCTTTTAAAGGAGACAGAAACAGGGACTTGATGAGGCCACTACCCTCCCTCTGACCCTCCTTAAGCTGCACTTTGGCACAAACAGTCAGTTTCCTGACTAGGAGCCAAATGATACTTTTCCTCAAATAGGAACTCCTGACTCCTCCAATTTTTATTCTTCATTTGGCCTGTCATCAGCTTCTTAAGTCAAGGCTACTCTTCCCACAGTCACAGAAATGGAAAAGAGATTATTTTATCTACTGTTACCAGCAGATTATAGTGAAATCAAGCAGCATGTACAAATAATATTTAACATTCTGGCATTCATATATATACATATATATATATATATATATATATATATATATATTTATACACACATACACACTCACTCTCAGGTGGACAGTCCAGTATAAATTCTACACTTTAGCCTATATATAATAGATACTGTTTATCTCAATTCCATACAGACAGACACTGCAACGATCATGAATCCATAATTGTTAACCACATGAGGACAGCTAAATAGTTTAGCAAATAATGGTCTGTCCTGTTTAAACTGGGAATGGATGAACAGCTTCACCAGACAGGTCAACGTGACTGAAACTGGGAAAGGTTATGTTAAGTATAAAGGGCTCAACCCTGAAGTAATTTCCTTCAGTTGTTTTTTATAATCATGTCTAATTACCCATTGTAAAACTATGTTTTGTGAAAGCAATAGACAGACACAATATGGAGTAAACTTAACTCAACCTATGTCCCTCATCACCCTAAGGCCTAAGCTAAAAGCAGATTGTACACAAATACTTTGGTCCCACGCCTCCCACCCCCACAACCCCCTAATAACATGGGATTTGAGAGCATGTCTAGAAAGGAAGGGGGAAAGACCTAGATCTCTGAAAACTTAAATTCAAAGCCAGAAAAGAAGAATTTCTCCATTAAGCAGTTAATATCTCTCCTTTAAAATACAGAATAAATGTATTCTCTTGCCTACTGTAAACTGTTTATAGCCAAGCTTGTATACACACACAGGCTTTTTTTAAAGACAGATTTTTAGAGTGATTCATAAAAAGCTGACTTGAGCAGTCACCATAAAGACATCCTGCAGTTTCTACCAAAGACAAATCTTTGGCATATTGGAGCACACTGTAACTTTGATATTCTATACAGAAATTTTACTAAGTAGTGGAACACATATCAATTATATATTATCTGTTTTCACCTAGCTCACAGACACCACAACTCCTTAGCAATACTTTCCTAACATTCTATGTCATCATAACACCTTACTGGAAAACTAAGCAAATGAGCGGGAATAGTGCCCGAATGTTGTAAAAATTGCTGTAATTTAGACTTAAAATTTGTTTAATGTGCAGATGAAGCAAAGTTTACTAACCTGTTAAATCAGAACCCTGCATGACAAAGCATTCTGTTTATTAGGAAGACAAAGACACACTGGCTGCACAATTGTGGCCATCATTTCAAGAAACTCAGTTCTGAGACCGTGAATTAATTATTTTGTCTAGTTCCTCACAGGCAGTATAGAGGTTTCAGGTTATAAATTACCATATCATATGAAAAGTATGTGAAGATGCCTCTAGTTAAAATATATCTTGGGACAGAGTATAAATATTAATTAGACATGACCTGCATACAAATACTGCACTGCTATTGAAGATCGCTTCTGGAAGTGACAATTTACCTGTTAATTTACCTGCTAATTAGGAAATTTCAAAGACTCAATTCATCACTTGTGATAAAAGTTAGGGTGGCATAAAAATGAGAAATCACTGAGCCTCTTAAAAGTCTCTCTCTCTCTTTTAGCTGTCAGTGCAGCAACAAATGTGCACATCCTTCTTTTCCATTTTCTGATGAAGCAGGATAAAAAGATAAAGTCACATAAAAAGTGTTTATCAGATGGAGAGTTGGAAACTAACAATTACACTGTCTTCACACATATGTGGTAAAGACCACCACAAAGAGATATTTCTTGAAACTACCATCTCTTTACCCAGCAGAATGGAACTGTGCTGAAAAGGTCTTCCTGACAATGCCCTTAAGACTGAGAATAAAGCTAGAAGAAACCCTTTCGTATTTCATACAAAGAGTTCTAAATAATTCCAAGAAATCAATTTTCTTTGGGAGTACAGCAGGCTTTCAACCAAATCCAACAGGGAAGCCATTTTCATGAAAAATTGAAAAGATTACTATTAGGAAAAATATTAAAAAGGAAAAAACTCTTTCAACAAATTTTCCCTTTCTGTAAACTGTGCACTACAATATTCAAGCATCCATAAAAAACTAAGGTACCACTTAAGAAATGGGAAGCCAGGGAAAGCTAGATTTCTAGACTTAAAACTAGCATCAGAGTAACCTGTTTCCAATTTGGAATTTGGACAGAAAATCCAGACTACTTGGGCTGATCAATCTACAGGGCTGTCCTACAGAGTGCAGACACTCTGTTCCACTTATTCAGTCAAATATTTTTTAAACATTAAATATATTTTTTAAGCTTTCAATATATACATAACCATGGTACAAGAGTATACCACCCATGCAACTTTTAGCTTGTCTTTAAAAAAAAAGATTAAAAAATTGTGTTGTTCAGCTATGACAGATACCCAACTTAAATGTCACTGGTGTAAGCTGGCTCTGAATTCAGAATTCGTATCTAATCCACTATCCCACAACACCTCCATCCCCTGAAAGCATTACCAGCTTCAGAAGCTATGACTAACAATGTAGCCTCATGAAAACAAAGGGTTACATTTCATCTTACACTAATTTTTTTTACCACATATCTATTTTATATAATAAAATATTATAATCAACAGCCCTGTTATCTATAGTATTTTACTTCACATGGATAATGGAAGTTCACGGTTAGACTCCTCATAAAACACAATGAAAAGGAGCTTCACATTCTTCCCCATTAGTCGATGATCCCAAAATACATAAAATAATGCAGCTTCTTTAAGTAAATTAAAGAAATATAAGTAAAAGTTCCTATTTTTTATGGCTTATTAACCAAAGTAAGCCATTATCATATGCTATGATCTCTGCCAGCTTGATTCTCCTTCCAACTGTAATTTTATTTTCACAGTTGGGTTATAGTTGGAAAGGGCCTCTGGAGACCACTTTGTCCAATGCCCTTACTCAAGGAGAGCCATTGAGAGCCAGTTCCCCAGGAGTGTGCCCACAGTATTTGATCACAGCCAGGGATGAAGCCTCTACCACCTCCCTCAGTAACCTGAGCCAGGGCTACGTCACCCTCACAGTGACAATGTGCTTCCTGGAGCTTAGAGGGAACCTCCTGTGCTTTTCTGTGCCCATTGCCTCTGGTTCTGTCTGTGGGCACCACTGAAAACAGTCTGTCTTACTTCTCTTTGCACTCTCTCTTCAGATATTTATATCCCTTGATGTGATCCCCCTCCCTGAGCATTCTCAGGCTCTCCTATCAGGAGAAATGATTCAGTCTCTTTACCATCCCTCTTTGACTCTCTCTCCAGTATGTCAATGTCTCTCCCAAAAGAGAGCTGGTTTTGTTCATTTTTTTTTCCAATAAAACTTCAGAAATCCTGCATTCCATTACCTTTTGGAAATCCCTGATGGAATTGGCACTATGTATGGAATTCGGCAGCTCACTTTCTCCTTCTAATTCAAATAATTTTTAGTAAGCTAGAAAGGAACAAAAATCTTTCCAAAAATTCAGACTTTTTAAAGTTTAAATGTTCATTAACAATCATATGAACATTATTTTTCAGCATTATATCAACGTTTAAAATGCAATCTAAAAATCCATTCAGTTAAAATCATGATTTTAACAGCTGTTACTAGATTATTTGTACTCTTTCTGGTCATATAACATTCAGTCACCATAACCTGAGTAATTATGTTATCAAAAAAGCAGCAATATCTGGAGTCAGTATAAATATTACAAAGCTCATTTTTGTAAAGGGAGGGCATGCTGACCCAAGATATCATCTTACTCCCTTAAGCACAAATAAAATTCAGAAAAAAGCAGATAGGGATCTGAAATACTATTGTAAAAATCATGAAGCATCCTCATTTCCAACATATTGTCATAGTAAACCATGATGTTTCTGGGAAAACACTCTGGCTGATTAAATAAAAAATATGCACTGAATGTATTACTTCTTTGTTTGTATGGTAAAATAGGCTGCAGCCCCCAAAAATAGATGCCATAAGTTGAGGACAATCTGGGAAAAATTTTAGTTGGGAGTACATAGAAGCACAGGTTTCACTCCTGAAAGCATTCAAAGCAACATGAAATCCTAAGGCCTTCAAACCACAAGCTATAGAAGCTTTACACCACACAACACAATTTTGTGATACAAGCTTTTTTTCATTTTAAAAATTTGTACTGCTTTAAACTTCCATGCTATAGTTAAAAAAAATCATATTCCAGCAATAAAGTTACTGACAGTGTCTTGTGGACTAGACACTTGTTTATATTGAAAGTACAGCCAATTAAACTAAACCTTATAATTTAAAGCTTCATGGAACAGTAATTTTTATGGCCTGATAAGTCATGGAGACAAACTTAGGTAACCCAGAAAGACTCAGACAAATATATTTGCTAAACAGCAAATGTTTACTGGTCAGGCAGAAACAATTACATTACAGAAACAATACTGGGTTTTTTCCCTCCTTCACTGCAAAGTACTATGAGTCCACACAAGAACAAAGCCTGAGAGAACTAGGAACACAGAAAAAAACATTAAACCAGAAGATAATTTATCTGCTCTGCTGAGAAGAGCACAGGGACGTAAGCCAAAACATTGGAAAAGAAGCAAATATCAGAGAACTAAACAAAAGAAAGAAGTGGAACACCCAGTTAACATAGTGCAGGAGCTTTATACAATACTCTACACCAGCCTACACTGTGAAATGATGCCTTGAAGTCTCCTCTTGTTCATCTACCTATGAAACCAACAGCCAGCCCACAGAGTTCCTGACAGAAAACATCTCTGAAAATATCACTTAGACAAAGCATACATGACAAAGTACAGCACTGCCCAAACATTCAGCTGGAGCACAAAGCAAGTGTTAGGTTGAAAAAGGGCACACCAGCAGCACTTCTGCAAATGTTTACATGTTTCAGACTAGCTGCAATTAGTTCAAGTGTGATGCTTACCTTTAATAGTTTCCTCCACAACTTCTACTACACGATCTATCTGCTGAACCTAAAAAAAGTCAGAAGGTAAATACCTAAGTAGTCAGCAACTGGACATACTTTCATATTAACTAGCCTTTCAAGAGTATCTTCTTCTGGATTAAAGGGGAGTAAAGGATTTTGGGCTGTGTTTTTAGCCAGCTTTTATTTTCTGCGAATCCTAGTCAATCTGCCAAAAGTAACTTTAAATTCACCACCCAATTTAAACCAAATTTTATCCTCAAAAACAGCAAGCTCAAGTAAGCTTGGCAAAAAATAACCAAGTAGCTAGAAAAGAGTTCAGGCCTTAAGTGCTGTTCATGGTCTGTGACAGGCAATGGTGAACCAGGCTCTCAGCACGTGGGTGGCTCAAACAGCCAAAGTGCTCCCCCACCCCAGTCTCCACAGCAAAACAGTGGATGGCAGAGAACACAACAAAAAGCTGAGGATATTGTCAGAGCAGAGTATAGGGTGAGAAAATTAATGAGGTACTGGAGGGCAAAGACACCGGAACATAGGAAGAAATTAAAAATACTGTTGGGAAGTTTAAAGGAACATGGCATTCTCCTGAAACCAATGCAGGCTGTGTTTGGAAATTGAGAGAAAAGCCCTCATGCCTTTCACAACACAGAATAATATTTAATGACCATTATATAACATCTGCAATAAAGACAACAAATTATGTTTTAGTGTTACATTTGCCAAAATTCATCAGTAATGTGATAAATAATTCAATTATTTCTTAATAGATATATTAGTCTTTATTTAAAGTCAATGGCCAACACACTGTAGAGATTTTGGCGTATAAAGTAGAAGGAATCAACATTAACACTGCAAAATTAAACATTCAGGAATTCTTGAAGCTGAGATTCTTTCCAGAGCTTTCATCCAAAACACCTATTCTGTGTAATTTTATTATAGACGTTTACATACAATGCAGGAAAGCCAACTTGTCACACTCAAGTTAGTTTGCCATTTTTCCACAATATTCCTTTTTAAATACTGCTTCTCTAAGCTGTACATTACATGAATTAGATATAGTATGATTTTGGCCGTCTTTTCCTTGGAGTTTCTTTTCCAGCTTGTTTCCAAAACAAGCAGAAAAGAACAAGTTGCAGAGGTTTCAAGAGAAGAACCTCGTCTGCAACAAGGAGCCTGGAACTTGGATCCCTTGTATGAAAGGCATTAAGTCCCTGTGCCCTAGTTTGTAATTTCCTGTAAATACAAGGCTGCACAAATTCTATAGTATTGGAAATACCTGCATTTTAATAATTTTACTGAAAAATAAATATTTTCAAATTATTTTCTGAATCACAAACATTCACATTACAGACGTACTAACATATCTAGCAATCAACTTGTGAAAAAAGCACATATAAGGAGTCATATGGAACACATGCATATTTACATACTCGTGTACATATCCATTTTGGATATAGTTTTTAACATTATGATTCAATATTTAACACATATACTTTCTACTAATTGCTTTAAAAATAAATAGAAAAATTCCACTTGAAAATAGAAGTGCACACATTTAAAACTACACTACAGACAGGAAGAAAAGTCAGTGTTGTATTACCTAAAACATTATTGCTATATGTCTCAATACTAGACTGCTTAAGTTTATAACCATTTTAATAATTTAAAATATGAGAAATCTGGGTGGTTCATAACCTGAGCCACCAATTACTTTCTGCACTGTGTATTTGAGGAATTTTTGCATTGCTCCAAATCCCCTGTTGAGTAAAAACAGAACAAAACCACCAACCACTATATTGCATCTTCATTTTATTGGATAAATTAAATTATTCTCAATATGTCTATCAAGAGGATGGCTCATGTACATAATTAAAATCATAGGTCTGAGACATAATGAGATCTGCACCTAGAAATGGATGTTTGTTCTGTCTTACATGTTATTTCCCACATTAAATATTTTTCATTTGAAATTACTGGAAATTATTTGGCTAAAGCTTCAAGTGCTTAAGAAGAAAATGCGGAATGCTTCCAGTCTGCATTTACAAAGATAAAAGTATCTGAGAAAATGTCAGCTGAGTGTGAAGTGAGAAGAGGGAAAGATTTAGAAGACTCTTATTTTGGAAAGAAAAGTGGGGAAATGAAAAAGGAAAAAAAAAAGCAAAGTCATAGTATTGAAATTTTCTTGCATGTATAAAGGTCTGCTGGATTATCTTCCTCACATCTCACTAACCTTATGGATCATTCTGCTCTGGAGTGGTATCAAATATATGTTCTTACCTCCAGAGCAGACCTCCGGTAATGTCTCCACCAGGCATCAGGAAGTCCATGAAGCACAGAGATATTGTGGATGTGTATGTAAGGAAATGACACCATTCCTCAACATTTCTTTGCAAAGTGTCTCAAAAAACAATCCCCCAGGACTGACAGAAGGACCCCACTGCTGCCTGTGGTTAGTGCATCTCACTGGGCTCCACAGATCCTATGGGACCTTGTTTCCAGCATAGTTCAGTACATTTTGGACTTAATGTCCACTTCAAATGGTTCTCCTTTAGGATGTGAACAGAACAAGAGCTACAGACAATGGAGTTGACAGCTGAGTAGAATGAGGGCTGATGAAGAAATCTGGGCTGAGATTGATATGAGCCAAGAGCACAGGCAAGGCTCATGAACCCATGAAAGAGTAGCCAAAGCAGGAAACTGTCTGGTGAAAAGGCAAGGATAAAGAGAATTTTATCAAAGCATGAAGGCTGAGTTGAAACAAAGGCCAGGAAAAATCTTTAACCCTCCCTGGTGGGATTAGGGCTAGGCATTAAGTACAGCTCAGCTATCATTCTGTATCCATAATAACCCAGCACTGCCAAGCCCCCCCACTAAATCATATCCCCAAGCACCACATCTGTATGATTTTTAAATACCTCCAAGGATGGTGACTCAACTACTTCCCTGAGTAGTCTGGTCCAATGCATGAACCACCCCTTACAAACAGAAAGTTTTCCTAGATCCAATATGAGCACCCTAGGAGTGGGCATCCACATACATACTTGAAGTTAAACAATCAGTTTTTCTCATCTAGGAAAAACCCTACACATTGATTCTCATTGACACAGTTAAGAAACAAAATGGTCACTACATAAATAAAATAATCTATCTTAGGTAATTAGACCGTGCTATTTATAATCCTGAAGATTTTAACTCCAGTTCACCAGCTCTCAGTTTCATCTCACCTTGTTTAGGGACCTCTGCCAAATGCTGGATGTTAAAAGACTACTCAACCAATCCCTTCTCTAAAGCCAATAAAAGGGAAATACATGGCTTCAAAAGGCACTTCAAGTCTTCTAAAAATCTAAATTATTTTAGAGATAATTATCTTCATTGACCATAAAAAGAGCTGAGCAAAACAGACTCTCAAATTACAGCACTTAGGCAAGATAAATCTAGGGCTTAATACATAACTTCAAAAGGCATGTGACTAGCCACCCTGGCTTCAGAGGGATAACATCTGTGTTTAAAACCTTTGCTGACAATACTGACCATAGTAATGGGCATTACTCTGGGTTAGGAATGTATTCTGAGAGAGGATCTACACAAACGTTAAAGGGAAGGAGACTACCCCAGAGAAGCACGTAAACAACTGATTTTCATTGCTAAACACTGACATAGCTGAAGGATAATTCTTATCTAAATTAATTGTCACACCCGTTGATTTACAGGATAGTACATAACTGCTGTAGAAAAACTTTTCTATTTGCACATCCATTTTTCAGTTTAAAAGCAGGTGCTTAACTGAAACTCTTTTCTGACTCTCCAGGTTCAAGTGTCCTGTCTGAACATCAACATGGGAATTCAAAAGCCAGAGCCAACCAGCTGAGATTTGTATGAAATCATTCTTAGCCATAATTTACAGAAGAAGTGTCCACCTGTTCCCAAGTTTCAGCATGCTTTCCAAGAAGTTCTGCTAATTCAAATAATTCAGAGTAAAATTCCATCAAATTGACTTTCATGAAGTACATATTGGATATTTGCATTTATGCAAGGCTCTGTTTTAAGGCCAGCAGACAGGCTCGCCATCTTGAATGCAGTCTGGCCTTATAAACACTGCAAGGTAGGCAAGTATCACTACCTCTGTTTTGTAAACATCATCAAAACTTTTATGAACTGAAGCACAGAAATACCATACAACATATCTTCCTTGCTTATGAGGCCAAAGCAGTAGGGATGCATGGACACTTGGCATCTTGGTAATGTTCTAGTTATTTCCTTTTACAGTGGCACTGCTAAAGTTCTGCTCACTGGAGCATTTTACAAATGAAGGAATAAAGTACATTAAACTTAAAAGTGTACCAATTACATTTGTAGAGCTTGAGAAATAAAGTGCCTGTTTTTTGTAATGCACTTACCATTTTTTTGCTGCACCATCTATTTTATAGCCATGCTCCTAGTGTTACGTGCTGCAGCTGGGAGTGTTCAGCACTCCTACTAATCACATTCCAGAGTTTCAAACTGGATATGAAAAGAAAATTACTTGAAGCTTGCCTTATACAGTAGAATAGCCACGGGAAAGGGTTAGTTGGAGGTCAGGACAATGCAAGAAGCCTTGGCAGAAGGCTTTTCATGCCTGTGTATTTCTCCTGGAAGCAGTGGCTTCAGGCTCACCTTGGCCAAAGAGCCTGCAGAACCCTACCATGCAGGGGACCTGCACCTTCTGACTCAGAGAGCAGCAGCAAAGGGGGGGTTACAGCCTTCTGGGGCAGCAACATTGCATTGGCTGTGTGGGTTCATGCAGAAGAGAGAACAGGCTGAAACTCTTCCCTTGGGTGATGGGTGGGTGTATGGCAGAAGGTGAGAGGTCTTTGATGCGAGACGTTACACTGGGAAAGAGAGAGAAGGAGAACTGGAGTTCTTATTCAGGATTCACTCACCTGTGGAGCTACTGTATGCCTTTAATGGAATGTATATGTGGATTAGGCTCCATGCTTTCAGTCTGCACAGCAAGTTTGATGATTTCGAAGTACGGACACAGGAGCCTTCTGAAGCCTCTCAAGACCTATAAACCCACAGTAACCCAGCCGGGGTTCCAACACATAGCCTCATTTGGAGATCAAGCACCTTAAAATTCCAGAAAATGCCAATGAAATAAAATTCCAATGGCTCAGCTATCACTGGGAACAAGTGTTTTGCATGTTCTTGTATGCAGCTCAGGAGGTATAAGGAAACACTACCATTATCTATATGCATTTGCGAGTCCCAAAACATAACCTGCTGACTAAATCTTTCATTACCCCTTGTCCCTCCTTTTCCTTCCCCTATAATCCCCTTCAAAACAATCAGCACAGTCACACATGCTGCTTTTCAGCAACTAAAAATGAAAAGTGAGGGATAATTCTACATAGGAGATGTCTCTTTGTGTACTGTACATGCACTTGAGTTTGAAGTGAGTACACCGCAGACACAAAGGGGCAAGCTTTGGAAACCACCTGAGGATGACTGGCTGTGAACCTCTGTAATGCACCACGATGTGCTGCAGGTACTTTACACCCTTGGCAGGTTTATTACTGCCTAGAATTTTCCTGTTCCAGAAAAGAGCTCCCTCACTTTGTCATGTGACATTATGGTTTGCCTTACACACAGCCTATGGCAATGCCTCAATCCACATTATATTTATACAGTAGCAATTACTTTAAAGAAAGTAACATCACAAATAGTAAGAAGGATATGAAGCTGCCCTTCCTTTCCTTCTGCCCAAATCAGGCAATAAATAAAGAACTGTGGAAGTTCAGTCTTGTATTTTTCAAATGCAGACCAGAACAAGCTCTGATTAACTAGAATTTCTCTGGTAGTTACAATGCAACTTCTTCCTCCATCCTAACAAGAGGAGCAGAAGAGCCTCTGACACACTGCCTTTAGAAAGCCACCCTAAGGGAGTTATAACTGCTGGTGAATAAACACATTCTCAGACAACATGGTCCTTTACAATAATANGGGGGGGGAAGAAAATAGCAGAACTTATATAAGCAACAATAAATCAACTGTCTCTCAGCCAAGTTGAAGACAAAACCAACCGGGTATTAAAGAAAAATTTCCAAAACTGTACCCTTAATGCTTAAAATTTTAAAGTAGAATCAATATCCTATTGCAAACAGAACATTTTTCTATTTCTCAATTCTGCAAAAACTGCCTTTCAAAAATATTTTGCAATAGTAAGATAACAAGTCTTATCCTTTAAATACAGTCACCCTCTCACACACATTCTTTGTAAAATGGGAAGAAAATCTTAAATGCACAAACTGAAAACATGGACAATATTTGCTCTTAGCTTTGTTTTTGTTAATAGTTTTGCCTCAAGTTTAAGACCCTTCTTAGCTGAGGGACCTCTTATTTAAAGCACAGTAAATTCTACCACAGCAATAACAGCTGGAGGACAGTGCCCTTATTGCAAAGACTACATTTCAGTATTTTCAGGTCTAGTTAAAAAGTACTTGGAAACACTGCATTAACACCTAATTCATCTCCTAACAGAAATCTTTCTGTAAAAAACACACAACTACTAATATTTTTCATTAAACTCTAGTTCTAGATACTCAAATGAAGATGAGAAGAGGTCAATTTTCAGAAATTACATCTTACCTAAAACAAAATTTTTTAAAAGAGTGGAAAAAATGTTTTTAAAAAAAAATCAAACTTCTCAATTTTAGTGGGTTGAATTCATCAAAACTGGAACATCAAATTACAATCTTGATCAAAGGATAGTGACTTGCTCATGTTTTTCCCCTCTACATATGTGTAGGTATTATTATATTTGCTATAACAACCAATTATGGATCAATAACTATGTGGCCTCTGAGCAAAGAGGAAATCCATTCACCTGTTTTACTTTTTTCTTTTCCAAAGGTGATTCAATGACACAGTAGCAACACATCCCAAAGAATACTGAAAGCACTTCAGTACTGAAGTCAAAGCTCCGTGGTTTCATTTTCAAGGTAAAGTTGGTAACCATTGGTAACCATTTAACAAGTCAGTCACCAAGTGGATTTAACTCTTCAGCTTGCCTCAAATTTAAACAAAATCATTGCTACTTTCCATTCTGTTTAACAGTGTGAAGTAAAAAAAACAACCACCAAACCCTCAGCTGTATCTGTGTAATTCATATGCTCTAGTCTCCTATGCTTTTTCCACTGATTTTAACAGAGGTCTTAAAACTTGTCTTAGAGCAAGTAAACTGTGATATTTTTAAGAATATGGTAATTGCTACCTTCATCCTGGATGAAGCCTGGAAATTTTCAGACTTCAAAGGGCCGTGAAAGTCAGCTCCAACAACAGCATCCTCTTCTTTCTCCTCTCATGCCACAGCCAAATTAAACCACCCTCATTTGAAGGAAAGCTTAAATGTATAATGCAAAAAGACGAACATGAGAGGGACATGGCAGGAAGCTTCTCTGCCGCTTTTTCCAAGAGAAAGGCAACAGAGTCTGGATATTGAGAGCAACCTATTGAAAACATTTATGAAAACCTTTGATTTCTAAAGATACATACCCCTATAATACTCAAGCCTTTCAGGTACTCTTGGCGAGGTTGGGCTTGTGGTACACAGCCTGCTAGAACAACTTTCTTCTTCTCTTCTTGGGCTTTCCTAAAGAAGGACAAAGTGTGTCAATTTTTTTTTTTTAAATTACCATTTTCAACTTCAACACAGTCATATTATGCATGTGACAACAGAACACAATCACAATTAAGACCTTGCCAAATCAGAAGCAACTTGAGCATGTTTGATCCTCAGAAATCAAACAAACCAACGCACCAAAAGAACCCCATATGAAGCTACAGCTGCTTCATTTTGGGGAGTATGTACAGAGAGACCATGGCCATTGCATATCTTGGACAAAAACACAACCTTGAAAGCCCTAATATTAAGTTCATAAATTAACTTTTTTTGCCGAAATGATAGAAGAGAAACTGGCCAAGAAAGATGGGACAGTAATTAATCTCTATTCAAGAAGTTACACAGAATGCAAGGGACAGAGAACAGGATGCAGGCAGGAACCCCTAGCTCAGAACAGACACATTTATGTAGTACCAGTCAGAAATGACCAGTTACATCAGTCTTCTGATGTTTACTTAAAATGTTTATTTACTTTGAAATATGCAGTTACTTTAAAATGTTTAAGTATATTGAGCACTTTGGAGCTTTAAGTATTTGCCTCTGGCAGAGAAACATTTGTCTGGGTATTATTACCTTATATAATTCCTTAGTTTTAATGCTACCTTAGCATCAATCAGGAGATCAAAACACAAAGATTAAATGGTTAACACCATTCATTTCATTAGTAACATTTTTACTCACTTTGAATTCAACAGTGAGTTTCAAGCCAGCACTGTGTCCCCAACCTAACAGAAGGCCTGCACAGAACCAGAGGCTACACGCAAAACAGTGAGATATGAAACCTGCTAATGTTCATGAAACTTTGAAGATCATCCATTAGCACATTAACCCAACACAACAACTGCATGACAATGTGCAAAACAAAAAAGATGAAAACTGCTGAATAATTTTAGGGGATATTCTAGGTCTAACATATCATAGGTTGCTCCAAGAATGATCTTTCACAGTTGTGTGTTGTATTACTACCTCCTGCCAGGATTCTGTCAAACAGGAACCTGGAATCTTTTTTCCAGCAATGTATGAATTCATGAAGTGTTTACTGTTATGTTGGAATAGGTTAAGACACATTACAACTCTTTTCAGAAGAAATATCCACAATACACAGGTACTTAAACAACTTTATGCTCTTCAGCTTTCCTGAGCTGTCTCCTAGATGAATGCACTAAAGGACGTGATGTTCAGCAAGCACACGGACGCTTAATGAGTATCTGTCCATCTCCAGCAATTCTAACAAAAAAAAACAAACCCAAATGAACCCAGAGTGGTGCCACAGGTTTCCCACTCAGAATTTTCACTTCACACTTGTAATATGGACAAATCTATTTAGAGTTTACAGCTCAAATGAAAGCTCATAATAACACACAAATTGTAATCATAAAGGAGATCACAGGCCATTTTGCCATACATCTTGTGCTGGGTGCTGCACTAAAATGAGATATTTTAAAGGAAAGAAACAAACGCAAGTGAGAAATAACAGGAAAATAGATTATGACTGTTACTTCATATGCAATATAAATGCAGCAAATGTCTATAAAATATTTGATTTGTTATGTGGGACTTCCAGGAAATGTTCAGATATTCATCACAGAGAACCTTGTTGGTCCTTAACTTGCACACTACTTGTATAACGTAAGTGCAAATCTTTTCATCTCTTCCTTGAAAATATTTCTGTGGGTAAAGAACAATGATAGAATGCTGATTTAGTATATTCTTAGGAACAGAACATAGAAATATGTCTCCAAAACTTGCAATCCCTCTTTGCTTTCAGTGGTAAATATTTAAGGGTTTTGTAAAACTTCAGTGGAGGTTACCTACTACATATCCAACAAAAAATAAGAAAATAAAAATCATACTTCATGCATTACCTAAAAATGTCACATAGCACCATGTGACACTCCACTAACTCAAAGGATAAAAATCACTACTTATATAGTCTAACAGACTCAACCTAATGCCTGGAGGCAAGACAATAAGCTCTGTCTCCAGCAAACAAAGCACACATCCCTAGGCAACTTGGCATCTGGTATAATCTGCTGCAAGCAACAGCCCGCTCCATCTACTTGAAAACCTGTGAGCACTGTGGAAGAAAAAGCTTTTATTCACGTCTTTTTATCTGAGGAAAAAAAAAATAAACAAAGTTTCCCTTGACACATTAAATGGCATTTTAATGTTATTTCACAGCTTTAACATTTTGCCATATCTTCTGGGACTAGAGCTAGAGGGGAAGACGTTAAAATGAATATTCTTCATAATAAGCATTGCCTTCATTTAACTTTTTAAAAGTTGTATAGGTCTCTACAGAGTAAAGAATTTTGTACACTGAGATTCTTTTTCTTTAAAATGCAATTAAGTGGAAATGCCAGAACTAAATTTTCAATCATAGCCGATTTTCATTACCTTCGTAATACACCACACAATACATAAAACTCACCATAAATGAAAAGCCATTGTAAGAAAATCATGATTTTTTTGCCTCATTTTCAAGAAACCACTTCTCAAAATATGCATTCCAGTGCTATATTGTCACCTCCTTTTAATATTGTTTAATGAGCCCTACTCATATTAACAAAAGCATGCAAAAATTATTCTTCAGAAATCTAGTTAGCACAAGAACTGCATTAGAACAGCCTTTATTCTTCAAAAACATGAATAGGAAGGAGAATAATACCTCACAGAATCTAGTAGGTGGCACGAATAAACACATCTTCTCTTTTAGAATCCTTTATATTTTTAAGTTACATGAACTTTACCTTGAACTTTCAATTTAATTGACTCATGAAACATCTAGAAATACTTTTTTCTAAAAGCTACTTGCAAGATATACATCTGAACAGAAATTTAATTAGAGTAATTTTATTTTTTTTTAAGAAGGGAATTATTCAAGCTACTTTCTAAGTAATGGATCAGGAACAAAAATGTGGGAGACAACAGGGGCATGCTGCATACAGCAGGGAATTTATGCAAGATCACAAGATTTGTACTCCATTGCAGAGATAATGAAATATGTTCCATGTATTCTGACTTTAAAAAGCAAATTTGAGACTGTAACTGGAGACTTTCTGCCTTGCTCATGCACACTTTTATTGGGAAGGTAGGAACCTTCCCAAACTGGTATATTTTTCTGATAACTCTACGTAATTTGTTGCATGGTCCCCCTAATTTTTATTTTTTAAGCTCCAAGAAAATTTAGTTAGTAACACAACAAAGCTAAGAAACACGTCCCACCCTCCAAAAAAGCTCCCCATAAGCATTTGCTACATCAGCACTGTGTGTACAGCAACACTGCTGGATACCATGGCAGCCAGGGCAGGAAGCTGTTCCACTTTTTCGTGACTCACACAGATACCGGGGTGGAACCACCAAAAGAAAAAAAGGCTGGGACGTTTCCCTGAGGTTCAAATCTAAGGAAGGCAATAAAAAAATGAAAGTAGAGAAGATGGGCCAAGTTCAACAGAAGATATATCTGTGATATTCAAAGTAATTGCTGGCTTGCTCTTTGCTAGACAAGAGGAGCCAGACCACCACTGCTACCACTGCTTGCCTGCTCCTTTCCCTTCCCATAGGCAGAGCTGCCCGCCGGATTTTTGTAAACTGTGAACTCTAAAGTAACTCGTAGCCTTCAGGGAGCCACCACTGCTCTCCACCAAGGGATTCCAGCTGCACAGGAAGGCTTAACAGACCTCTGAAATAAAAAGCAGTTTGGTCTGCAGGGAGGAAAGTTGATAAACTACAGACTTGTCAGCATGAAACATACAATTGGTAAAGTACTGCTCTAGTATCAGATATGTGAAATCAAGTATTCTGCCTCCAATTTTTTTCCTCCAAAACCCATTGCTGGTGGACTTAAAGAGCTGCATAAACAATAAGCAGAAGGTTGCCAGCAGCAGGACTAAGTAACAGTCAAATACAAGAAAGAGAAAAATCAATTTTTTAAGAATTTTTAAACAAAAGCAAGAATTTAAGGGGGAAAGTGCTTTATAGTGAGCTTCTTCAGTTTTATATCAATAGCACTTGGGAAATGTTCATAAAATAAGAACAATTTCTAATGCTAAAGTACAACAGGAAGTAATTTTGTTGTCTGAACTGAAAAAGTAATTATTTCAACCTGAATCCTACTAGGCCCATGACAACTGACCATCCATGAGCTATTGCCACCAAAAGTAGCACTCACCTCCTTACTGCTGCACCTGCACAAACCTGGCAACTTCCCCATAAGATGTGTATACTTAAATTGAATTGGGCAACACATCATTGTAGTCTATTCATACCATTCTCATGGCCTCCCGTTACACAAAATCCACAACAGTCCTTATCACCTGTTTTAGAAAGGTGTGAAGCCATAAACAAAGGGGACCTTTGTGTCTAGAAGTGCCCAAAGAAATGTCAGTATACATGAAGAAGTTCTGCTACAGCAGCTTTAGTTAAATACAGTATTAGCTGGGTATATGATGAGATCAGGCTGCCAATGGTTATAAAAAGTAAAATTCAGGAGATACTACTTCCCAGGCTGTAGAAATGGTGTTGTGATGTCTCTGGGGAAAAAGAAATGCTATTTGGCTGAAGATGCAAATATGTGAAAGATCTTCCAACTCCCTCATCTGCTGAATTAATCAGCAGAAAGCCACAAGTTTTAAAGAGAGCGCAGCATCCAAGGAATGAAAAGATGGGGCCTGCATAGCATTTGGAATACATTCCTGAAAATCCCTAAAATCACACAGCTATTTTCTGTTTGAAAAATTACAAATGGTAAGTTGAACCATGGCTTTACAGGCTTCGAGCTAACGTAATGTCTCATTAGTACCCACAGGCTCACTTCCCATCCTCTCTGTCTGCTGTTGGTGCTCTTACCTTTCTCCAACTTCAACACCCCCTCTTTCACACTTCTGGCCATCTGGTATCACTCCTCCTCTGCTCCAAGCTCTGCAGCTCACTGGGCCCTACCACAGCCCCATTTAGTTCACTGATACAGAAGGAATTTATTGAACCAAGATTGGGGGCTTTTAACCATTTTGTTCCATTAAGTTAGCTCATGGGAGAACGGATGCAGCAGAACCAAAACAAAGGGAAAAGAAAGCTGCTGAGAAGGAAACAGAAAAAGAGAAGCACATAGGAACTCCTTGTTTTATCTCTGGTGAGCTCAACAAGTCTCATGAAACCTTCGAGACTGCAATATGCTGAGCAGAGTGGGTAAGTAAGAAGCAAAAAGGATGTTAGAAACTCGTAAGTGTTCTGCTTTTGAAGTTAGGGACAGCACCTGAGACAAAGGCTTGTGGAAAACCTGATGAAAGTTTGTCAACATTATTAATCAGAGCAGAACCACTCAGAGTCTGCTTAGGCATGTCAGCTTCCTTGTGCACTTCCACAGCCCCTGAAGAGTTACTGAAATTTATCTGTGAGGCATGTGAAGATGCACAGTTCGTGTGAGGATGCTTATGCTGGTTATGGGATTTCACTGAACTGCTCTTGGAGGACCAGTCTCTAGCAAAGCAGCCATCTCACTGCCAAGCTGCATCCACCAAACTTGTCAAAGAGCACTTCCTGTGGGAAACACCATCAGGTAACATGCAAATATTCCAGGGCAAAAATAAGTTGCATGTTCTCCTCCTGACAAAAAGTGAGCATGTCTCTCTGAAAATACTTCAAAAAAGATAAAAACGCTTGCTCCATCAAACTCCAAATTTAGATTGTAAAGACATGCTCCAAGCAAAAATTAATAAATAAAAGTATAAAAATATCCTTCCCTAAGAGAGTTTTTTATAGCAGGTGAAATGTCAGCTCTGAGAATAACCCCAAGACTCACATGCTCCATGTTTCTGAAATGAATGGAAACTTGTTTTCACCCAACTACCAGGCATGCAAGTGAAGTGACTGCAAGTTTGTCTGCAAAAGGCAATCTAAATTGAAACTCTAGACCCAGTCAAATCGGTGCCTGAGTTTTACTCAAGTTTTCTGTAAATGTAATTTTAGAGGCCGCAATTAAAGATGCAACAGCTATTCCTGGGTAGTCATTACTCACAAAAATAGAGCATGTTAGCGGTAATGATGGTCTTTTCTTCCCACAAAGGCTTTCAAATTAATAGTATAAGGACATTGCAAAACTGAAAAATCAGACCAGAACGTATTCAGGAAGAGGATGGGATGAAGGAACAAATCTCAATTTCACTTTGGCTCTGGCTAGAAATTTTTGCAGCCCCAAGCAAGGCTGACTTGATCAACATGAGGGAGAAACTTCCAGGATGTCTTTTGGTCAGTCTAGAAAAAGATGGTTACATGCCAGTTCCTGCCCCTCCAGCTGATTAAGAAAACAGATTTTTAAAACTCAATATACCGTAACTTTAAAGCAAATCTGCAAAATCCATAATTAGAAGTTATCAGCCTTACAACTGTTCCTAAAAGGAAAGTGTAATTAATGACAATCTGCTCCTTAAAAAATGTCATCTTGGCTGCTGGCAGACAGATTTTTGCTTGTTGGCTAAAAAGCATATATATTTAAATTTTTCATTTTTTTTCTTTTTATTGCAAAGTTGTTGGTTTGGGGTTTTTTTTCCCTTTTTCTGGTTATTGAGATGACTGAGGGACCTTGTCATGTAACAGAAAATACTAGAAATAGCATGTGTCCTCCCAAGACTGTTGAGCAGACTGGGGCCTGGCAATCTGCTCGGGGGTGCCAAGACCCCCACTCGCTGGTTCAAACCTCCCCCAGCTCTTGTCAAGTGAACAGCACAGTCTGCCAGGACTTGCTGAGCACTGACAAACCTCCACTGCCTAACACAGGTGACACCTATACATTGTAGAAGGTATTCGCTAAAACGTTGACAGAAAATTTCTTTCTGCAGTATTTTGCAAGTGGCTAGGTTCCCACCGTTCTTCAGCTAAAATGATCAAAAGTTTTTGTCTTTGCTGCTCCACAAATCTGGGGTTTGAGAGTTTCAGTTTCAAGCATGTTGTTGGTAGGAGACACTACTATGCTCCTCAGCTCTTCTTCCTCCCTTATTTCGGTGCTCATCTTTATCTCTGCTGACAGCACGAGTATCCTCATCTTCTCTGAAGCACAGGTACCAGACACACTGAAATTCTGCCCCCTCAATCTTGAAAAGCAGGGGCTGCTGGAAGCCAAAGCATCAGGGAACTGCTGCAGGTGGCAGAAACCAGAACTGCTCTTAAAAAATAATAGCAGTTTCTGAGCATCCTTGAATCTTTATGTCCTTTAGCACAGAGATATCAAGTTGTAGTAGAGTTGTAAAAAAACTTCATTTTTTTTCTACATCTCCAGTTTCATGCTAGCCTTTCTTCAATAAGAATCTAAGAAGCAACAATGGTGGGAGAGTTTTCAGAAGCAGAAATAGCTTCAAAGCTCTAGCAGCAATTTTGTCTTTTCCCTTTAACCTCTAACACTACTTTCCTTCTTTAAGTGCAAGCATTTTCACTTCTTTCTAGTATGTCAAAAAAGCAAGAATTTATGCTCCCCCTTCAAATAGGAAAACTTAATCCTGTTCTGAATTTATTTTTGCATATCTAGATGGACTGTCAAAAGGTCCACTTGTCTCAACAGTGAAAGGAAACCTCACATAAATTCACTTGGAAAGTGACACTGAATTCCTGACCAATTAAAGAAATGGAAATCAAAATCATAACAGTGGACTTTGATATCAACCACACAGGTCTTATGCTACTGCTGTTCTTTCAACATATATTCCTGTAAAAATGAGAATATTCTATCATAGTATTTATAGCATATCTCTCCTTTATATTTAGTTAACTGACAATTTATTCTACTTCACCTTCCCAGTCTTAACCCTCTCTTAGTTCTATTCATCTGTTTAAAAAAAAAAAAAAGTGCAGTTGAGGGCACAGAATAATAATTGTAATTAATGTGTGAAATACTACCCTGCATCTCAGGTTCAAAGTACAGGCAGGCTTCAAGTTACACGAATGCATGGCCAATGGTTGAAATAGAAAACCCTGTTGATACAATGACTAAAAAAATGAAATTAGTGTTGAATGAAGATTAAATAATCCATTCCTCCCCTGCCCCACAGAGGTACAGCATGCTTTTCACTAACAGGCAACCTACAAAATTTTAAAAGGATTTGTTCTAGAAGCTGTTATTGGTACTTCTCCAGGTTTTTTTGCTAAGTATAACACACCAGGAATGTTTTTCCATAGGGTAAGGATGGTTAAAATTCAGAAAAAAAAGAGCAGAATGTACATGGACTAAACACACAGAGCAGTACATGACACCAACAGTGTTGTTTTACCGAGACATAAGAACAAAACCCCTGCACAATTCCACAGTGTGTCTGACAGGGAACATTCTGATAAAAAATTGAGGATAACAAAGGAACTAACAGCCAACTCATTTTTTCTTTGACTCCTCCAGGGCAGCTGAGGAAGAAAACCACAGACCTGAAAGGCAGCCAAAATTCTGAACATCCAGGCTTTTTTTTTTGCTCAAAATCAGGTGGCTACAACTACTACATGAAAGAAACAAAAATAACTTCTTTAGAGCACTAAATATAGTTTTCATCTTCTGTGCACAGAAGACTGTCAGAAGTTATCCAACAAAGAAAAGGAAACCTAATTCAATGAAGCAATTTTTCAGAACAGTAACTTGCATGTTCTTCTTCCCTTATGGAAATGCTATACAAGCAGCCCCACTGTGGCTAGGTTTTGTGAGGAAATGTGAAATAGATGAGAACTATAACACAGTGTGATAAAACAGAAA
>VZTB01006893.1:865918-962905 GCA_013397245.1 Thryothorus ludovicianus | reverse complement strand
AAAAAAAAAAAAAAAGCAGAGATTTCACTCCTCAACACCGTTACCTTCATTCTGTCCAAATTGCACTGTATCACATTTTTATTAACCTTTGTGGTTTTGTTTGCTTTAAATTCTTCCAATAAAGCCCAGCACGCTTTTCCTAAATGAAATAGATAAGAACTGATCACAGGACCTGAACAGCAACAGAAATTATCCTCTAGCCTCCTACAAGCCAGATTCATGGCAGCCTGACAATTTTAGCAGCTCTCCAATGGACCTGCTCCAGTCTTCTTATATCCCTCAACTGAAAATACAATTTATGTGTATGGTTTTTGTATTGCTAGAATAACTTAGTGGTTTCTATGCTCACAGAAATTCATCACAGAATCTGAAAACAACAGATTCCTACACTGCTTTAACTTTATGCTTTAGAAGGGCTTTGCACCACACAGTACAATACAAATGGAAGAGATATTACTATTTTATCTCCTTCAGAGACTGAAGCTTGGAGTCTGTGGTTACATATATAGATTCCAAAGTATAATCTTGCTTCTGAAAAAAAAATTATTTTGTCTTTTTCTATTCAGGCATTTTTAACTACAGTATTAAGGGTGACTTGAATGGTGACTGCACTTCACTTTTGCTTGTAGTGCTGGAAAAATTCTCCACTCAGTTGTTGCTCCTGATGCTTAAGCAGGGGAAGGGAGAAGATGCTGTTAGAAAGGTGGAAGCTCTAAGTGCATCGAGCAGCATAAGATGACTTTAGTGCACTCCCACTGTGAGGTGGGACTGATCAGAGTAGCTACATCTGCTCCTGGCTTACAATTTATGCAGCACGCTTCCTTCCATTCTGGTCTAGGCTTTTTGATATCTGTGGCTGGGAAAACATTTCCTGGGTGGCTGCTGAGAGGAAGAAGAGAAAAAGAGAAAAAGACAAGTCCTAGAAGTAGCTGTGAGAAATTAGCAGTTTAGACATCTAAATCTAGATCCAAATGTATTATTTAGAGAGATAAAAATTTTAACTTCTGTCAGAGCTGAAGGGATAATTTCTCCAAGCATATTAGCTTGCCTAAGATGTTTCCTAAAATAACCAAGATATCATTCTAGTAGTCTTCACAATAGGTGATCTTCTAGAAGTTTAATACACCAGCAGGCATTTTATAGGGATAATAATAAATGCATGGGTTCGTGTAATTTTTAGGTCACATGCATATCCAAAAGGTCAGAACAATTTAAAGGATTCTAGCAACAAATCTTTTAATTTCTAACAGACAGATGTCCAATGTGGATTGAATACAGCACCAAGCCTGACAGAGTTCAAGGAGCATTTGGACAATGTTTTTGGGCACATGGTGTGCTTCTTGGGGAGGGTGCTGTGCAGGGCTGGGGGTTGGATTTGATGAACCTTACAGGTCCCTTTCAACACAGCATAATCTGTGTCAATTCTCTGTGTGTGAGTGAACATAAATATTTGCATGTGACAACAGCTACTTCACTTGGAAAGCTCTATTTCCTTTTTTCCCCTCCAAATTTTCCATAAAATTTAATTCTGTCAGATTCATGCCACCATCTTTGCAGTGCTCCTTTATCGCAGGTAGATGGAATATTCTATTTTTCAAGAATAAGCAGGCTCTAACACTGCCCAGCACTATGTATGCAGTATATAACCAGCACAGTAAACCACATGTAACACTTCACCAGGATTTCACAGCTTTGTCACCCATCCCAGTGATCAGGAAGGTCAGGACAAAATCCTCAATGTAGTATGTTACTGATCTCTTTTTAGAGATAATAATCGATGAGAAGAGTAAAGGATAATTTTTAAAGGTTACTTTGCAAGTCCTAGGCAAAATGAGCTAGGTGCTTTACAGGTAAAGCTTCTGTAACCATCTCTAACCATTTTCTCAGTCTTGGTTCTGATGTGATCACCACAGGTGAGTACAGGAAATGGAGACAGACTCCAGCTGCATGTTTGTGGGGCTCCCTGACTTTCCTTGTGCAATGGACTCATGTTTCTATTAAAGCTCTAATGAAAAAGGCCCTCCTCATTAAAGCTCCTTCCCTGCACTTCAGACACACAGTAAATTCATACCAAAGTTATAATGTTCAAGTTTCTCTGTAACATATAAACAGCTCTTAACAATGATTATATCAACTTTTAAATACCTCTAAGAAATACGAGCATTAAACAGCATTTCCTGTGCAACCATTTCATATTTTTAATTCATTTCTATTTCTTAAACAACGTGCATCTCTGCAGACTTCAAGACACCTCACACCAGGAAACTATACTAAATAATGCAGGGCTCTGCATCAAGCTCACTTAGCTCAAAATTCTACTGAATCTCACTGGAAATTGTTATCCTGTTATGAAACTCCAGAAAAGAAATCCCTCTGCTCCCACCAGCAGTTTCAAAGAAATTCTGTTCTATAGCTCCCAAACACTGCAGAATTTGAGAGGGTGGGAGAAGCACTAACTGCACAACTCAAGCCTTTGAAATTTGCTCTAAAAGATTTCTCATGTCTTTCTTACAAATTTTTCCAGCAACTCAAGTACATTTTTCAGACTCTGCACTAAGCGTATAATATTTTTTCTTTGAAATACTACTTCATTAATAAACATCAGGATTTTTCTTCCACCATAGCCTCTATACAGAGATTCAAAGTATTAAATAGGCAATTGAGCCTTTTTTTCTGAATAGTCTGCACACAGGAAGATCTTTGTTTGTTGGCAAGCACAAATTTGTCTTTAAAACAGGTGTCAGAGGAAGGCAGAATTTTTCTTTTGAATAAAACTCAGATCAGGAAATTGAGCACTGAGCTCCCTGAAGCACCTTTCAAAATCTGTGCCCCGTTCCCAGCTTTTTGCATCTCTTGTATCAGACAACATACTCCAGGTTTCTCTAGAACTCAGAGGAGTGATGTGTGTGTTAAACTTATTTAAGATGATACAAAACATCATATGTGTAAGATATAGGCCTACCTATAGCAGCAGAAGGCAGCTTAATTCTTCAGTAAGGGACAGGACACATGAGCTTACATGCATACTTGTACTTAAAACACACTACAGAATTACAGAAGTAAAAAAAGTAAGCTCCACATTGCTATTATAACAGCAGCTCAACCTGATTTTTAAGGTTTCTTAGATTTAACAGTATAAAACAGCAAGGAGCAAACATCTTTGGCTCCTAATCTGGTTTTAATAATACCCTTTACATAGAGCTAAACAGTGCTGAACTGCTCACTTGTCTTGTTTTGTTTTTTTCCTCAAATTAAAGCTCTTACCCTGTTTTGTGCCCTGATCATGGGTCAAGTGAACGCCAGATCCACTCTGATGACCTTAAGAAGACTTGAGAGCCTTCATTCCCCATGCACTCTTCTTAAAATGTTGTTACAGCTACATTCTCCCTCCCTACTCCCATAAGCGTGCCAAAAATTGCTCTTACTTTCCGCCTCCATTCACAAGATATATCAATTTATTTCTGCCAGTATTTGCCACTTTCTGAAAAAGCTATCAGATGTTCCATGCAAGAGTGTCTTCCCTCTGATGGGAATTAGGCAGGTCCAGACAAGACCCTACGAGAAAAGCAAGGTTAGCTGAAAGAGACAATGTGTGACTATATTGACCCTTCTCTGTGGAAATAGTTGTGTTTAAAATAACACTGAGATGGAAAAATTGTGTATCCATCCAGTTTGAAATGCCATCAGTATCTGAAAATCACATTGTCAATAATAGAGATACTAAACTAGAAAACATAAAGACAGACACCAGGAATTATTTACTGAAGCAAAATTCTCCCAAATCATGCCTCTAACAACTTCTACTTTAAAAAGTAATGTAGGAGAAAACACAGATAAATATTTTAAAATATTCATACACTGGCTTTATCAATTTTAAAGCACAAAACCAGAGGATGTGTGGTGTTCACAATGAGTTATAGCATTCAACAGGACTGTTCAAGCTCTGAAAGCACATAAATAATTTGAGAGTTTGTACATAACTCTCAAAAGTTATAAATTTTAACAAGCCAACTCCTTCATTTCATGTTCTGTATTCTAAAATATGTGCACTTGACCTTGATATCAGAATGGACAATGACATTCTCCATATTTTCAATTTAGGTATAGTTTAATTAATATGTTACCAACCATTCTCATTCTTGGTATTCCCCATCCTGGTATTAGAGAATCTGCAACACATTTACTTCATTTAATACGGCCCAATACAATACAAAATATTTTTATTTTTATTTTTCTTTTTGCAAAACTGGACTTAATAAAAGGGATACATAAATTGAAAGGAACAGTTCAAGATGCCAATGTTTCCTTGAAAACAGTATTTGCTGACTGTTACTATAAAAAAGAAGTCACAAAATGCTAATTTAGAGAAACCACTGCTGAGGCTATGGTCTGCAGTCAGTATCTATTCAGCTATCATCTTCCAGAATTTATCCAATCCATAAAATACACACTTAAAATTCCTATTTATACCACAGAAAGTGCTTGGAAGCTGTTGGAAAACCTGCCTTTTCTCTCCTGTTTTTCTCAGACTCCTCAGCTGCACATACCTTTCCATCTATAAATGCAACACTCCACTTGCCACATGACCATCAGCCAGTATCCCAGAAAGAGCACAAATACCAGACTGGCAGTCCTGTGCAAGCCCAAGCAACACCAGATGCTTCTTCCATGGTTATCAACAATAGTTTTCTCTATGGAATATAAATTATGCTCTCCTATCTTTTGCTTAGCTTACAGACCTCTCTAGGACAAAGAGAGTTTATGGGTAAATCAGCAATCTGGAGCATCTTGCTTTACTGTTGTTACTGTTTCTTTTATTATTATCCCAATATTAGCATTGCCCTGGTCTAATGGAACTTTCTCAGCATTGTGACACTTGTTTGATTTAACATCCATCAGTTAATAATACCACAGCCAATGGCATTTTTAAAAGGTAGCACTTACATGCTTTGTATAAATTTGTACAGGAAATGCTCAAGATATATTATAAATAGATATCATTTAACGCTATTTCAAAATTAGTAGGCTCTCTCTTCTTAATTCTAATGCACATAGCTTTTCACTTATTCTTAGAGCTCTCCACCATATATATTCCCTTAATAACATTAGTGTCTCTTCGCCAAAATTCTAGGTTTTTTTACCCTTCATCTTGTAACTTTTTTCCACTCTCCTCTGGATATCTATAAAAGTTCCCTTAGCATCATCCATATTCCTCACTCTTCTTGATTACAGGATTGTAGACTAGCTAAGGAACTGTCCTCACATAAATCTCAATGTAGTCTAAATTTTTATTCCCTGACAATTTTACTGGCTTCTTTATTTCTTTCCAGATGACAAACACATAATTCACTGAGAGAATCCCCACTGAAGACAATCAGCTCCATAAAGTCACTAATCCTTCTCAGTCTATCAGTTTGCAATACATTTATGATTTCATCTTCACCTGACACAGTTCAAAAATATCTATCACCTTCTTCTTGGTAGAAAAACGTTTAGCGTAAAAATATAGACATAATTAAATGTGATGGTTTAAGGTTTCTGAAAAACACTGTTCAGTTCAGGAACAGTCCAAACAGGTCAGAGGGACAAATAGCTGTGTTGGAAGGCACCTTGTAACACTGAACTTGTATTTGTCAAGCAAATCTCACTCCAGCAGAAGTTGCCCATCTGTTGCATATAAAAATAGCAAAACCAGTTTGTTTGCATTCCCAGTAAAAGCTAATCAGTGTGGGGGAGCAAGACACATCTTTGCTTACAAACAGGCTTCCTGGAAGGGTGATGCAGAAGTTAATACTGACAAGAACTCCTCGCAAGTGGTAGCAGGAGGGAGGGAGAGAATTCCAGTTTTACTGAAAATCACTCGGTTAGCTATGATAACAGGGTGACAACAGTGAAGGTCTTAGGAAATTCAGTAAAACAACAACCTCAAAGGAAAATTATATGGGTTTATAGCATGAATTTCAGAAATTCTCATAACATCATCACAGATCATGGTTTTACTTGGGGACAAAAGAAAACCTCCCTCTTCAGGAAGCTGAGGAAACTACTGTTTGTCCAAGGTTTAAAAAAAAAAAGTACTCTTGGTAACTAACAAAACTAACGAAATTATAGATTGATAGTTAAGTAGCTGTTTTCCCTCTACATAACAAGTCATTTGCTTTCAAGAAAAATTTGATTTTTGCCTTAAAAATTCCGTGCCTTAAAAGCTGACTGGCTAAATCCTCCCAACTTCTTCCAGTACACATCTAAGGACTGCTGCTTAGAAAATATTTCAAAGACAGTAAATTATTTGAGAAGAAACACAAACTTGATACTGTATGGTATCAAGTATTTTTAAGCACCACCTGCAGCAAAGAAAAAAGCAGACCAGCAAAGTTTCTTATTACCTGCGGTAACAAAAACCACACAACACTTGAAATTATCATGGGTAATTAAGCCCTAATAGAAAAAGTTTGTCTTTTTGTTACATCTGCTATCCCAAAACACAGTTTTGATTAATAATTTAATATACTTTAATGGTTAACACATTTATAACTCCATATTCTACATAACCAACAACCTCTCCTAAAGGAGGGCAATTACCAACCATCAACTGTCTGAACATTTAAAGTTCATTCTATTCCTCTCAGAACTCTGATTATTGATGCAGGATCTCAGATACCATTACTTTTACAACTATTTTGGATAGAGTGAACTTTTCTCAACCAGAAGTAAAAGCTACAAAGCCAGTTGATACAAAACACAGAAATCTAACTCTTGCACATGTTATCCTCTGGAAAATTTGGCCTTCTAGCAAAGCAGTATTTACAATAAAATGAAAGTGCTTGAATAGGCTGAAGACTCGTGACACATCCCAGATGATTTTGAACAATGGTTATGAAGGGTCAACATCTGATCTTGAACTATGTCATTAGAAAACATCATTAACAAAACAAAAGCTCCCAAGTACCAAAACAACTGAGATTCACTCACAAGTATTGCTCACTAAATAAGAATTAAACTGAGCTCTGAACATTCTAGTGAAACATGAAGATATCACTACACTAAAAAATAATTTATGGCACAAATAAATTTTTAGTTATAGAATGGTTTGGGTTGGAAGAAACCTTCAAAATGACCTAGTTCCAAAGCCCCTGTCATGGGCACAGGCACCTCTCACTAGACCAGGTTGCTCAGAGCCCCATCCAACCTGGCCTGGAACACTTCCAAGGATGGGGCATTCACAGCTTCTCTGGGCAACCTGTGCCAGTGCATCACCACCCTCAGTCAAGAATTTCTTCTTAGCATCTAATCTAAATCCACTCTGAGTTTTAAGCCATTCCCTCTCGTCCTGTAGGAATGTCCTTGTAGGTGGTGTCTCTGCATCTTACTTGTACAAAGATACCAGATCTAAAAAAAAAAAAATTCCTTTTGCAGTATTTATTATGTGCACACATACTTTTGTGAGTGTAAACAGTGAAAAAGTGAGGGAGGGAAGTAATTTCCTCACATAAACATTACTATCCAATTCCAAAAATAATATAGTATGCCAAGTACTGAGTAATACCTCGAGACAAATGCAGAAGCTGAATTAAGAATTTCTAGTTTGCCAGAAAGATCTTGTAAACAACCAGCAATCAATATTTCTATTATTATGAATGCAAAATCTCAATATTTGTGTTCTTTTTTCCTAAGACCTGGGATACATTAGGATTATATTGTTGCATAAACTATTTTATGTCAATTTGGTTTAGAACTGAGGTCTCTCTCAAAAGGGGAAGCCATCTGTGGTCTCTGACCGATGGAGCCTTGGCTGAATAGTTCACCTAACTCAGGTCAGAATTTCTTGTCTCACAGTAAGGTGGATCTGTCCAGGTTAAAAAGTTTGGCAATTTAAAGTAGCAAGATGAAGGGGGGCAACCCCATACCCTGGCTGCAGGGGTGGACAGCTTCTGGAATATTGCTTTCCAGTTCATACCTGGCAGTGTTTACATTTGAAATTCACAGTGAGTTAGGAACCCTTTTATCAGAACTATGGATAAAACAAGAATAAAGCTACAATGTGAAGTAGAAGACTAGTTTGTAAAATCTTACATGCAAACAAAACCACTAACCCTCAAACACTCTCAACAATTCTGGACATAAAAGCTAGCCTCAGGGAAAAAATTCTCAGGTCAACCTTTACCAGTAAAACAAAATAAGAGGTCATGGCAGTTTGTATTTGCATGCATGTATGTTGTTAAGCATACTTAAGGTTTATTATCTTAAGTTTATTAGACAAATTTAAGAGACCTTGAACTCCTTTTGCATTAACTGACTTTAACCTACTTTATTTGACTTGTGCTGCCTCTCACATGATCTCCTTCCTGTTAAAAACAGGGTCTTGGAACGGACAAAACAAATATCCCTCAGCAAGCAAGCAGTACAAATGAAGAGCTTTGTACAGAAGCCATGTGGTAGCACAGCTACCAAGCACCTTCTGCAATAGTATATTTTATAACCTCAACATCCTAAAACAATGGAAGAGTGAACAAACACCAGGACCATTAAAATATTCATTTTCCAGTGACTATACAGTGTGTCTAGGTAATAAACTATATCTTTCACTTAAATCTGCAAGTGTTCTTTTGAATACTAAATCTCCTCATATTTACCTGATTAATTATTATCCACTTCTTATGGTGGCACATATCTATACAAATACTGAAGTGGGCTGAAGGGACAGTAAACAAAGAATTATTATACCTGAAGTCTTTACTGTGAATCCTATAACCTAAGTCAACAGCATTCCCTGTTAACACACCGGATCTCCATTCCAACTCTTGAAACATTTCATCCACCTTTACAACGAAGGAAGAGTGGGGTAAAGAAATCTCAAATTTCCATCCAAGTAAGTTATTGCTCTAAATTAATCAAGGATTACTGATAGAATACAAAACACATCATTTCAGCACACAGAAATGTGTGTTGGCAGTTGGGTGAAAGACCATCTCAAGCATCCCATTTATACTCTCGAAGTTATTTGTTATGCTGATTTCAACAAAGGTGAGGTAACTACTCAGTAAAAAGTAAGAGTCTACTAGATTAAATGAAACCTCAAACTCAGAGGAGACCTCTAATTCAACCATTTTTCATCAAAACTCCATATTTAAAAAGACATGAGCATTTAAAATCACTCACTCTGGATTGTCATCTCTCTATGTTCCCCATTACTAACAGAAGAGATCACATGAGCATTTCCAAAGAACACTTTGAAGATTAGTTGAGATATTTTAGCTAGAAGTGCCCCATTTCACTCTCACTTCTAAATTGTTTGGCCTAGCTAGACGGCTCATCAAACTCATCCTTGCTCTCAGTGTGCCAGGTACAAAGAGCAGGTGATACGGGGATGGGTAAAGCAGCAGGGATGCAAAGGATGGCCAAGAAGGAAAGATATTAAAGATAAAATATATTACAGGAAATGTTTAGTGATTTACCAGTGCCTAATGAGATCTGTCATTCTGCCTTCAAGTTTCACAAGTGCTACTGGAATCCATTCCCTCCAGGCTGACAATCTGGAATGACTCAAGGCAACTCAATTACAACGAAGTACAGAGTGAGTTCCTAAATGCTCTCCCAAAAGAGCTTGAAAATTCTTTCCACCTTTACAGAGTACCATCATAAGCTTTTAGTCTCGTGCCAAAATCCAGAACAAGCAGTTGTTACACTATTTTAAAAAAAGGCAGAATTATCACAAGTCTTCACCTGAAGTAAAATATTTAGGGAAGCAACATATTTCAACAGTGTCATGGGTTGCAGTGCAAAATGTAACCAAGGGGTGTGTATTCCATCACCATCTGTTGAACTGGGGTGGGGGGATGGTGTAATCTTCTGTCAATAGGCAGCTGCTAGGGCAGTTTCTTTATATCTTCCAAAACCCATCCTCCCTCCAGGGAAAAATCTTCTGCTAATGGGCCATTGAGTTCACTGATAAAATTATATCGTCCCATTGGGAAATGCTCCATCCAGGGAAAGGAGCCAATCCTCTACCTGGATAAAAACGTGAGATTTGGGATATCAGAGCAGCCTTTTCCACTGGGTTCTCAGAGGAAGGACCAGGCCCATCTATCACCACTGGACTTTCAGTGGAGGGCTGCACCTTTCTCCAGGATCATTGCTTCAACAGAGCCACATCTGCCACTCCAGAAGGACTGCAGCCACCATTTAATGGGACTGCTACCAACACAGGGTGTCAGGTTGTATTCTGACTCTGTCAGGGGATTTGTTCTTCTGTATTACTGCATTTTTATTTTAGTTCTCCTAATAAAGAACTGCTACTCCTGTTCCCATATCTTTGCCTGAGAGCCCCAGTAATTCGGAGGGAAGGGTTTTGCATTCTTCATTCCAAAGGAGGCTTCTGCCTTCCTTAGCAGACACCTGTCATTCAAACCAAGACAAACAGTAATACTCAAAATCACCTACAGACATATTAAAACACTACAGGTAAGTAATGGATTATTGCTGATTTACTACCACTGTGACATTTAGCAGTGTGTAAAATAAGTGAAAAATGCAACAAGTAGTGTAACATTATTTCCTGAAGAGCAGGGCAGTCATCCTCTACAGAAAAGCAGGCTGTATCTCATGCATTCGTTTAGACTGCTGTGTAACAGCTGCACTTAACTAAGCCCCCAAAGTGGATGGAGTTCTCAGAATAACAAGTGCTCTACATTTCACAGTCTGACCAATAGGAAAAACTTAACATTTTCTTAAGACTGAGGTATACAGAACTGCAATTGTCATTGGCAAGACTTCAAATAGCCCATCCATGTTATTTCAGACTCAGCTTGATTTAAAACATTTTCCTTCAAAATGCTTGTGTTTTCAGTGAGTGGTTATCTGGTCTGTATCTGTTAGCAGTAACTTGTCACTGGCTTAGTACTGCAAGAAATTTCAAATTTCAAAACAAAAGACAGTATCCTACCAAGTTACATCTCAAAGTAAGAAAAAGAACAAAATGTGTGATAAGGGACAATTCTCAAGAACTAAAGTCAATGAAGTATGAGTTTTCATGTATCTAATAAGACACTAACATTTTACAGAAATTTTGTTTGCTACAGAAAATCAGTTCTGCTAGAAGAATATTATGCCCTGCAATAATTGTAAAGATTATTTATATTAAATTACTTTAATTAAATTTGTTCATCTCAAAAGCATAATCACACTATGAGGTTTACGAACTTCTCAAAATGCCTTTTTTCTGTAACTCCTGAATAAAGGGACTGCCCAGTAGTGTCCAGATGCTCCTATTCTAAGACTGCATGCACAATAAGGCATCCAAAAGCAGTGCCTACTTCATTTTTGCAATTCATTCCCAGAGAGCACACTGCCTAAAAGCCTAGCTCCTCCCACCTTACTGCTTACTTTCCTTCACTCCAGCTTTTTGACTTTATCTACCTGAGCTAAATTTTGCCACTCCAGTCCCAGAAAATCATGAGACTCAGAGTGAAACACAAGCAAGTAGAGGATGTGAACAGATGCCCAATGAGGAAGTCTGAAAGGAGAAGAGTTAAGCTGTCAAAACTCACAGAATTATTTCTTTTAGATCCCATGAGCAGGCAGGTTTTTCTTTGTTTTTAATGCAGAGAAATGCAGCATCTTTATCTATTTGGTAACATCTCTCTGTCGTACATTTACCTTCTACTTTCTTTCTTCTACCTTCTCTACCATTTACCTCTCTACCTTCTTTATAATTAGAAATTTTGTCCACTCAAGAATGGACAAAATTTCTAAATACAGTATGTTGTAGGGAAGCAATTGAAGACAAGAGAATCTAGAATCACTGTTGTATAAAGTCAACATGCCACCAGTGTATATGCAAAACGAAAATTTCCAGTGGGACCAGTTGCTGAGCATTCTACCCAGTGACCATTTTCGAATGGATCATGTTCATTACTTGTGTTGCTTGAAAACAAATCCATGGGAAAAAAAAAATCAGGTGAAGAACTTAATTACTCAGCATCATCACCGTGAAAACCTGTGCCTAAAGAAGAATTTCAAGTGCCTAAATTTGGTCTTAGAGATTTGAAAAGTTGGCCTCTAGAGAACTGTATTTCTAGAGTTTGTGGGTTATCATTAAGGAGCAGGCAGATGACAGAAAAAGAGATCTTTCAGATTACTTCTATAAAGGATGGTATTTCTCTTTCCTTCCCAGTGGTCAGTTTAATGAGTTACGATGATAAGATCCACCAAGCAACATAGATGGGATGAAGAGAGGACATGGGTGGAACACGAAAGAATGCATTTCTTGACCAAAAGCAATTCTGGCTTGTAAAATGGAAGGGTGACCAACAGATCACTGGTCAACTCACATGTCCAGCTATGCAGGGATGGGTCATTTCTGGATGATTTGCATTTACACAAAGCAGAACAGCCAAGCTGAAACCTTAAGATCAGTTCAAAATGAATCTGCTCTTCTTATCTGTAAGTTTGTCAGAAGCTCTAGCTAGAAGTCCTGCAGTCTTAGAAGGATTAGTGAGGAAAAAAGCACAGTAACTATAACAATTTAAAATTAATAAGATTGCAATGTAAATCATAGAACCCCAGAACGGTTTGGGTTGGAAGGGATCTTAATGATGTCAACCCCCCTGACATGGGGAAGGACACCTTCCACTAGCCCAGGTGGCTCCAAGCCCCATCCAACCTGGCCTGGAACACTTCCAGGGATAGGGCATCCACAGCTTCTCTGGGCAACCTGTGCCAGTGCTTCAGGTCCCTTGCAGTCAAGAGTTTCTTCCTAATATGCAACCAAACCTACTCTGTTTCAGTTTAAAGCCATTTTTCCCCTTGTCCTGTCACTAGATGCTCTTGTAAGTCTTGCTCCATCTTTGTTGTGGGCTCCCTACTGGGAGCTGCAATTTTCACCAAATCTACCCACACAGAGAATACACACAGCTCATTTTGATACAAAAATCTCACTTTCTCTGCCCCATTTGATAGCTCAGCATTAGAGAATACAGCCATACTAATGGAAGCTATGAACTTTTTATTTTGGAAGTTAAAAAAAAATCAAATTTGAACAGTGGGACAGATGGGGAAACTGCTAAGCTTACATAAAATTGCATATTTCAAAGGCTGTTTTCTGGCATGATAGTAAAAAAAGATAAATCTGCTAGAAACCATGCCAGAGGCAAGTAGAAATATAAACAAATCAGTGCCTGTAAAGCCCACCTTCTGAAGACAATTTGCTCTGTTCCCAAGCAAAAGACTGTAATTATCTTCTCAAATACCTAGAGCATGCTGTTAAGTTTAATGAATTTCATTGTTTGTAAAAGAGTTAACTGCATCACAGTAGGAGTTAATATATCCCCTGTTATAAATAAATAACCATCTCTTGCAACATCCCTTAAAAAGTCGTAATATCTAAGAATAACCTGGTAGCCCTCTGGCTCACTAAGACCTCGACCTAAAGGCTCAACTTAAACATCACTATGAATCATGGAAGCTTGCTTGGTAACCATACATAGCATGTCATGATATGCTAGAGCTGACTATCCCATTGCATACTAGAATAATCTGGTTTTTTAAAAAAAACAAAAACCAATGGCTCAGAATGGTGCTGCTTTGCATTTTATGTATCAGCTTTCATCCGAGGATCATAAATCCTTTCTTTGTCCAAGAACCATTTTTCTAGCCTCATATCCATACGGTGGATATCCTTTCTTTATCACAGTTTTACAACCCTGAAAAGTAAAGACTGACTTGTTCAAAGTCACTCAAGCAGTAAAACCAGAACCATGTTCCAAAATCCAGACCATCATCCTCTTGTCAAAATTAAGCCAGCCTCGATTGGTGCAAAACAAGAGACAGACTGGCTGCTACTTTTTCCAGTTCAGTGGACAAAGCTTTCCCTTTAAGTGTGTTACAACACTGGAGCCAGCGGAGCCAAAAAACTGCCTAACGTAAAATGAACCACATTCAGACTTTCACTGCCCAAGTGTTGCACAAAGGCTCCATCTCAGAAAGACGGCTGGCACACGCTCAAAGTGATGAGTAAATCTATCTCCTTCAATATGCCATTCCTGATATGGCGTGAGGGACAAACAAAAGCCTTTGTACTCATGAGGGAGTGAGTTTGGGTTTGAATAGCTTGGACTTCATTTTACCTACCTCACATGACTGATTTAACTTTACAAGGTTAAATCTTTCAGGAAATAAGACAGTGTCAGGGACATTCTCTTTCCCCGAAAAAATACCAAAAATACATGAGGCCAAATGAGGAGTTGTTAATTGTCTGGCTCTAGCCAGCTGGCTAGGCTCAACCCATTGAGTCTGAGATGAAGAATTCACAACTACCTGAGAAATAACTCAGGGATGCACCTAAAAAACAGACAGGCACACTCCTTCCCAAGTCCATGCTTGGCAATAACGCCATGGAGCTTATTCACAATGTTTACACACCAAAACAGTTTAGAGAGCCCAGCCACATTTCCTGTGCCCTTCCGCATATTTCAAATAAATTGACAATGGGCTCTCAATGGCAAATTGCCCTGAGAGATGATGAGCACATAGCAAGCATCCAGGCTTCATACATACACTGCTCCAGTGAAGACCATGGATTTAACTCCACACAAGCATTTCCAAGATGTCAGTATCAATCAAAATGAAGAGTTTTCAAAATTGTTTCTTTATCCTCATAAAAATCGGCATGACATTTTTAAACTAGAGTTACAGTTCAGCTCTAGAGAACCATGGTATGGACTTTTATGTTATCAAATTGTTAGCAATTTTTGTGTTATCAAGTACTTGTAGTGAAGGTAAAGCACCATTTTTCACACCCACCCCAATGTACTTCAAGTGCATTTGATAGATTTTTTTTCAACAAAATAGTGGTTGGTATAGAGGGGGTTTCTTCAACAAGTAATTTAAGAAATTATCAGCTTTTCTGCAAACAGAAATGTTAGCTGCCCGTCTTAAAACATCAGTATCTTATCCCTACTATGCTTCTACTGTACCAATCATACTCACGGTTTCTAAAAACAAAACAAAAGTACTACTGCACAAAATTTTTTTCTTGTTTGAACATTTTCTCAGTTTTCTCTTGAAGGAAACCTGATGTGTTCAGGCTATGGAAAAGGAAGTTCAACTGGTATTTATTTCCACAGCAGTGTTTAGCTGCCTTTGGAACTCAAGTTGCTATTGTGAAACTCCATGTTCTTCACAGCGTGGGGGCTGCAGAGGCTGTGCCATCTGACTGGCTGGAAAAAGCAAGGTGCTGTGGCTTTGAAGGGGCTACAGCAGGTACTGGAAGCAGCTTCCCTCCCGCCACTCCATCAATATCTTCCACAAATGCTGACTTATTTTGAGGATAACTCAAGCAGGATTTTGCTGCAGCTGACTGCTTCCAGTTTGCAAGTCAATTCCCTTCGGAACAAGCTGAGGTCACACACTGGCTACACCACCTTATGTTCCAAGAATGGCCCTACAGGGGACTGAGTTAGCTGATAAGCTGTTGTGATTCAAGGTACAGTATTTCTACCAGAGAAATGGCTGTAACACTGCCAGCACTGAAGCTTCCCAAAGCTGGGAAGTGGGGTTCACAGCAGGAACACAGGAAAGGGACAAAATCAGGAAAACAAGAAAGGGATTTGTTAGATCTGCTCTAACTAACAAATGCAATAGTTCTATACAAGGCAATTTATGAAACACCTTGACATCCAAGCCTGAAACACTGTTTGTTTATATAATCCATATCCACATGAGAGTTGAAAGCTATTTAAATGCCTACCAGTTTGGTGCAGACAGAACTGACTCAAGTTAAGCAGCCTCCAGGATGTGTCAAATAATGCTGGAAACAAGAATACAAGAGGCCAGCATTTGTCAGTTAGCAAGCTGACACAGGAATGCATCTGTGATATTACTCAACACATGATTGTTTAATTTGGTTTTTTGTAAGCATCTAATTTGGGTCTCTGTAAGCAAGAACTTTTTTTTAAAAAAGAAGAAAAAACCCCAAAAAACCAAACTAAATCCACAAAACTAGAAAGAAAAACAAACAAACAAACAAACAAACCACAACCAAAAGCACACTACACTAGCTTTCTGTGGATATTAAAATTACAGATATCTGCCAATAATGCTTCTTTAAAAATCACAACAGTTAAGTGCAAAGAGGTTTTCAGTTAGCTACAGGAGTTTGTATTGTACTGTGTTCCTCATTGTTTCTGACTGCATTTCCTAGGAAAATAATATTAGCCTTCATAATCAAAAATGACATTGTTTCTGTAGCCTACAGAAACCAGTACATGAAGACAACTAATTTGAAATTATCAGGATTTAAGTACAAGCTACAAAACACTGCCAATGTATTTCAAAACAAAAACAGTAGTTAGAAACTAACTCTGTAATTTATTGCATTGAAAAGATTACAGGTGTCTATGCTTTTCCTTTAGAGCTTATTTTACAGTGAATACTTTCTCCATTCTTATACAAATTTAAATGTAACATACTAAAAAAACTCCTAATATACAAGTGGTGCTTTAGAGGTAAAGTTTTCAGCAAATTACAGAAGCAGATGCTTCTAGCCCTTTGGCTTCCTAATCAGTATCCAAACTCAAAAAGTCACCAGAATGTAATGTTCATTTCCCACATTACTGGGAGCACCAAAACATCCCTGTCAAAGAATCAAATGAAAGGAAGCTGAGGGTTACACCAGCAGACCACAGCTGCCAAATCTAGGCTGGGGGTTTAATTCAAATGATTTGATGGTGAACAGTGTTTTGTGCTTTCTCTGAAAGACAGATCATAAATACTCAAGCTCAAAAAAAAAAAAAAAAAACCAAAACCAAAAACAAAAACCAAAGAAACAAAAAAACACCCAACTAAACAAAGAACAACAAACCTCACATCAAGAGTTGTGTCTTGCCTCAAACTGAGCCCACTCCCCAAAGAAGCCAACTGCACCAGCACCTCCCTGGTGAACTGGAACTTCCCTGGTTCCATGGGGGCATAAGCAGCAGATGTTGCAGCAGCACTGGGAATTATGTTACCTGAGAGTAGCACAGTCCTTTTTATTTTAATGATTAGAAAAAAGCACTACGTTAACCTATGGTGAAGTTACAATTCACCTGTATGACAGAAACATACAGTGTTGCATTTTGTGATCCCTGAAAGAAACCTTAGCAGTTTGGGGTTCTGTTTGCATTCAAGGGGCCAGTGGCCAAGCACTCTCTCAGCCTGTGCTAGCCCAGTCAGTCTGCAGCTCTCCTGGATGAATCATAACATACTCAACAAATAAAAGCACCGAAACAGTGCAGCCACTTGCCAGATTGCCACAAGAACAGAAGTACAGCAGGTGGCCATCCACAACTCCAAATTAAATCACATGCTGCTTAGAACTTTATATCAATCCCTGTGCAGTGTTGTATCTGTTTAATGTTATTCTTCATCCTCAATTTTCAAAATTAAAAGAAAATGGGTTTTAGCGACACACGAACCACGGCAGGAGACAATGATCCAAATGGTCTCATTCAGCACTCAATAAAACAGAGAACAACTATGGCATCTTTCCCTCCTCCATTCTCCATTTTTTTTCCCTTTCAATATTTATTAAGTAAACCAGTGCTTATCTGGGCTAAATCCCCAGGCTCAGTGAAACACCAGGTGGTAGACCGGGGTAGTTTTTCTAGCAACAGATGGCTCAAACATTTTATGACAAACGGACACAGGACTACTGCTCGTCAGCCCATCATCCAGTTACTCCTTTATGTAACCCGGGGAGCTCGGGCAGCTCTCACCTGCAGCAGGGACCCCCTGGAACCAGCCAGGGCTGTGGGAGCCTCCCTGCCTGCTCCCTGCCTGCTCCCTGCCTGCTCCCTGCCTGCTCCTCTGCTGACAGTGCAGCAGGAGCACCGGCAGAAAACCCAGGGCTTGCAATCTCAGACAGGAAACTCGGGCAACACTGAGAACCAGAGAAATGCCACGAAGTGCAGCCCGTGGCTCTCATGTTAAAATGTATCATTTCTTGATTATTTTCCCTTGCTCATTGTCTTATCTGCCTGCATCCAAAGAAATTGTGAGCAGCTGCTTTCAGCCTTAAATGGGAAAGGAATTTACTGCCTTCCACACTTTGCTGTGCACCGTAAAGGAAGGTTACTTAGCTCACCTGAAGTGAAGAAAAACATTTCATCATTACAATTATGCCAGCCTGAATAAACAGAAAGAGAGAACAAACCATAAAAGCAGCACTGAATACTCCATTAATTCAATTCATTTCTCACTGGTAATTTAATTCCAATAGGTTTGTACCTGAAATGCATACTGTAATACTCCCTCTCTAGTCATTCAAGGGGGATGGGGACAGCACAGAAGCCACCCCTCTAGGCACTACTACACTTCACACGCCCCTTTCTCCCTCCAGGATTTCTCAGACATGGGAAAAACATCTGCCAGTCTCATGCTGGCATTATCTCGAAATCTGAAATACCATTTGCATTTATTTGGCAAAGGTTAATAGTATGCTTGTAATATTTTTAGTGATATAACATTGCTAAACTGATGTGACAGAAGTAAGATATGCCTAAAAATAATCTCAACTCCCAGTACTATCTACTCTGGGATTTTGTTTTCTTGATTTCATTTATTTATTTATTTATTTATTTTTAAATAAAGGACATCACCACTTGTAGAAGTAAAAAGGCTATGAACTAAAAAGTTTATAGCCTAGGAGAAAAGGCTAAAGGATAGGAAATCAGAGGCAGAAGCCTCAAGACTTTTTACACCCCTAAAAATCCATTAAGGGTTTGTTGGTGCTTTCTTCCCTAAAATAAATTTAGTAAGCTGTGACTGAATGAAACTTGTGTTACATGCAGAAGCATCAAAATTAGATAGAACTACATGTCGTGTGAAAAAGAACATTGCTACTCAGATTTTTTATTAGTTTTAGTATTCAGCCTGTGGCTTTTCTCTTGCAATACCATTAAATTCCATTCTGCTTACTGCAGCAGTTACCTGTTCTCAGTCGAGGAGGCATCAGCTCAGAAGGAGAACTAAAAACCGTTGCATAATCTACTTGGTATTTAATAAATAGAAGTGTATAATACATGAATACTGTTGGAATAATGAATCAGCCTACCCATCCAGATTGTATTCGTCAATTCCTCACTGGTTTGAGATAAAATATTTATCACTGATAAAAATTTATCAACTAAATTTTTTTAAAGAAATTTGGACCCCAGTTTTGGTATTCAGGCCCATGCCACAGCATTTTTAACACTGTAGTATAATAAAGTGGAACATAATAAAATGTTTGTTACATTAAGACAGTACCCTAATCAGATACACAAGCCAAGTCCAAATAAGACCATTCACTCCAAATAGCACTCCTCTTTCTCCAAGAAAAAATCCAAGCCCAGAGAATACCCACTTGTTTCTTCTTGTCAAGAAATAAGTATCTCCAAGTTCCATGAGGACATCTAGGTTATACAGTAACTTCTTGGCAAAAAAGGGAAACTGTATAAAATAGTACATAAAACCAGGCTTGCAATAGGAATATGGAAACTAAATGACCATATTTCTGCAGTATGGACCCTACAGAAGTCCTAGTCTAACCTCCACAACCCCCAGTCTGGATATCCAGACTGAGCAAAGAGGACCTAACACCAATGAAAGGAAGATGCTTTGAGGATACATTGACTTCATGAACTTTTAGGGCCCACCCTTCTAACATTGAGGTGGTAGGAGGGAGGAAACAATCACATGCTCACACCTTCCAGTAATAACTAGCTCATCCCAACTTCACTGCTTTCACAAAATTTATGAAAACCAAAAAGGTACCACCCCTGTGAAGCCAACAGAAACACACAGCTGCAATGTATTTACACACTGGCCAGGGATAGTGTACAGTATTTATCAAACAGCTGCAGTGGGCCAATGATGCAATTCTTGCACTACTTAAGCCATAGCAAGGCTCATTCTTCCCCAGGGCCACCAGTCAAAGTATTGAAAGCAAGACAAAATTCCAGTGGAAACTGTGTATGCATTATTAGTCTATTTCATGTAGGTTTCTTCCGTGCTTAATATTCAGGCAGAGTGGTTTTGCAGTTCATTAGCTAGGTAGTCTCCCTGGCCAAAAAAATCAGCCCTTTTGCTCCCAGTGACCAGCCAGCCTACCTATTATATGGTATTGAATGTGGTGTTATACATGCTACACTACAATGTAGTTTTCCAAGGAAAACAAATACTTTGAGTAGTGAAGGATTCAGATTGCAGCAAACAGAGTAAGCAAACACTGTGTTTGCACACCTGTGCAGCTCAGCCCAACATTGCCTCTTATCACCTGCAGCTGTCAGGGCAGACAGGCACTAGTTTGACAAAAAGCAGGAGGACACTTGCTTACAAGACACAGGGCTTAAAACTGCTTGTCCAGATTGTAGTTTGAGGTGCATGCAAATATCTTTGATACTTTAGGGTCATTTTTAACTGTACACTGCAGATAGAATTTTGTAAGTGGTACAAAGGCCCAGAGACACTATACCAAAGCCTTGTCATATGTAAAGATACAGAGGGGAAAATGGTGAGAAATATGGTCATACCTTTAACAGTACTAGTCCAGACAGAAAAAAAGCGAGAGCCTGTCTTACACGCTCTCTGCTCTTGTCAAATGACTTGTACCCCAGCACCTCTCAGAGAGGTGTATGTGTAGCCAATTAAATACCCGCTCACTCCAAAGGGGTCTGGGGCACAGCTGCAGGCTGATGCTGCTTACAAGGAAATGGAGGTGGGAGCCAAGCTTTCAGTTTTGAGGTCAAGACTCACAGGACTTTTAAACTATTAAGTGCATGTCAGATCAAATCAGCCACCTGTCCTTGCAGGCTGGATACACAAACACACTCCAACTTTTTTCTGTTTGAACCATATTTTTAAGTACCAAAAAATGGCAAAGGAACAGACAAAAATCTAAGCTGTTCTTGACTAAGTCCCTACTCAGACATCAATCCTTAAGAAAGGATTCAACACCAATAGCTGACTGTATTCCAAGCACAGAGGAGCTTCCTCTGAGACAAAGACAAAAGACAGGATAGCACAATCCTTGACTCAGAAAAGAGAAGCAAATGGCTATCACAAAATGCACCAACTTCATGGATTACGTGGATTCATTTTTGCGAACATTTAAGGAAACAAATTCTCTAGCCATAGAGGCAGAAATAATCTTATGAAAAGTTAAAGATGTACTGAATATTTTAGACTAGTTCAGTTGGAAGGGACCTGCAATGTCCAACTAGTCACCTAGTCCAACTGCCTCCCCTGGACCTACCCCTACCTCTTCCCAAAATCAAGATGGCAAGAACTTATACATTCAAGGTGCAAAAATCCTAAATCAATAAATTGAAAAATTATTCTCTGCTTTAAGGATTAAGTAATTTCATTTTAGAAACTGTACTTTTTGGAAGACAATGCCTGTAAACAGTTAACAATTCTCTTGTTTACTCTTCTACATTTTTCCATAGTGACTCCTAGCCAGCATTACAAGCATAGTACTCTGGCCTTACTCGATAATGATGCCATTTGAAAATGAACATGCTCCTATCTTGCTACCCTCTTTTCTTAGGAAAATAATAAAGACTGTATTTACAAATATCTGGACTTCTGAAGAAAAACAAGGGAACAGCAGTGCTCTAGACTAGCTGTGTAAGCAAACAACCACTTTGTCACTGAGAGAATTTCTGTTTGTAAGAATATTGTTTTGCAGCTCTTTTTGGCTCTGCTCTTTGACACTAATGTTGTTTTCTGAAGATGCCAAAAGAAAACACCCTCGCCCCTGTTCACAGTCAAATAAGCCCTTTCCAAAAAAAAAAAAATAAAATCATTTGAAATTATATATGCATACACATACTCCTGAGCTAAACTGGCACAATCTCCTGGCCTCAAAACCAAGGTTCTGTTACATGTGCCTTGCATAAGACAGGTTAATATAATGATGTAGAAATTTGTCTTTGAAAACCTTCATCAACAAGAGAGCTGTATAGGACCACAGAAAAACTACAGTTACATGGGATCTCTAGAGTCCCCTTTAACTTCCCCTCTAGTTCCAACACCTGCTTAACACTGGGCTAATTCCTGAGTTCAATAATAAAATCCAGAATTGTCCAGTTGAGCTTTGATCATATCTGATGTGAGAGCGATCTGGCTGTCATATTTGTCACCCCACTGACTGCCAGGGTTGATTCAGCTGATGTGGCTGTTCAGGCAGGTATTCCCTTCTTCCTTCAACACTCCATGTGTATCCCTCATGAAGCTGCACCCTCAGTCAAACAGGACAACCTACCTGATAGAGATGGTCCCATTCTATGGTGTCAGGATGGAGACTCCCAAAGGCCTCTCCAGGCAACCCATTCCTTCTACTTTATTCCCTGTTGCCATGAACGCTTTTTTCTTTGTAACCTGTCTGAATTATGATTAAATCATTGCCCCTGTTGTTCCCATTACTACACTAAGGTCTTGATGCTAGGAGCATTGGTTCTGGTCCTATCACTACGCTCCTCTGAGACAACTCGGGTTCTCCTTTCTCTGTAGCTACGAATCAGGCAGTTGAAAACAGCAATGAGATCTTATCTCCAGGTCATTGATATCCATTTTATCTCCAGAAGTCCTGTGCTGGGCAGTTTTCCAGCTCCATTCTCACAAGCAGTAAACAAGAGTAATCTTTTTCACCAATTTGCTGGCTACATTCTTGCTGATGCAGTCAAGACCTTGGCCTTTAGCATTCCAAGGGCACAGAGCTGACTCAGCCTAGCGTCTACAAGTTGAATTTTCTTTAAAAAAACCAAAACCAAACAAAAACACACATGCACACCCCCTGGAAAAAAAACCCCGAAACAACCACAAACATAACCCACACACATGAAGCTGCTCCCAGCCCACACTGTTATCTGGAAGCTGTTCTAATCAAGGCACACATGTCTTCCCTGAACTTCAGGAGGTTCTGTTTGCCCATTCCTCCTGCTTGTTGAGGTCCCACCTAATCACAGGCTGCTGTGCCATCAAACTCTCCTCCCTTTGGTGTCATCTGCAAACCTGGTAAGGACGAGCTTCATCCCATCATCCACATCAATGAAAAGAGCACAGAGCAAAATGAACAGCCAAGAAGCCCCACTGATACATGCATTGTAACCACACACCTGCAAAGAATCACTGAAGAGTTCCCAGGCTGTCACTATTAAGTAAAAAATGAGCAAACAGTACACAGTATATCTACATCTTTACAGTACATGGTATATCTTTGTATAAGCACACAGAGTTGGAAGGTCCTACACTGTTACACATATGAAAGATTAAGGCCAGTTGACTATTAAGGTAAATTCTCTGTGTGAAACACAAGTAGAAAACAGCCAAACATGAAGTGCTCAATACCATAAATTCAAACTTAATAACCAACTGCTATTTTTTATCAGTATAACAAAAAATTGTGAGTTGGTGCAGTGAAGTTGCCAGTGTACAGGCAAGGCTGCCTACTACTACTGTAACACAAGAATGGTGCATACAGGTCACACAGTCCTAAGACAAGGAATGGTGAGAGAAAAAAGTCTCACCTATATCTAACTTAAAGTATGGTTCTAGACTCAGAAAATTTGGCACTTTAATACTAAATCTTTGGAAAAGGAGCACAATTTTGGCCCACCTTTGAGTTTTTTAACACAACAATAGCAAAAGTCAACCAAGAATGATGAGATTAGGAATGATGAGGTTTTACATCTCACTTCATTGCATTGAGGCACTGAGCAACAGTAGCAAGGCAGAGCAGCACTGCAGCATTCTTGAATTGCATGAACATATTGAAACACAGCATCCCTATCCTACACGTGATTCTTCACCTATCCTACAGGTGAAGAAAAGACTGTAGTTTGACTTAAAACAGCAAGAAGAAACAGAGGATGTGTCAGCAGTCACAGGGGCACATGGCTGCACAAAACAGCAAGAGCACAAGCTTCTGTGCTCCTCTGTAAGTGTACAAAGAGTTTTTTGTATCTCTTCAACAAGACGCACAAGATTAGCACAAAAAACAAAACAAACAAAAAAGAAACCACTAGGCAAGCAAGCCTTTTACCTGCAGTAAAAAGATAGTGGCTTTTTGTTAGCATAAAGTAAATTCAAGATCCCTCAAGACAGGTTAGCAAAGACAAAGATATTTTTAAAGTGTTTTTGTTTTTCTTTTAAAATAAGAATAAACAACACAATTCAGTCATAAAAATATGACTGGATTTGGCTGTAAGCTCTGGCATAGACAAGAGCAGAAAAACCTTAATGTCACTGGAATTGCAATGGGACTGTAGCAAACCAGTTTGATTTTCTATGTCTGCCACCAACTTTCTCCTATTAGAAGCTTGCCAGTTCTTCTAATACCTTCATTTTCTTAAAACAAAACTGATGATACTTTCCTTCCTCACATAGCAGATTCATTTCATTAATATTTGTTAGATGTTGATTATACAAAATGCAATTAATACATAATTACAGTTTTCTTTCGAGATCTCACGTAGTTCTCTCAGTATCCTCATTCCTAAATCTCATGCTAGTTTCAAAGATCAACTACTCCATGGAAGTAGGCTCCAAGAAGCCTACCAAATAAACCTATAGCCAGGCACCAGAATACATGTAATTTCTCAGTCTTGAACACTTGTCTTGTTCCCAAATAACCTATAGCTGGGTCAGTTACAGCTAAAAACCCTGTGGAGAGCACAGCTGCCCTTTTTCTCACCTCCTGTCACAAAAACTGAAACCCAGTTTCCTTTTCTTTTGTCCATCCTAGAAGTCAGGCTTTACAAGATACAGCAAGAAACTTCACATGGAGAGCCAATATTTATTGAACCACCTTGCTTTAGGGATCCAGGTGTTCTCAGACTACATAAATAAATCATGTTTCATTGCTTACTAAAGTACTCTAATTTTACATGGGAAGGAAAACAAGAAAACAAGCCCTGTAGAGGATGGGGGATTACCAGCTTATTTCCATGCTAAACCTTGATGCAGGTTACTACTGCCTTGTTTAGTATAAGCAAGTACAACAGATTTATCAGACAATTTCCCTTTTTCCTTAAAAAATGAAAAGTACAAGCATCCTCTAATCACCTGCACTGACCAAGGAAATGAGTTGTGCAAGAAGCTTAGTATCAAAATGAATTAGGAGAAAGCTACAAACATATGCCTTAACTAAGGAATCCTGGAGGTAATTCAGCTTTCATCCCATCACCTGTAAAATATTACCAATCCTACCATTTTAAGTTTTAGATTTTCTCTCGGTACTAATGGGTTACTCCAACTGACACAAAAACATCTGGAAATCACAAAAAAATCCCTCTCTATTTTCAAAAACTTCATCAATTAGGGTTGAGTTAAACCACGAACAGAATTCAAATTCCAATATCTGCACCTTTTTTATCCCCTCCAGATTTCAAAGTGCTCAATAATGGATTTCTAGTAATAGAAGAGCCACGTGGCTCATTTATTTCAGCAAAACAAGGGTACTAACTCATGCCTACAAAGAAGTGTTAGGGTGTACCTCCCTCATTCCTGTTACATGGAAAAATGGGGTGGAGAAAACCTTTCCTAATGCGGCCCATGAGTATGGAGAGTGGCTACACCTCTGACCTGAAGACATAACTGAGGGAGGGTGCATGACAGGAGAGGCTTCCTGCCTGTTACAAGACAGCTGGAAAAATGCTTTGAGCCACATTCAACTCAGTTGCAGCCAGGCTTTCCCTACCTCCCACTTGAGTGCAAACTCCCTTCCTGACTACTCGGGCTCTCCTGTGCAAACACCACACCTGCATCCCCATGGTTTCCACACAACAAAACACTTCTCAACTCCACGCACCAAAAGCTCTGCTTCCTCAACCCGCTTAGCCCAGGTACCTGCATATACCCACACTCTGGGCTTGGCAGCTGCTGTACAGCTTGCGTTTAGGGTGTTTTGCTTTAGAACAGCAATTACTTCCAGCATTTGACAGGTGCAAAGCTAAAAAAAAGGCCTTTGTTTCTCCTGGTCTGTAGATAGTTAACCCCCACTGTTTAAACTTTAATTTGAAAGGTGAGACAGATTTTTCTTCCATTGTTCAAGCTCAGTGAGCCTTCCACACTGACATGCAACTGAAGCAGAAAAAGCCTAAAACATATTAAATGTTGTCCTTACAACTACTGAGGTAAGTGTATCAAGTAATAGCTAATTTTTCCGATTAAAGCTAAGCCATTACCATCATCTCTGTTTGCAAAGTGGCAGTGATGAATGACTGGGGGTGTTTCTCAATTTCGTCCTTAAAAATAATGTGACTGTTTTAAAAGTTCAAGGAACACACAGAATCTGTTGCACTTTCTTTAACCATTTTATAAATGTGAAGGACCAAAATAACTTAGCTGTGCAGACACACTTCAGGCCACCATGGCTATAGGTGTTCCTGAGCAATATCAGTTGGCCAGCCTTTTCAAAACTTATAATGAAACACCATTTTAAAATGCCATTTGTAGAGCTTTAACTAATCCACTCAGTTACGAAACTGCCCCAGAAGGGACAGAGTTATTTCCTCAAGAAACCATTAACATTTGGTAAACAAAGTGTACCTGTTAACTACACTTCCATCTGCAAGAACACATACAACGCCCACTATCTCCCTCCACCACCTGTCAAACCTTTGGGTTCATTGGGGTGTGGATGAGGAGGAGAGAGGCCAGAGAGGCTCTGACAACTCTGCACCTCTTGGCCTTCTTCCTTGTAAAAATATAATTATTCTATTAGTGGTTATTTGAAAACAATTTTAGGATTACCAAACTCAAATCAAGTACTACTCAGCTGCTGTATTTTTCAGACTGCTTACAAACAGTATTCTACCAGTTGGCTGATATCTTATTTTTCAGCTCAAAACCCATCCCCTCCAGTAGACTGTAATTTCTAGAGTATCAAATTTGTTCTAGAAACTCCAGCGTGAAATCCCAACTCTCAGAGCTGTGAAATCACAGTTCTCTTTCAAGAATAAGACTGAAGATCCAGTAGAGTCTGACTGCACTGAGTCCAACCAGGTAAGACAGCTTTCCCTCCAAACACAACTCCAGGATTCAGCAGGCTGTATGTATCCCAACCACCCAACCAGCAAGCAGTGAGCCTCTGCTGCCTCTGCTTTCAGGGATTCCAAACTGAATTCAAGCAATAGCCAAACTGCACAAATGCAGGATAAAGGTGAACCAGGGAGCAGGACTGGGGGGAACAGTGACCAGTTTTCCAGCCTGGAAAAGACATTGCAGTGATGTATGGAATGCAACAATATCTAACAAATTGCCGTTGGTTTTTTTCTGACTTAGAAACAATGTCCACAAAACTGGGCAAAACACAGCATTTAGGTTGCAAAGTCAAAGACTCAAAATGTAAAAATGCCAGAAGTGAGGCTGCTCACACACATAAATACTTCCTCCTGGTGCACTTGTAATACAATTATTTACACAAGGTCATAAATTTCCCCAGGACTCCCATCTCACCCCATGCTAGATAAGATCAATTTCCACTGTTTGTGTAATGAGTGCAACTGTACTTCCTATAATATTTTTAACAGTCATGGGAAACACCATTTAGTGGTCTCCAGAAGGAGAAAACATGGTGTCCTAGTGAAGAGCCCTGATTACCCTCAAAAAAACCTCATTCCCCAAAAACAACAACAACAAACAACAAAATCAGAAATCCACCCACAACTCAGTTTTGAAGGGTGTTCCTGCTCCAGAATTCATTTATACTTGCAAACTGTACCTATACTCCTTTTAGAACACACTACTCTGGGTGGAGCCTGTCTGACTCGCACAAGCAGCTTTCACCAAGAGGCACTGGGCATGGAAGGTCACAGCTGCAGCTTAAGGTTCAGAAGCATGAAACCTGTGGGAGTCACATATCAGATGACTAAGCCTGGGGATACATTTGACCCTATTCCCACTTGCTAAGTTTCCAAACACTAAGAAACAAGGAGTACCATGAAGCTCTGACCACAGAGAATAGAATGAAAATAAATTAAACCATTTTTGTAAAGCACTTGCATATTATAGGCATGGAAAGTAAGGAAAAACATAACAACATGAATAATCATGCCCTCTGCAAGAATTTTCAAGTTTAAAAAATAATTAGATACCAGTAAATAGGACCTGAGAATGTGCCATGGAAGTTGAATCACAGCACTGAAAACAGCAGTAACCTTTAGCAAACACCAGCAAGCAATCATCGAGTAAGAATTGTCACAAGGTACAAAAACAAGGCTGCAGAGCTGTTCTCCATACTGATCTTCTTTTCTCAGTGCTTGACTCTGGAAATTCAGTAATATACCTTATAGCTGTACATCTGCAGCTATGGGCAAAAGGAGTTGGCATCAATACAGATTGAAGGCTGCAGAGACAGCTACTGACCAAAGCTTCAGGTCTGAAATTATAAAATAGATTTCTAGTGGTGACACCTACAGAGTAATCACACTCTTTCACTTTACAGACTTTCATTCCTTTTATTGTGTTTTATAGAAGCCAAAAGAACTGCTTGAAAGAATGGAAGAAAACTGACTACAGGATTTTCCTCTGCTAAGTCTGATGTAGGTGCAGTAACAGGTCTTAAACCGTCAGAAATGTTTTCGTGGAGCCAGAGTAGTTTTCAGCTCAACAGACTCCAGGCAAAAGGGTGGTGCCACTTCAAGAGTAAAACACAATTACTTTGGTTTAGGTTTTTTCTCTCCCCCTAAGTCAATCTGTGTCTAACAAAGCAGCACTTCACATTCCTATTTCAAATTTACTCCCTTGTTTTTTTGTATTTTTACATGCTGAGTTTTATGTTAGCATAGCTCCCCAATGATGTAACAGAAGACATGAAATACAAAGAGAAAATAAATGCTTTTGTTAAATTTGCCCACACTTGATTTTTTCGAACTGTTAGATATTTAAATATTAGATAATTTACATATTAAAGATTTAGTAAAAACCTGCCTCAATGCATTTTAAGGGAAGAGTTACAAGGAAAATCATCTGCTCCCAACTAGAAGCATTTGTGGTCACACACACACAAAAAAAATCTTTAACTAATACATCAAAAGTAAAAACCAGTTATTCTAATAGCCACCATGTTTGAAGAAACTTATCCTCTAAGAATCTCCAGAATTTTACAGATTTACCATAAATCCATGTAAAGTAAAAGCCATTCTTCTCTAAGCCCAGCATACATAAAAAATTTACCAAGAAAATTGTGCAATTACTAACAAGACAGAGCAAATTACATGAGACTTATAAGAAAATCTAAAACTTTCCTAAATAATTGATACTACAGAAGAAACTATCACAATCTCCTTAGTATTTCTGTTAAAACACATTTCATGGTTGCCATTTACATAAAATAATTCATTGTCAGTAAAGAACATCACAGACAATGGAGACCTTAAATTTTTCACATAAATATATTCCTGGAATCACCTGATATCCATCACTTTGGCATGAGATAAACACTGATGAACCAGGGTGCCTGCTTTACCTTCAACAAACCAACATAAAAATTCTTCATTGAATTTGACAGGGCTGTTTAAGGCTAATTTTGCCGGTGTTTCTGAATTACTAACAGTCAGGGGAACTTACAAGTTAAAGAGCAGAAGGTTTGTTCACTCTGCATCTACTGAGGAAATTTTACCTTGAGAACAGAAATGCAGTTAAGTACATCAGCAATTTACCCTGAGATCACTTTATGTCAGAAAATAAGGTTGTATCAAACATACTAGGCCTCTCTAGAAGTGACTAAATGGGGATTTTTTAATGTCTTGCTTCCAGCCGTTACTAAGGAACATCTGTAAGCTATCTGGGATTCCTTTGCATAAGTGAGCAAACAGGAAGGAACAGCTCAGTGCCAGGAAGTTTCATTACCAGTTTTCAAGTATTAACATCAAACATTAGATCAACACAGAGTAACAACTTCAATTCAGCATTAGGGCATAGGTGTAGTACTTCCTAGTGGACCTTTTATACACCTTATCAGTATTCCTTCCCCTCCATATTCTGAATATATTTTCAGTTGAGAGTTAAACAAGGATGGAAATAATTACTTCCAAGGCAGTAACCCCTAACAACAAAAATAATGTATTTGTTTATGGAAAAATATTTTGACTATGAATATGACCTGCAATTTATGTTTCACACATGACTTCTCTGGAAATTGCCTTAACAAAGTGCTAATTGTAACTGCTGACAAAGCTACCCATGTTTCCTGCTTCTGTGGCTCTTATCACCCCAATACCTTCTTTTGCAAGGCTCCCAGTGAAATCTGGAAGGCGCAGTGGGAAGGTCCTTGGTCTCTTCAGCAGTAACTCCTTCGAGTCAGAGTTAGTAATACAACTTCCACAGAATAAAGCTTGCTCTACATCCATAACGAAGTGGAAGCCAGACACAACCACTCTGCTTAAGAATGTAATGCCTTAATCCTTCCCAATGATACCACTTTTGATAAAAAAGTAAAATTTTGCTCTCAAAGAGACATATAACAATATCCTTAGGTGATATAAAGCTAGCCCATAACCAGGAACCTTTACAGAGATCTATATCTACATACAGAGACATATTCTTTTTATATATTATATACAAAAACATTTTTTAATAATATACAAACGTGCAGAGCTTGATGTAGCACTGTCTATTCTAATTATGATATTACAAGTACAGAAGAACTTGGAGATTGGAACTAGGTGATCTTGAAGGTCCCTTCCAACCCAGGCCATTCATGATTCATTCTAAGAAGGGGGTGGTTTGTTTGTTGTTTGGGTTTGTTGGTCCTGGTTTGTTTGGGTTTGGGGTTTTTTTGGGTTCTCCAACCCATAACTGCCAAACACTGTATTTCTCTGCAGGGAACTATGGACATTATGAATGCACAGATCAGCACAACCAGCCCATGCTTATGTGCAGGGAGAGTAAAGCAACAAAGTCTACTTAAATTACATGAGGGGCTATTATTTTTTGCATACACAATAGCAACAAGGAAGTTGGATAACCTGCAACAGTGAAGAGGGACGATTTGTGTTAGCCATTGCTTGGCTATGGGGGACTGCTCAAAACACAACCAACTCTGATAAGGAAAACAGACAAGAGACCCTAGAAATTACTGATTCATACTTGTATGTTCCAGTTGTACTTATCTAACTTTTCAACCTGCGTGGATGATAATATCCCTGAACAAAATAATTCAGCATAACTGTATCAGATAGCAAAAACCATAAATAAACATATTTTGCTTGTTTATTTTAAATAAATATTTAAATGGTTTCAGGAATTTAATTAAAGCAGTTTGTTTAAACACACTAGAAAAAGCTATTTTTGAGTATTTTCTTGTTCTCCATCTATGATACAAACTCTTTACAATCCAGATTTAACCTAAGCCTTCCTAATAAGTGGGTTCATCTTATAAAGTCTTGGGATTCCTAGGAGACAAAGCACCAGAAACAATGTTAAGGTATTGAGTGAGGCACAGCTGCCTTTCAACTACCTATGTTCTCAGCTCTAATTCCATCTGAAGTACAGGATGACAGAGAGCCATGGCCTTGTAGAACAGGTCAGTAAGGAGAGGTCCAGAAGCACAGCTGTCCATCTGTGGGCATGGAGAGCTATTCTAACTGAAGAGGGCTGCTTTATTTCTGTACCTGTCTCAGAGTTCTTGGACAGTTAACAGATATACAAATGCAAACAAAATAATTTTTACTGCTGGTATAACTCGAGTTCACCAACCCCAGCTACTAATACACCTTTTTACCCCCCTCACCCGCAGGGATTTCCAGGAAAACAGCCCTACTTGTGAGTCTGAAGCAGTAAGATTTTTTCCAAAATATAATCACTTCCCCCAGATCTTTCATCAGGTTTTGTTGCACTATGCCATTAATTCCTATGTGGAATTAATGTACTAAATGTACATTAATTAAATGTACATTAATGTACTAATAATGAATTAAATGTAAATTAATGTACGGTGTAGTAAAGTGAAATCACTTATCTAATAAGAGGTTCTGCAAATAGACTAAACTTCAATTTCAGGTTCCAATGCAGAGTCTTCCCTGCCTCTTAATAGAAAACACCAAGTGACACATGCTACAACTCCTAACAAATCATCTTGGAATAGCTACTAGCCATGCTCACCTTTTGTATGCTTTATAGCAATATATAATTTTCCTCAGAAATGCAAACTGAATCCCTGTGCAGCTGAATAAATGATGGTGGGGCTAATGGTTCAATGTGTCCACATCACTGCTATAGATAAGTGTCATTATAAAAAAATAAAGCCAATAAAGGAAAAACAACAACAACACAATCCAAATTTACTGTGAGTCAGTAACAAAACCTCTAATTACACAACTTCAGGCCTCAATGCTGAGAAAAAGGTATCCTTGTTAAAACATACTGCAAGCTTCTAATTATCATTCAAGTCACAGTAAGAAAAAATATTCTCATTGAAAAGGTTTGCCTCTTCCTATTATAAACATATCAAAATTAGAACCCAAGAAGAAAAGCACTACAAATCAGCACTGCAGAAGTAAAAAAAACCCTCAAGCAACGATGTAATGATTTTCTAACTGTATTTTAAACCTCAAATTCTCGGGACAGTAGACAAAGGTTAACAAAAGAACACCAAGGCTGCAAACAGGTGCATGTCCCTGTCAGGAAAGACAAAGGTGAGAAATGAACACATAGCATCACCACAAATATGCTACTTGAAACATATTTGAGAAGACAAAATAAAGCTGCTCCCTCTCTCCATCCTACTACCTGCCATCTGCCCATGAGGCCACAAAGCAAAGCCATGTCTTTGGCAAGAGGTGAAGCTAGTAGCAGCTTCATCATCACAGCAGCTCCAGCAGGGAGCAGGGGAAAGAGAAAGAAATGGGGCTACTCTGTTCTCTTTGCATGGAAATACTGCACCAAGCAGTGATTCCCAGCTGGAAACCTTGTTATGTAAGCAATATCATTTAAGACGTTAGAGGCAGTCAGTTACAGCCCATTTTCCTCAATCCAAACATACTCCCTGACCATTTTCTTAGAATATGACAATGTCATCTTAGCATGTGGTTTCTGAGCAATAGTCACAAGAAATTCAAGATCAGCTCACTGCATCTCAACCACAGCAGCAGTAGGGAATCACAACAACAGAGTGCGCAATACCTGGCTTATTCTCATTAAATGTCCTTCCTAAATAATTGTAATATGTTAAGTAGCATTTCACAATAGCTTAACTTAAAAATTTTGCAACAAGCATGCTTAACTGGTGTCTTTTGTGAAATACAAATGGAAACCACAAAACCAAGAGCATGCACTGCTTGATGTAAAAACTGTGAACTGTTGACTTAAAAAACATGTTGCTCAAGAGATATTTTAACACTGCTTTATGCCATTAACACTGAAAACCAATGTATTTCAAACACGAAGCAAATAATCCCTTTCCTCATGAGAAGAAGCCAAGAGGGACTTCAGGGTGCTGCAGGATGAAATACTGAACTTCAGCCAATGTGTTCCTGCAGCCCAGAAAGCCAATTGTATTCTGGGCTGCACCCAAAGCAGTGCGGCCTGCAGGGCGAGGAAGGGGACTCTGCCCCTCCGCTCTGCCCTGCCCTGCCCTGGTGAGACCCCACCTGCAGTGCTGCATCCAGCTCTGGGGACCCAGCAAGGAAGGACATTGATCTGAAGGAGCAATTCCAGAGGCCACCAAGATGATCAGAGGTCTGTAGCACCTCTCCTTTGAGGAAAGGCTGAAAGAGTTGATGTTGTTCAGCCTGAAGAGAAGAAGGCTCCAAGGAGGACTTTCAGTACATGACGAGGGCTGATAGGAAAGATGGGGACAGACTCTGTAATATGGTCTGTTGTCAATAGGACACAGGGTAGCGGTTTTAAACTAAATAAGTTGTCTAGAGAGGTGGTGGATGAGCCATCCCTGGAAACATTCAAAGCCAGGCTGGATAGGATTCTGATCTAGTTTAAGATATTCCTGTTCATTGCAGGAGGTTGGATGAGGCGACCATTAAAAGTCCTTTCCAATCTAGACCATTCTGTGATTCTGTGATAGTGAATCCTACAAAGTTACCACATCCTGAAGCTCCAGTTTACCATGCTTTGAATTTATATTAGTTCAGGACTTAATTAGAAGCAACTCTGCTGAGCCATAGAGGGAAGGTCAAAACAATGCCTGTGCAAAAACACATTTGACCTGTTTTCTACAATGCTTTAGTATATATGTCTTACATCCATGTATACATAAACAGTCAAATTCACAGGTTATAAATGCAATTACAAGCTATAGGACCAAAAGAGGCCACATCAATTTCATATGTATAAAAACAAAAGAACCATAGCTTCCATTTCTTGTGTGAAAGTTCATCAATTTCAAAACTCCTCCCATTTTTGGTTTTTCCCTTTGAACAGCTTAAATGTCTTTGCTGGTTCAGTCCAGCACAATTCATATAACTAAGCTAGAAAATGTATCCAATACTGCCTAAACAAGAGAGCTCCTACTCTCAAGAGAGCAAGAAAAACAATATGAAAGGAAGAAATATCTGGAAGAATAATTTCAAATTCAGATATTATATACTAAAAAGGCAATATCTAAAGCTAAGAGCAATCTAAAGTAAAAATCTCATTTCCTGCAGCTTTCCTTGTATAAGAAGTTTTACAATCTGGAATCAGGATTCTAATTAAACATAGTGCTCTTTACTGAAAGGATGTGAAAGAAAATTCTTCCTTGTATTTAGGATATATCCATCATTATATCTTTTCCATCTCTAAATAACATTTTTCACTCATCTTCAATTTTTGAACTTGCAGGTATCAATTTGACAGCTCCACAAAGTAAACGTTCCTATTCAATGATTGGTATAAGGAAAAGCATACAAACTAGACATCTATTATGGAAATAAACTACAATAAAAAAGCACAAGGAGAGACTAAATAAAAATTGGAGACATATGAAGTATTTAGAAAAAAAAAATCCTTGCCATCCAATTGGATTGAGGTAATCACAGATAGCTTCTACAGTGAGTTTTAGTACATTTTAGATACATTTTAGATTATTTTAATTAACACTGTACCTTTGTAAAAAAAGAGTCTCTGCCTCTTCACTGAGTTTCCCTTGAGGTTATACTAATAAAATATAATAGACCCAAGCAAAACAATAGTTTTTTTGGAGTAAACAGATATAAAATTTCTTGGTGAATATTTGTGTTATGTTGGTAGCTGGAGGCACTAACAAGCGTCATTTTCCACTGTGCTTGGAGCTGTAAAACCAATATATGAAAAAAGTTGACTATTTATCCTATTAAAAGTAGTTGCCAGACATTATCTCCTAGGAAAGTTTCAAATTCGAACATATACTAGGAATGAAACAATTCTGTGGTCAATTGTGTCTTGGTCTGTGTTTCTGCCTTTTTTTTTTTCCCCATTGAAAGCTAAAAAGAAAACTTTACAAGTAAAGGCCTTTTTTTTTTTTCCCATTGAAAGCTAAAAAGAAAACTTTACAAGTAAAGAAAAAAATCTGGATAAAAAGTTAAATTCAAAAGGAACAGTTGTCTGTGCTCATGTCCCTCCCAAGAGTGGTGCACCAAGGGTCAAGTCAGCAGCTGGGGTGTTCAATGCCAAACCTGAACTGCTGTACTGCACTGGTAGTATCCCAACTCACCTTGACTAAATATGCCACAATAAAACCTCAGTATACCACCAATGTTTGCAGATGCACGTTAAACAGGCACAGGAATTACAACAGAACTCAGTGTAAAAAACAAGAGCTTTGTTGAATACAGACAAAAAAGAAAAGTCACCAGCACTATTTTTGCTCTTTGTGGGTTAGCATCTAACAACCTTGAAAAAAATACTTTCAGAAGTATGAGAGAAAACGCTTTTGACACTCAAGATCACCTGAACAAGCAAGCATTCTCTGTTTTAGGACAAACACCCATAAAGTATTAGTAGATAATCTTTTCAATCAAAAATAAATAAAATCATACTTGTCAGTAAGGACAAGTTTAGATCACGTTGATTTTTGCATTAGTGTTGCTACAGCAAGTTCCTGCATGTTTTCCTATGCCCCCTCCCTAAGAAAAGTCAGGCCTGCTAGGACAACAGCCAGCATGCATCTAATTAGATAAATAGTCAAAGCTACCAAGCACCTGCTTCCAGCACTGAAAGCATTAACCTTTCCTGCTCAATTCATCAGTCTGAAATGGTAGAACAAAACACCTGTTAAGACAGGGCGACACATAATATGCAAAATGCATTCCATAAAGCTCAAATAACCAATCCAAAAACCAGCCAACAATTCGTATTACAGAATCACCCTCTCATCATTCCACAGTATTTCATATATTCTGGTCTACTAGTTAAAAGCTCAAAAGAGCAAGGAGTAAAATGAAAACAAATAAAACCACTGAAACATTCTGTTCTTTTTCACCTCTTATGACTGTACTTTCTGTATGCAGGCAAACCAAACCAAGCAGAGCTCTGGTCTCATCGTGTCTCACATGATTTCAATGGATAACAATTAATACTACATCCTCTCTCAGAAACGTTATTGATTATTTGAGGCAAATCTAAAATATCCTAGTATCTCCTCAAATTTTTAGTGCCAGAGCAAGTACTTTGGTTGCCTCTCAGTAAGAGAAAGAAACAAGTAATTCCCCAACAGATGGGAGGTGAATGTCACATGGCAGAAGCAGCAAGGATTCCAACTGCACCTCCCCAACTTAATTGCAACACAAAGTTCAGCTTCAGTGGTCCACTACTGGGCACAGTCTGCTTGGATAAGTTGTAAATATTGTTCCAAGGACAAGAAAATATACACAGCCTACTGTTTGAAGTAATAAAAAAACACACTGCAATGTCTCAGACTGCTGCTGTTTCCAGCAGTTGTCTGCTATCTCACCACTGCTTGAATCACAAGCTCCTCAGGAATTGTCACCAGCTCTTTGCTTTGGAAAACTCCATAGGGGCATTTTCCACCTGAAGGCATGCTGACTTACAAACTGTTAATATTCTGACTCCATTCACATTCCCTAAATTCGCATACACAGTAGTGGATTTTATTCTTTTGCACACCACAACCCAAACTAGACTTTTGAAGTCTTGATTTAGTAGCCTATTTTTCGATCAGTGAACAGAAAACCCTCCAATCCAGTAAGGACAAACTAGAGGTTAAGGTGCTAATCTGAAGTGTGAATTAAATCAAGGAAGGAACTTGGTCATTGAGAAATCATTGTCTCCATCCTGTTAAAAGAAGGAAGACATTTGAAATAGATTTCAACATGTTTTTGATGCACATGCCCCTAACAGGAAACCAAGCATAGTTTTGCCCAAATGTCTCCAATCCCTCAAAAAGCCTCTTCTTTAAGGCCCTTGATTAAGCAACAAAACAAACCTAGAACTCCTGGCCCAAAACGATGTCATCTTCCTGACAGTTTCTGCTGTATCTGTCCCTGGTCTGGGCAAAGGGGAGGTCTGACCAGCACTGAGACCCAAGAGCAAACCCCATCCCCAAGGCAAGCATATGGCAGAACAGCATGAGAAACACTGGGAGAGCCCAATACTTATTTTTGCTAATTTTAATAACTCTGTCTGGAGAGGTTTCCTAAAATGATGCATTTTGACCAAGTCTGAGAGGAAGGCGAAGAACTGCTTTGGTTTTTAACTTAACATCATCAGTGCAGTCTGAAGAGATTTAGATATCTTTTTCAATGTTGCTCATTTTCTTAAAACAGGTTTTCAGATAGTTATACATGCCTGCAAGTACTTGTTCTAAGATGCTGAAAAAAGACCAAGTGACAGGACCCAAGAAAACGCCATGAAGCTGTGTCAGGGGAGGTTTAGTACAGATATTACTAAAAGATTCTTCATCCAGAGGGTGGCTGGGCACTGGAACAGGGAAATGGTCACAGAACCACTGTTCTGTTCAAAGTTCAAGAAACATTTGAACAACGCTTTTGGGCACATGGTGTGACTCTTGGTGTGTCCTGTGCAGGGCCAGGACTCCATGATCCATATGGATCCATTCCAGCTCTGGATAGTCTACAATTTTATGATACCTGTGTCCCCATTTTGGTTGACAAGGAGAAAGGTGAAAGCATTACTCCATGAACTATCAGCAGAGCTATACTTTTTAAATCAGAAGTCTTCCTTGTTTACCCATATCACTGAAGTGTAATGGTTGATTGCACTTGTTTGCAAAGGAAAGTGTATCTTGTATGTTTATCAATGAACTTAACTGATTTTCAATGTCTGTAAACACTGCCTGTGAAGCACCAGTGCTCCTGGAGCCTAAATAGATGGGGAACTGTAACTGCAGCCTCATCAAAAAGTTCAAAAATTAAGTCATGAAACAGAGTTGGCCTCTCATGTGCTGGCCATATTTTCTTCTCTAAAATTGCAATCAAATGTACATTTGTCCCAAAGGATCTGGCTCAAGAAATAAAGAGTAACTAAAGGCTAATTAGCCCACTTAAGCATCTGAGGCTTAATCAGCACTGTACATCTCAAAGCATCAGTATCATGTAGTATTGAAAGCAGTTCCAAATGTGTTCCTATCAGAATAGAAAAGGTTTCTAGAATTGCATTTAGAAGTTGATTTTAACAGGTTGTGTTCTTGTACATTTTTCCAAACCTTTTAAAATATTAAACTAAAGTGCATACAAGTTTATAAACCAGACTTCTGCAAATCTCTGCAAAATGTGGCAATGTAACACATGCAATCACAAGCAGTCCATAATCTTTTTATCTTCTAAATACTGTGCAATGGAAAGCACTCAGTTCTATATGGTATGCTTTTTCTCTGTGGTTTATAGCATCATGTCAACCAGCTTTTAACATTCTCTTTCACGGCAGACATGAGTGTAAGAAAAAGAATACACTCAAATGCAGCTAAAAGACTTCCACTAACAAACCATTTAAATCACAGAATTCTTCACCAACAGCCATGTCTCCCATCAGCTAAAGACACTAAAAGCATGGACGACAATATTCAGTAAGTGTAAAAAGAAGAAAAAAGTACTAGATTGGTAAGGTTTTAAATAAATACTCCAGTTTAATAATAATAACTTTTGCTCTAAGCCTATAAAATCCTTCTGCAGCATTTGGAAGCCATAGAGCATTTGGAGTCAGCTATGCTCCTTGGTAAAGCTTGACCAATATATAACTGTGAAACTGATGTTGTTTAAGCTGAGAGTAGAATGAACACTTTAAAAAAATAATTGTTTTGTAATATGGATGGACACAGCTGCCAAAAAAAACCACTCATAAATGCTGAAGTAGAAAACCCTCCTAGAAATTTTTGCCAGGAAAACCCAGAAGCTTTAAAAAAACCCAAAAAACTGGTGAACAGAAGATAAAACATTCAGTCTTTTCAACTAATTAATTTGTATACATTACATCAAATATTAGAGCACTTCCTAAAGAAAATACTATTTCTTTATAAAACAGAATGAGCTCCAAAACTAATTTTAAAATTAATTTTGGTTAACGGTGTGATTGCTGAGATCTTCATAGATCTCCTACATCTGTAAACATGTAAATGTTGCACCTATATCTTTTCCAGTCAAGGTTTTGAGGAAGCAATTTCAGCAGTCACCTAAGCTCCTCAGGTTGTTCTTAGAAAAGAACTGTGATTTTAAATTCTAGTTAATTGATTTACAGCCTCCACTCAAAACCAAGTAACTCCTATTATCTGGGGAAGGAGTTCCTCTCACTGTGAATATGGCATAAATCTTGAATACAAGCGCTTTGTCAATCTGTGTGTGAGCCTTTCATCCTGGCAAAAGGCAAGGTTTTCACCAACATTATCTAGACTAGTTTACAAAGTCTGAGCAAGGAGTATTATCAGCAACAGTCATAGGGGAAGAAGAAATCAAGTGTCAAACTTCCTCCCACCCAATGAAGTTTGTTTTGCAGGCATTTTTACTTCAGAGAATTCAGGTCTTCCTCAGATTTTTTTCAATACAAGTGGAAAACAGCAGTACCCTTCCCTACAATTGTCAGAACTGCCCTGTTACCTTGAGCACTCCGACACAAACACCGAAGGTCACGGCAACACACTATTTCTGTAAAATGCAACTAACAGCCAGGCTATGGCTCTTAGCTCACAACTTACACCTGGTGGAAGTGATCTTACGTTAACAGGATGTATAAAATAAAGAGCTTTGAAATACTTATGCTTCCCCTCCTGGAAGTACATCACAGCTTAGATTGTATTGCATGAACAGTATAAACAACTCTAAATCACAGTCTACTTCTACACTAGAAATGTATTAGGAACAGCAAAAGGATTAATGCTGCATTAAAGAAAGTGATAACCCTGCATAGAGTGTATTTTTCATTTTGCTCAATTTTCAAAATGCAGCATACAAATTACATTCATAAACATTGGAAAAAAAACCAAAAAAACCCACCCAAAATTCTTTTTCCAGGGTTATTTTCATTTGCAAAGACTTCAAGCAGCAGAAAATTATTCCTATCTCTGAACAAGCTTCTGTATTTCTTAAAGAAAAACCTCCTTCTGTACTTAACATCAACACAATTGCATGTGGTGAACAGAAATCCTGTAGCATCCAAAGGCAGTCATGCCTTTTACTCTTCAATTTAATTCACTGAGAGGTTTAAACAACTTGCAAGGTCTACAATCACATTCCTCTTAAACTAACATTTCCACAAATTCTACCATTTTTGATGCTCCTTCTAGCATAAAAGTGAGATCCCACACATAGTGTATATTCATGAATTGATGACAAGTGAAGGAAGGACAGAACTGGAAGCCACATGGTGCTACTTCAGTGCTAAAAGCCCTTACATCTCTGTCACAACTCATAGCTATCAGAAAGAAAAGGGTTGAACACACACTGGAGAGTGCCTTAAAGTGAATGCAGCAACAAATACATCAGAGAATGTGTGTTAATGCTACATGTTAATTACATTTAGTAAAAAAATATTATTATTTATAGTGGTAAGACTTATTCTATACCATGAGACAAGCCATGAACATATCAATGGCATAACCACATCCTTCCTCCCAGACAACAGCATTCTGGCTGTTTTGATAAGAGAGACACCAAATTCCCATCCATAATACTTCAGCCAGCAGGAGAACTCCTTAAGGAAAAGCCAAAGTCCCCGAACACATGAGTAACTTACACCAGCACTCAGGAAAGGATCAAGCAAGGAAAAAGACAGGTAGCTAGAAACACTCCAGAGTCACTGAAACTTCAGAGGTCATCAGGAAAACTGGGTTACATATCTGAGATGTAACAGCCAAGAAAAGAGTATGAGCACATAGAAATTAATGGAGCATGAAAGTGAAGAACAAAATAACTTCATTTTAAAGGAAGCAAGCTCCTCTAGCATATGCTCTTGGGCTCAATTCTCTTCATCAAACAGTCTTACCAGATTTACTGTGGTATACCCAAGTTAAGGTTAGTAACTTACTTCTTGAATGTTTACTCTTGCTATTACTAGCAGCTAAGTTTTAAGAAAGCTACTTTTGACTAAAATAAATGATAGCAGAAGAGTTGCCTGATAATCTTCTGCAAATGAGAAAAAAAACCAAAAAAACAAAACATAAATCACAAACAGTAAGCAGAGGCACATAAACGGACAACCAAAAAACTACCCAACATCCCTCAAACAGATAAATAGTGATACCTCTCTGGAATAATTTCAATGATATTTTACTGGGGTTTTTTATTATTTTTACTGTTTATAAAACACGTATATACATATACAGGTAACTCATCCAAGTTGGTAACACTGACAGATGATCAGGTCCAAAACAAAGATATCATACTGAAAAATTATCAGCAAAAATAGGATGTGACTGACTTTTAAATAAACAGATTATTTTTTAAGTATTATTTCATTTTAAATTCTACGGAAAATAAACTTCAAAAAAATGGAACTTTCCAAAACCTGCTAACATCCTGGAATGCCTAGCAACTACTCTACTAAAGCACAAGAGCTAAATCCATCACTAATCAAAACACAAACCTTAATAATTATTTATTTTTTACTCCTCCCACTTAATTATAGTGGAAATTCTTTACTACTATTGCCTAACTCTACTTTAATCTTAGGATTAACTAACCAAGAATAAAATCTGCCCAGGAAACTCTCTCAATTCCCATCCATAAGCTAATGCCTTTAAACAACCCTTTGCCCTCCATACCACTACTCCGGTTCAACAAGATTAACTTCATTGATACTGAAGAACAGGAGACTATTCCTAAGGGCTGTAAGAAAAAAAAACTAGCATAAAGATTATATTGTCAGTCATCTTGTACCAGCTATATACACATCTGCAAAGGTTCAGAGCGGCTGGGAGCAGTTTTGTTCCTTTTTTAGAAGAAAATCAGACCAAAATCAGACCAAAAGTCCTACAGGAGTTGGGTTCTGGCACCTCCTAGGCTCATGGTATTAGTGAGGGACCAGCTTTTCACAGTCATTCTTTAACCACCAGTGTGAGCACTACCACTGGTTTGAATCAGTGCATTTCAAAGTCATATATGCAAGCAATGTAGGAACTGTTGCAGTGGGCAGAGAATAAATAAATACTTTTCTCACATAACATGCATAGTACTATGCAACATTTGCAGACTGATTTTATTTTTTTTTAAGAAGAATTTTACAGGGCTGAGTATTAATTTTTTCTACTCCAGGCATGTTTGCTTTGACAACACACATAGACTACATGTTTATTTTGTAACTCAATTGAGAAAAACAAAGATCTCCATAGTTACCAACAAGTTGCTGTGACAGGATATAATGGCAGTTCATTTTGTATCACCCAAACTTCATGCATTGGGTTTTGCTGGAACAAATTAAGAACTATTTGGGAGAAGTTGTGTTCTTTAGAGAAACAATGTGTTTCCCCCTGTGTTTAATGCACCTTATGAAAAATCAGAAGCAACAGAAGTTGTCATTCTCCATGGCTGGGAACTGCCAGGTTCTGAGAAGACTGAATGATGCATGCTACAGAAAAAGAACAAGTACAGGGAGATGTAAGGATAAAAAAGAATAAATCCAGGCTACAAGTAACATCAGGTTCATGAACAGAGCAGCAACAGAAACATATTCTTCAAAGAAATATTTTTGGTCATTTGCTTTCAGTTAGGCCCTCTTTCTTAACCAACTCTATTCTCCTGGCTAGGACACACACCATACCACATCATCTCTGGCACAGGATTAGTAAAATAGAAGGATGGCCACAACTGAACTGGAAACTCTCATGTCGTCAGTTCTGTTGGCCAGCACACACTAGCTGCTGGAAGTATTCTGGGAAGAGTTTGCTTTTTTGGCAACAGAGAAGAAAAGGCATAAGCCGTTCTGGTCACCAAGTGCAACACCAGCAGCCAGGAAGTGAAGCACTCTCAGTCATGGAGGAAATTTCTGCTGTGCCACCTACAGCAGGCAAGTGGTTTCTGTTCCAGGTTGCAGCCTTGAGAGTCTGTTAGTAACTCCAGCATTGCAAGCAGGTAGCTTATATCCAGCTTCCCTCTCCTCCTTCCCTTCCTGAGAACTATGAGTCTCTAATCAAAATGGATTTCAACAGCCGGTCCATGCCCAGTGCACCACAATAAACAAATGACTGCACAAACAGCCAAACTTGTTTACTAAAAATAAAATATACAAGACACATAGCACAGTATTTCTTTATAGTGGGCAGTGACAGCTGTATGTGTGCAGGTTTTCTAGTTACTCTCATCACAACTACACTTCTGCAGAAATTGGAGGCAAAAGTCATGACCAGGTAATTTTGTTTGACACCAACGGAATGGTGCTGAGTACTAAAACACATCCTTCTCAAGACTTCTATTATAAGCTGATCAGCTCATATTTCAAGAAAATGGATAGTGAAATAGCTGGTTTTAAGTATATATCAGACACCCTTTTCAAAGAATTGGTGGGGTTGGAAGGGACTTCTGGATATCATCTTATCCAACCCCCCTGCCAAGGCAGGGTAACCCAGAGCAGGTGACACAGGGACACATCCAGGTGGGTTTGGAATGTCTCCAGAGAGGGAGACTCCACGACCCCCTGGGCAGCCTGTTCCAGTGCTCTGCCACCCTCAACATAAAGAAGTTCTTTCTCATGTTAAGGTACTTCTTGTCATTTAATTTATGGCCATTGGTGCACACCATTGAAAAGAAGGTCCCAGTTAGGCCGTATTTAAGTGGATGAAAAATGAAACAACCTAACAATTCATATATTAAAAAAAAACAAAACAGAAGCACAGTCAACTCTTCAGAAGACTATTACAACATTGTCTTGAAAAGTGATTTAAAAGTCCCTATCTAAATAGGTCAGCAGTTCTTCTAAATAAGTGTAGTGATAATCACTTGGAAGTTATTGCTATTTTAAAAAAACCTCTACCTTACAAATTCATTCTAAGGAATTCACCATTGTAACACTCAAACTCAGCACATTTCTTGCTCTAAAACAGAAAATTACTTCTAGATCGAAAACACAAAGCTTGAAGACATGCAATACTCATTGATAGATAAATATTTTTGTAAGGAAACAACTTACTTGATTGAGTTTCTAAAGTGGTCCTCGGCAGGATTTTTTACTGTACAACTGTTCAGCAACCATAAATCTGCTTCAGCAGAGTTGTCTACAGAACAGAAAGAAACAAACCAAAAAATAATTATTTTACCTGTCAACTCCTAACTTACATCATATTAAAAACATATCAAACTGACCCGTTAATAATAAATAAGTTGGCTATTTGAAAGATTACTTTATATTCAATTACATTATTGGAAGGGGTTTTTTGTTGTTCTTTATTTTAGAAAAAAAAAAGAGCATTGAGCATTTTCATTGTAATTTCTTTTTCATTTTTTTGCCATTGGGGAATGAATCATTATCTCATTTACCAGCTGAGATGCCATTAGGTTGCACATCATGGAAAACAAAGTTAAAAAGAAAGGACACAACTCCCATAAATGCATATGCTCAGAAAGATCTTGCCTAGACAAAGGTAAAATTAAGTGATCAACAAAAGCAGGTTTCTCTAAGAAAACAAAATCTCAGCTTCAGTTCCACTGTGAATTCATACTACATAAAGAAACAAACCACAATTTATAAAATGTGAACCTCTACTAAAGAGAAAATTCAATGTAGCTGGTTTGAGAAGAAATATACATATTTCTAGTTTTGATTATATCTTAGTCATGGTATAATTACAGCTCAGCAATTTTCAGACAAAAGATATTCATGCAACCAGAATCTGCATCCATTCAGATAAGGACACTATTTTTTTCAGGATCCAAACCCTTCTGTATGTTCAGAGCCTAATGACATCTAAATTCATTAACAGAACTGAATCCCAAAATTATCTGCAGAAGCACCTATATAAACTCTAATCCTGTAAAACACGGCCTATAGAACAAAATTACAAGCACAGTCATTATCCTTCTGAAGTCAGAGCTTCTTTTTTCAAACAGAAGAATAAAGATAATCTATCTCAAATAGTTTAGTGCTTTAGCACTCATCAGAACACATTTTATCGGTTTGGATCACTGCTATTCAAGTATTGACAGATGTATCTTTAAATAACATAAGCCTGTGAGCAATGAATACAGGTAAAACGCAATTTTTAGGATGCCTTACTCAGATTGATATCCTGCTAAAGCAGGAGAAAGCCTGCCAAGACTTAGGCATATTTATATATGCACTCATCATGAATGTATCCATACAGGCATGAATATCCTTCTCTTCTATACACACTTATGACAAAACGCTAAAATTGAAAAGGCTTTCTGTCTCATTGACATTTTCTTCAAAGAAATCATCACTAACAATTAACTATCAGTCACTTAACCTATGAAGCAGGTAAATTGAAAATAATACATAAAATGCAACTAATGCTAAAAAAGAGAAAACAATCAGAGGGGGTTCTAATCATTGTTGACCAAGATTACATGACTAATTTAGCTAAAATACAACTTCTTTTCACAACAGGGAAAGGTCACAAATCAGTCATCAAAACCACCTTCAGACCTTTAGCTACTTTAAACAAAAAAAGCATCAGACCCTGACAGGTTGGGAAAGAGCACTCAGTTTTATAGCCTATATAGAAGTCAAAATAAAAATGGAACAAAACAAAGAACCTCTCCTCCAACCCAGGGTGTGTGAAAACTATGTTTTTAGACTAATGAACAGACTCATTTACTATTAGAAAAATAATCAGAGGTAAAAAATAATTGACTAGGAATTATGTACAGAAAAGCAAAGAAACAGAGTTTCAATGTCAGAAAAAAGAGTGATCTCTTGGCCTACTCAGATGTATCAAGTATGAAAACAAACACATTTTAAAAGTAGTTTTCCAGTCACACTGCCAAAACCTTATTTCTTATTCTTTTCAGCAGCATAAAATATTTATAAATTCAGCTCCACACCCATAACACACCCACCTGAGAATTAGGGGTGGGACACACACACTCACAAAATAGCACGAGGCCAACATTTAAGTGAGACATTACATTTAACAGACAACAGTTGCAGTAGCACTCATTCACCACTGTAAAGCACAACCCTTTTCCAGGGATGTCTTTATTCAGAGGAGAGATGCCTTGAGACAGAGAACACCAGTTCTGGGCTTGGTTTCAGTTCCTCCTTGTACCATGGTTTCCAAGTGTGTAGGAAGAGACAACCCTGTGGCAATGCTTCTCCCCCAAAGCCAAAATCAAATCCCTCTCTTCAAAACAGCCTTGGAAAAAGTAACACACTTAAGTTTAGAAAGCCCTTACATACTAAGCCAAGAGAACTAATTTCATACAGCAGTTTGGTTTGCAGGCTATTAATATATTGACTTCTTGACTGAGAAACAACTGCAACACTTTACATTTTTTACACATAAAAAAAAGTTTCCCAAATACATGTAAATTCATTCCTTAACAGGTTTCAGCCTCTGCAGAGCAGAAGATGAAAAGCAAAGGCTTTTACAGAATAAAAATCTCCTGAGCAGTTTTTGGAAAAGGAGTCTCGTGCCTGTACACACCTAAAAATCATTTAAGGAAAACAAAACATTGAGTTTTGTCCTCCTCTTACAGAAACAGTTTTATCATATTTAGTTGTTCTATTTCTGTACTTACTTTTAAATATTTTTTTAATTAATTCTCACGATCTCTCATACAAATATATGTACATACAAGTTTTGATTATGCATATGTATGAACATGTAGATACACACTTATGAGTTATATTCATTTATTAATTTAGAGTCCATATCACAACTCTTCAAAACAATAACTGAACTTTCTTAGTACTTTACTACCCTATTCACACTTAAAATAATTGCATGCACTGGTGTAAACTCACCACAATCTACTGCATTTTTTCAAGAAAATTTCAGTTAAAAAGAAAAAAATTGCCAGTGGGGCCTTTTAGTATCAGGTTGCAGGAAGATCTGAACATTTGCAACATTGTGGGAATAACTTGTCAGTGGTCACATTTTGCTTTGGAAGGTCTTGATGGATGTGTGGAAACAAACATGGACCAAAACAGCAGACTGGGCTTGGCATGTATAAACAACATCTTCTGGCTTCATAATTACTAAATATTAAGCAACACCAGAGTAACAATTCTTTATTTGGGGCACAGAGACTGGAGCAACTGGCCACCTATATATATATATACACACATATCTATCTATCTATCTCTATGCATATGTATATATATATATATAGGTGTAAGTATTCTAACATGAGTAGTTGCTACTATTCAGCGCTGTCCCCAAATAAAAAGTCAAATAGTTCTGACAAATAAGCTCAGGCTTCTAAATACATGTCTACAGGGGCAGGGGCACACAGCCCTAAGGACTCTGTGTTTATACTCCAGGCAGAGTATAGGTGCATATACCCTGCAACAATCTTCTTTAAAAGGATCTCAAACTTATTTTTGCCATATATTCAGCCTAATGATACTTGTTTAATTACGGTATTTTGCTGCAGATTTTTTTTATGAGCTACTTAAACACTTTATGATAAGACAGTTTTAGGAAAAATAAAAGAAAAAAGAAAAAAAAAAAGGTATGTCAAATCAGCCTTGTATTAAATGGTCAAAAACACAACTGAAAACCATGGCCTTTTGCATTGTGACATCTTTTCCATAAAAAAAAGCTACACTGGAAGTAAACCACAAAGTCTATCTACTCCCTGAAAAACAACATAGAGTACAAAAGAACCTAAAGGTCATGGAAACTTCTGAACACTTAAGTTAATTGGGAAACTCTGGAAAACATGAATTGGCTGCATTATGCAATACTAAGATGATAAAATGGCAAGAGTCTAAAACATCAGTATACCTACAGAGGAAAATAATATTTACAATTCTTTTCTAACTAGCAGTGTCAGGTTTGTTATCATTACAGAAATCATAAATCAGCAGAATTTCTTAAGAAGACTGTAGAAATACTATCAGCTGAAAATAAACAACTGACTTGGGTTTGCCTGGTCTCTTAACTTTTAGTCTTTTGTCTTTCAGTTCTTTTTCCAAAACTTTGTTTTCTTCCAAACTCCCCCAAACCACATCTCCTTGAAAATCAAAACACTCACAAAGAAAAAATTAGAAGAAGCACAGCTAGTGAAGCCCTAAAAGAACAGCCTTTCTTTACTTTCCTCAGCACATCACTCCGCTCTCTGCACCGAAACCACTACCAGATTTGCTCAGTAGTTTGCTCAAAAAACATGACTCATAACTAGTATGACATACTTTTAAATACTGTACATCAATCTGAGAAATTCAATCTGAAAGCAGATCTTTTTCTGTAATTACTGCAGGCTCTTCCAGGGCCTTTCCCTCCAGATGTCCTTATTGTGTTCCTAATCACTCTGCTAGTCTTCCTTCTCACCTTTTCTGATTTTCTAACTCTCTTACAAAACAAATATACTTCCAGTTTCTCTGTTTCCATGTGCTGTATTCTAGCTTCTGTTCCTATTTATGGACCTCCCCATTAAACGCTTTGTCCTGGGCATTCTTTTTTCCAGGTCAGCTCTGCTCCCTCCCTTGATACCCTGGTTGCTATTTAATGCTCTGGAGCCAGATCCAGTGACATCCAAGGTGTCTGGAATGTGTGCCCGCAACTGTACTCCATGGGAATCATCTTCCCCCAGAAGACACAAATATCTAAGCATGAGGACACCTCACAGCCAGTTACAGAAGTCATGGAGCATCCTGACTGGAACAAAGTTGCCAAACTAATTCTTTTCTTTCAACATCCCTGTGTCACAGAAACCCACTGTCATTCAATTAGGTTACTGAAATTAGGTGCTGGTTAATTTAATGATTTCGTGGACCACTGGGCATTGAGAGACCTCAGCAAGTATTGGGAAAGAATCTCCTCATAAATACTGTTTCAGAAATGCTGTGAATCATCAGTGCAGAAGGAAGATACATCTTCCTCTGGGGACACGGAGTTTGGTTATTTGTTTGCAGACAATAGGCTTTGTTTACTTGGCAAAAGAAAAAAGCTTAACAAGGTTGAGAATAACAAGAAAAAGTTTGGGGGTTTGTTTGTGTGCCTTTCCTTGGCACACAAAATACTTAGCTACCATTTGCTAGTTCTCAGTATTGTATAAGATATTCATAAGTATCAACTTTCATGTAATTTGTCCTACAGAAAAGATTCCAAGCAAACAAGCTCTTTCCTTTGTCTACACCCTCGACAGCAACTACAAATCAAAACCAGAATTTACCATGAGTTTCCAGATGGTACTTGTTTGAAATCTCAGGGACACATTATCAGTTCCCACCTCTGAAGATGTACCATGCATTTGCCAACGATACAAAACACTCAAAGGCATGCTGAAAATACCAACTTTGCAGATTGCAAATGTCTTTCAAAACAATCCCACTCATGTCTTATCAACAGTATCAGGATGTAAAATATAAAAGGATCAGCTTGATTGCAAATGACTTCTGTTTTCTCATTAAATTGCTGAGATACTCTGGACATAACAAATTAATTCATTCACAATTAATGAAAACACAACCATTTGGTTCATCCTGCATAAATGTTACTTAAAGTTCCAAAAGGAAAGCCAGGCTGTTTATTAAATCAGGTAAGTAGACAAGCCTTCATGAAAAAAATAATTCTCCCATCACGCCTCCTGCCCTGATTTAAACTACAAATATGCAAGTTTTCCATTTTTATTCTTCATTAACATTTTCATTACTGAGCTAATAATGCAAGTAAGCTTTCTTCGGTTTTCTGGTTTTTAAGAAATTGAGTATTTTTAGTAAATTTTCTTGAGCAGGCAGACATCTCAACAGCAGCTACTGCTGAACTATAAACAGATTTTATAAAGCCTTGGAGATCAGGATGCTGTGTCTGCTATCAAAGGATAATTCTCACCGTCCAGCACCAAAACAGAGGTGCACAGGGACTTGTCCACTGAATAAGTCAAGTAAGTAGGAACTGAGCACGTTTAAACCCACAAGATCTAGCCAGTTAAAACCCAGTAATACACCACTGCACTCAAAATATGACATGCTAAATCATTGCCTCTCCTCATTTAACAGACAACTCAATTTTATGTACTCATGCATACTTTCAGGACTGAAAGTTTTCTAAAAGAATACTGGCTGATTTACAGTCATATTTGAAAACTCATTCCCAAAAAAGCAGCAGAAACACCTCTCTTTTCAGCTATTTAGGGGGTATCATGCAGTTACTGGGACAAATTACTAAGCTATCAGTTGATGTCCATTCAATCTGCTCCTGACCTGGAACTTTGCCTTAATACTCCTTCCCAGCAACAAAATCCTTCAAAATATATCCAGTGTGCTGAAATTTACCAAGGCCAGCAGACCTGCTTATGGCTTCTGCCACCATCACTAAAACTAAAGGGTGACTTTGAGATCACTGAGAACATGAAACTGGAACTTGAAAAATTACAACAGGTGAACACCTATTGTAACTAAGATTAATATATTTATAAAAATAAATACAAAACAATCTGTATTTCAGTGCATGCCCATTAACTTAATACTTCAGGCCTGACATGGGGGTACTGAACACCAGACAACACAGAAGAAAAGGTACATGAAAGAATAAGTTTAGCTTCAAAATATTGACAATGATAAACTTTACTTCCCAATTCTATTCTGCAACCATCAGTAGCACTTACTCTTATTTATATTGGGATTTTGAAGTGAGTAATCCATTCTCTAAGTACTTGTCATCTCTGGGTCTGAGATGATCCTTGGAGTAAGCCACCTTTTTCTCCCCCTTGCTACACACCTGTGTCAGACCAGCAGGGTTCTCCAGCTACACTGCTCGCTGCAGCCCAGGGTCTGCACTGCAGCACCCACACACAGAGCTGGGCAGGAAGGCTTCAGCCCACCCACCTTTAGCAACACCTAAGCTCCACAAAGTAAAGAACAGGACAGTTAAACATTAAAGATTTACCCTTTAATAATGTAAAAAAACCCAATTAGGTTTTAACTTGTATTTTCACTCCTTCTGCAATGTCCAGCTGATTTTTTGGCCTCTGCACCCAACACAAACAACATGAATTGACAAATTACTTTGATATTTTGTTCATTTTACTGTAGTTCACCATATTTTCCATGCATTAAGGCACCTGAGGGTAACTTGAAGTTGCAAAATAATTTATGTTTAAAAAGGCTAAATCTAGAAATGTTTTTTTTGAAAAGCAGCGGGTTTCCTTTTAGAACTTCACACATTAAAACTGCAGTACCTGTAAGACATTTCAGTAATTCCCCCATATGAATAAGAACTTTCCCAAGCCCATAGCCACTGAACAACTCATACTTGATCCAATCAAGAAAGGAATTGATTATTTCCACATCTTACCTGCTTGCTGTATTTGTTGATAAAAGAAATATATACTTCAGTTCAACTCTGGGTACAGTTTTCTGCGCCATTATCTGCTGCATTTTAGCCTACATTCCACAGTTTCGCTTGTCTTGTCAAACAGCTCCCAGACATTTTAAAGGAAAGGTAACTCTCTTGCAAGTATATAACCATAGCCATGTTCAAAAGGAAGCTTACTCCAACATGACTCGACCTTAATGGGCTATTCTTTTCTCATAGCTCTTTTTTGATATAAAATAGTCAAAGCTCACTCTGCACATATATACCAAAGGTGGAAAATTTAGGCTGAATTTTTAACTCATTCCTTCAAAGTAATGACTTCACTACTTTGAGAAAAATGGATCATGCAACTAATTCTTGAACAAAACAAGAACTTAAAACAAGAGAGGATAAATCTCACTGCTAGCTAAGAGGTGTGCTGGCAAAAAGCCTAAGCACTGCCAATGGTTGTTCAGCACAGTAACACCTAATGTTACCAAATTACCCAAAACTGCCCAAATTACCCTGGGCAGCAGCAGATGTAGATGCCATAGCATGGTGCTTCAAGGTGGCCATTTCACCCTGCTCTTGAGCACAGGCACAGCCTCAAGGCATTTCAAGAGTAAACTGCTCCTTTCACTTCACTGAAGACTTAATGATCAGTGTAAATAATTTCAATATGCAAAGTAGTGATGAGTGATTTATCAGTCTCTTGGGAAAAGTCCCATTACATTAGGAACAAGGTCAAGTAGCCTTTCAGCCAGGCCATGCTACAACAACACACAAAAAACTCCAACTCATTCTGATGATTAATGCGGGTAGAATTTGTTTTGTTGACAGAATTTGGAAAAATCCCAGGAACTCCTCCTCCTCCTCTGAGTCTTAGGCCTGCTTGATATTCCAGAAATAGCACACACAGTACCACTCAGTGCTCTTCTGTCCCTACATACAGCTTCATAGGCAAAACACGAGTTATTCAAATGAGAAAATACAGACTGATTGCTTCTGTCTTAGTCACTCAAAATCCAAAGCCAACCATGAAGAAAACATCTTGCACAACACCGTGCAATTGAAGTTTCAAAGCACACTGCAAATATTAACTGATTTACCTTCAGCAGCCACATATTAAATATGCACCCTTCCCTACACCAATTCCTTTTCATCTTATAAATGCAGACAAGTAATTTCAGTTTCCATAACTTGATCGAACCACACAGGATGTCTATGCAAACAAGCCAAGATCCTAGCCAAGTTGTCCCTGCCTTCAGGCCTGTCCCCAAACACAAAGCCACTGCCCAGGTTCATATGCACAAACTATTTCAGTCTACATCCTTTAGAGGCCCGAGAGGTGACAGCCAATGAATTTTTAACAAGTTTAAAGGCAATCACAAAACCCAACCTTTCAGTAATATGGGTTGCACAGCAAATCAACAGAAAACACTGAAAAACAGATCAAATCGACTCCTTTCTATGGAATAAGGTTAAAAAAATAAAAATTAAAAATCCCCCCTCCCCCTCTAAAAAACTAATCCAAACAGACTACAATAGCTCTAACTCCCCATGTGTGCTCAAACATAGCTCTTGCAGATGTGTTACCAACTGTCTCAGAGCATCTACTGAAGTCTAACTACGCCTTAGAAGGATGACAGCTGATGGAGAAGCTCCAAAAGAATGTCATCTAAACTACTGATTTGAAAATATCACATACTGTGATATTTAAGGTACAAAAAAACCCACTGCAGTCAAGCATAAGCAGGTATTTCATATGATGATAGCAAAGACATGGGTAAATGGAAAATGAAGTCTGTTTTCCATTACACATCATATGATTCCATATAAATTTGCTATAAACAGCAATAAAGAGTTCAGAATCAAAAACAATTGACTGGAACCTGTCCCAGGAATATAATCTCCTTGAGGTGTAACACTGACAAATCTCATTTATAGAAAAGCTTCTATTTATGGAGCTATAGAATGTTAATGGCTCTTCCTCACCATGTCTATGGAACAGAACAAAGAAAATATAAATTGAGGGTTATTCAGTCCCATCGTACACCCAAGTACAACCTCGTGGGCTAAGGAACAGAAAAGGGAAACCAAGGGCCTTTATAAAATGTAGTTACATCATTTGAATTACCTACCCAGAGGAGCCTCTTGCACTTCTAGTCCCTGTAAGCCACAAGTAAATCCAACAATAGGAAACTCAAAGCAGTAAAGAAAAAGATTTTCACGCACAACACAATTCCCAAGCAAATGGGAAAACAATCTTTGCTTCACTTCCAGTGTAATACAAAATGCATCTTAAGTAATTAACATTATTCATTTATGGTTTCATTTAAGGCATAAAGAGAGCAGCTTTACTCCACAGATTTCTTCCTTTTTAGTACATCTAATTCTGTATGAGTTGGCCCATGGCACTGAAATTCCATATTTCCACAAGTTTCTAATCTCCATTCATTTTCACAACGGCCTGGATTAAAACTTTGCTATGGTCTGCAAAAGAAACCTAAATTTTATTCCTGTATCTGTTTCACAATCTTTTTTTGCTAAATTCTGCCTGCATTAAGTTGCACCTAGGAGCCATTTATTGATTTCAAATGCCTTGCTTCCACTTATTTCTCCTGATACCTAATGCCACAGGGAATATAGATTTAGGTTTTATCTATCACTTTTAAAAGAGTTAAAATTATAAGCTATTTGAGCCAGATATGTCTAAACACTTATTAAATTGTAGCTTCCGGCTACTTATTGACTTTTTCAGAACTACCTTCACACCTCATCTATTTTCTACTTTATCAGTTTTCTGAAAAGCAGAAGATAGGGGCTTAAGGTACCATACCCAGCAGCTAGATAAGCCTCTGCTATGGTTAATTCCCAACCATCATCCCCAGTTCAGACTATCAGCAAAATTTAGTGCTTGTGAAAGCTCCAGACTAAGCACAGCAGAAATTAAAGCTCACTCTTTACACACATAAGCAGTAAATGCAGCACAGCAATCAGCAGGGCAAGCTTCTTCACAAAATCCCACCAAGTTCGGAATAAGCTTCATCTGGAAACATTTAGTAGCAGATTTACTTCTTTGCCCATTGACCCAGAGTAGTAAGGAAGTCTGCTCATGGCAGAGAAATAAAGAAGCACTGGGAAAGAAAAGCAAAGACAGCAAAGGCAGTTGTGCAAAGCTGTATCCCGGCCCCTCCTGCCCTTTCTCCATGCCCTGACTCCCAGCCCATGCAGCTGCTACAGAGCCATGCCTTAAAGAGGCTGAATAGTTCTGAACCAATACTGAGATATCCATTACAGCCTCACACATTGCTTCTCTACCATGTCTCCTGTCAATCTTGACTGCAGGTTTGATATCCTTGTTAGAGACAGTTTTGATAGATTACGATCATTTGTACAAAGAAAAGCACCAGAAAATTTTCTTCCAGTACTAATAAGACTGCATGCAATAAGACAAGCCTATTTTGAAACTTTCAGCAGCACTTACAAGTGCCAGAAGTTAAAACATGCCACTTTGGCATAGAAAAATGTAGCTTTATGGCCTTAGAGTGGTTCGATCCCATCGAGCACAAACCAGTTCAAATATTACTTTGAGGCATGTTTTAGTTGATGTAACAACAGCTCCCAAAAATAAAAAGAACATTTTGACAAACAAAAGAAGGTGGGTGAAGATCTATTTTCTCATCTTATCTGGAAGCCACATCTCAAGATTTCAAGGACTGTCACAAGGAGTGATGTTGGTGTATTACAGCATGGAGAGTTGCACTTTAAGAGTGCCCAGTGATGTCTAGCAGTTCTTCATTTCCTTCAAAGAAAAGGCAGAAGATTTGCTGGAAGAGCTCCACAGGTCAATGACAGGATTCAAAATTTTTTTGAGTTATCTGCTTCCTGCCTCAGGCTCCATACTGGGAGTACCTTCCTTTGGCTGGATTTACCACTGTCTTTCCTACTTTGAAGGCAAGGTAAAGAGTAACAACAAAAAACCTACATTTCATTACATAGCTCAAGGTATTGAAGAAGCTATTTTGATGTTTCTCCTTTCTGAAAATTGAAGATACTTCACTTCCTTACATTTTAGACTTCAAGGCCTGTAGTTATCCAGAATTTAATTTATATTTTCTGATGTGAGAGGGATCCTTATGCAAACTTCTCTTTTTTCCTTGTCAGTGACTGAAGCTTAATCTGGTGTCTCCCATGATCACTATCTTTCTTTGCATATTTATATCATATGACTTCACTTTTTCCTTGCCTTCAAAGATGAATTTTAAAAAATAGCATATCAAGTTCCTACAAGTCACATAAAATGCATCCCACTCTGGCCCATTATCTGCCCAAGTGCTTGATACTAACAAAATTTTTTTAGAAAGCTTTTGGTGAACTCTAGTGGTACAGCTTAAAAAAAGAGCCAAAACACAAAAGCAAACTACTTTTTATTTAATGTATACTTTGAAGAAGTAAAAATGCTTATAGTTGTAAACTCCCTTGGCTAAAGGGTTATGGTCCATTAGGAAAAGACATTATCTGTTTCTTCTACCTCACCTTTAGTCTTTTAAACCCTTTACAAGAGAAAAATCTAACAGTAATTAATCAGAAGTTGCTAGATATAAGGGGAAGTGGTACAGTGGCAACAGAGGATACAAGGATGCCCATACCTACATGGAAAGCCTAGACTACCTACCTGCAGTCCATGAAGCTACTGATGTTATAAAAACCAATGATTTGTTTGTACTGATGTTATAAACTTACCAATGGTATTTGTTTGTAATTAGTCTTTACTGATTTATTTCAACTGGCTTTGAAACCATAACCCTGAAAAACAGTATCACCTCTAAGTGCATTAACAGACCCCTTTAGGTAAGGAAAGTTTAAAAAAAGTCACCTGTGAGTGTCACCCTGTCAGGATGCATCCAGCAACAGAGAGGAACACAAGTGTTAACTCAGCTTTAGGGTCATCAGCACAGCTGGGCAGGATCTAAATTGAAATACAGCTGGTAGCCCAGTCTATGAACACAGCATGGCTCACACAGCAGAGAGTCCCAGCAACAGACAACATGGAATCATCAAGGTCTCCCACAAGTACAGGCAGAGCAGATGGCTTCCTGTCTTTGAAATCACTTCATCTCCATTTCAGGTTCATCCACACATTCAACCTTTATCAAGTACAGAAGTTAGCTGCCACAAAGTGTTTAACCCATTGCACTTTAGTAAAGATCCTGTTCTAAGGTCTTCCAAACTAAAACTGAAGTCAGATTAAAGTATTTACTACTGTTCTAAATCCAGGAAAATAAAGATACCCTGAGACAACCATGTTATGTTCACATTTTCACATTGTCGTCTTCCTCATTCTCACCAGCTCCCGGCTAGCATCCCTTTAAAGTTCTGTCAACATAGGTATTTAGCCAACAAGGCTGCAATTTAGATTGAATTTAAGCTCCATATACTTAAGCTCTATAAAGCTAAGTTACTTTAATGTTTAGTACATAAGCCATGGCACTGCTCCAGTGGCCCTTCCCTTACTAAAAATCAATTATCATAAAGTAACAAGTACTTTACAGCACCTGGTTGTAACTGGAAAAAAAAGGCATTACATTCTTTTAAAGGTTAAGCACAGAGAATAAAAAGTATGTGCTTGATGTAAACAAAAATTAAAATTAAATGTCTTCCAAATGCCAGAGATGAGAATGTAACATCCTTTACTTTGATTTAAATCAGATTCATAAGAATACTGTCATATGAAAAGTCTTTACAGTTACTGTCACATTCAGTCTGACTCCAGGAAACACTGTGATGCTTTCCAACAGATACAAGAACACTTTAAGAGAACATTTCTCCTCTCCCGGATAAGGAATCACAGGGGCCAGAATGATCTACATGCAGTGTATGGACAATTGACTAATACCTCCATTAAAAGAAGTTTAATGATAGCTTTAAAGTGTTAACCACAGTCTTCCATCAAGAGATGTTTACAGTCATTTTTAGTAATTTATTTTACAAACCAACCAGTTAAAAATTATGCCATGAGGAGGAGAGAGGATTTATACATGTAATGGTAGTAGGGAAGAGTCAACTGTAATGGAGAGAGAACAAAGGCAGTATACAGACTGACAGAAAAAAAAACCAGGAAATAAAAACACTAAAAGCACTACAACTCCAGGACAAGTTCCAACTGTATTTTTTCATGTTTGAAAGCAAAGTATTTGTTACATCCTGGATACAACTTGCTAATTTGCTTGTTAAAAATGACAGACATTTTATCACCAAAAAAAAAGGAAATAAATAAAAAAAATAGTAAAGATTGTTGTTTCCACCAAGTCTGGATTTTAAAAAAAGAAGAAAAAAACAAAGAAAATATCTGTACTCAAACTTACATTAATATATCCAGAAAACAAACACCACACTTTCATAGAATCATTCAGGTTGGAAAAGATCTCTAAGATCTTAGAGGTCTTAGTACTGTGAAGTCCACACTAAATCATGTCCCTCAGTGCCACATCTACAGGCCTTTTAAATGCCTCCAGGGATGGTGATTCAATCACTTGCCTGGGCAGCCTGGTCCCATGCTTGACAGCCCTTTCTGTGAAGAAATTTTTCCTAATATCTAATCTAACCCTCCCCTGGTGCAACTTGAGACCATTTTAACTTGTCCTATTGCTATTTGCCTGGGAGAAGAGACTGACTCCCAGCTCACTACAGCCTCCTTTCAGGCAGTTGTAGAGAGTGATAAGGTCCCTCCTCTTGAGTCTCCTTTTCTCCAGGTCAAACACTCCCAGCTCCCTCAGTCACTCCTCATCAGACTTGTGCCCCAAACCCTTCAGTAGCTCTGTTCCCCTTCTCTGGACATCCCCAGCACTTCAATGTCTTTCTTGTGGTGAGGGGCCCAAAACTGAACACAAGATTGGAGGTGTGGCCTCACCAGTGCTGAGTACAGGGGACGGTCACTGCCCTGCTCCTGCTGGCCACACCATTACTGACCCAGGCCAGCATGTCATTGGCCTTTTGGCCACCTGGGCACTGCTGGCTCCTGTTCAGCCACTGTTGACCAGCATGTCCAGGTCCTTTTCTGCTGGGTGGTCCAGCCACTGGCCCCAGCCCGTAGCACTGCCTGGGGCTGTTGCGACTGAAGTGTGGGACCTGGCACTTGGCCTTGCTGAACTTCATACAACTGGCCCCAGCCCACTGATCCAGCCTGTCCAGATGCCTCACCAGAGCTTTCCTACCCTCCAGCAGATTGACACTCCCACACAGCTTGGTCCTCAAACTGACTGAGGATGCACTTGATCCACTTGTTTAGATTATTGATACAGGTATTTAACAGGACTGGCCCCAACACTTGGCCCTGGGGAACAGCACTTGTGACCAGCCACCCAGCAGGATCAAACTCCCTCATTACCACTCTCTGGGCAGAAAGCTTTTAATCCAGCAAACAGTGCATTCATCTAAAGCATGAGCAGACAGCTTCTCCAGGAGAATGCTATGGGAGACAGTATCCAAAGCTTTACTGCAGTCTAGAAAGACAACATCCACAGTCTTTTCCTCACCTTTCAAGGGGATCACTTGGTCAGAGAAGGTGAGCACCTCTGCCAGCTCCTTCAGTATCCTCAGATGGATCCCACTCAACCCAACAGACTTACATCTACATGGCATAGCAGGTCACTGACCTTTCCCCCCCAGACTTCATTCTGCTCTCTGTCCCTATTTTCCCTCTCAGGAGGCTGGGCACACCGAGATCAATTGGTCTGACTGTTAAAGACTAAGCAAAGAAAGTGTTAAGTACCTCAGCCTTCTCCTCATCCTTTATTTGTTTACAGGCTTCATTTGTTATAAGCTTTTAGTAGCTATTAATCATCACTGGGTCCTACAAGCACACACAGTGTATTTTCCATTAATCATCTGGCACTTAATACACAATGTTGAAAGTGGCTTTGAACAGACATATTTTGTCAATCTTTCCTAGTTGTAAAACCCACGAAGGATCCATGTCATTGCAGAGCTTCTTGCACTTGCCTTACCTGAAGCTCCCTTATCAGGCCCCCCACCTGCAACCCAGGTGTTTTCAGTGTCCACACCCCCAACAACCCATCCATGCCAGGACTCCCATCATTTCTCAGTACAAAAAACAATTTTCAGCTCCAAGAATATCAGCAGACTGACAACTTTTGTCCAAGCTCCACAAGAGCCCTGAGATGAGCCCTAAACGTTTGTAGCTCTCAAACTGCCCCACAGGGGATGACTTCAGTTCTGGACTCTCCAGCCCACTGCATCCCGCCCTGCCTGTACCCTCAGGCAGCAGGTAAAACCACCAGCAGCACTCAAATACAGAAGCCCTACACAACCTGGTATTTCTGAGGCTGAGTTATGTATTCTTGTCACATCCTGTGTAATCCTTAAATTCACAATTGGTATGAGATCATCAAAATAATTATTACAATTGCTGTATTTGATTTTAAATCGTGCACATAGTCCAAATTCACCAACAAATGTGAGCTCTTACACACAAGGCACAATTACATCCTCAGATCAAAGCAAACATTCAAGATAACAGGTGTGATTTCATCAAAAATGTCCTGCACAAAATGACATTAATTATTCACAACCTAGCCAGTGTTAAGTAGAAACAAGACTGGTCTACAGCAGATGGATTGAAGAAACTATTTTTTGAACACTGTAAAAAAAAAAAACAGAAAAACAACTTAAAATCAAATGTTTGCATCTTCTGATAACCATCAGGGTTCTTGTAAGGTCCTAATTTTTTGCTGAGGTTACTTGAGATCCAGCATTACATTTACTTTCAAAAGCAATATCAGCACTTGTGACAAATAGATTAATCACAATTTTCAAAACTTTGAGTGACTTCTTATCTTTTTGTTCCCCACTGTGTTTTTACAGTATCAATATATAGTTAACTTTTCCCATTAAAAATAAAAGTTAATATTAAAGGTAAAGCCTTACTTAAGTGTCATTAAATAAACAGTTGCCTCACTTTTCTTACACCTACTGATTTGTTTCAGCATTTGCTGAAGTCGTAACTGAGGACTTCTAATGAAAATCTCTATTCTTTCAGGCAGGGTGTAACTTCAAGAAATTCTTGCAAGGCTAAAACTATTCAAAAGGTTAAGGCACGCACTAAAAAGGGACAGATCAGTCATCATTAAGCTCAGGCTGAAGATTTAAATTAAGTAGGAGCAATAACTGTGCATCACAAATATATGACCGATGATACCAAAAGCTTCTGAATTTTCACAAGGCCTCTGAGATTAGGAAGGAAGCAGACTCAGTACAAGACCATGTTTAGGAAGCATACAGTAAAACCACAGAAGGGTACATTTTTTCTACATATCCACAACAAAACCCATACAAAATTAACAACTGGAAAAAGTGCCAGTAGCATATATAAACAGGTGTGTTTACTGACCCATCCATTTGAAACAGATGGTTAGTGAAATAAATAATTAAGTGGTAGAATTAAATTACTTAAAAGCATTTACAAAAGCAAGTAAATCCACATATAACATTCTCATTCCACTGGCACACAGGACTATTCTGAGAAGTATGAAGATTTTGCTAGAAAACAAACTTGTAAAATATCTGTCAAATGCAGATATTCTATACGTTCCACTCTTGACTTTACAGGAAGACTTCAGTTTCAACATAGGCATTTAAGGGGTCTCTGTTGTACTACAGAAGCAAATTTGATATACACTATGAGGATGACTGCCTCAAAGAGGAAAACTTACTACACCTGTTTTAAGCAGGTGTCTATTTAATACCAGCAACTCTGAAAAAGTGGGCATTATTCCTTTAAAAAGTCACTATTCATAGATGTTTTTTCTTCATTTTAATAATACACTGCAAATAATATGGTAATGAAGTCTTCAAGTTGCTTTTGTTTCCTTATTTGCTAATGGTACATCCAATGTCTTTTTTACCATGCATGAAAATATTAAAGGACTTTTACTAGCAGAAGTAATCCTAGCTGGTAATTATATTTGTCGTCCACACATGCAAAGAAAACAATATATGTACAAATAATCAACACATGTCAGTCTAGAGGTAAAATACAACGAGCTATAAGGTTGCTTGGGTTTTTTAATCCCTTCAAAGAAACTGACGTCGCATTTAGAAGAAAAACCTATATAAAGCTTAAAGCCTTTATTTTTATGCATTTATTACCACAAGAGACAGAATTAGCTAGAATATTGTCTTCAGTTCACTTTGTATTATTTTCTGATGTATTAAATAAAGTATGAATACACACATATCTTCTGTTTTTCAATACACTTGTTTTGCTCAAAGTGTATCCAAGTATGCCACGTCAAGTTCAGCCTCCCCAGCCTCTCAACACAAAGCACTGCCAGAAATACTTTGCAGAACTACACTACAAGTATTTGGGAAACTAGAGGAGTCTTGCAAGAAATGCATTTTCACTGTGATTAAGAACTAATGATGAAAAGTTTAAAGTGGTAACATTTAAATTATCCCAGACTGGCAGTGAATTTGGTCTGAAAGATAAATAAACATTTATTTACGAAAGCCATTCAGGGTATAGTAAGGTCAACAAGCAAATAGGAAACTGATTTTTTGCCCACCAGATCTCTCAGGAAATTGAATTAATACAAACTAATATAAAGCATATGGGTTTCAGAAATATAAGTATCACCTTACTAGGGAGAACATTTCATAGAGAAATGGCAAAGTGTGAGTTACTTCCCTCAGGAAGAAAACAAGTTTCTGACAAATCTTTAAGAACTAAGGACTCCTAGCAACCCAGAGGACTAGCAGACTCATCCAATAATGCCTAAAACTTCATTTTGTCAGCACTCTCAGCTACCCTGCAGAGAGCAGTATTTCCAGACATTTAACAGAGAGACACCTACCAGCAATACCTACCCAACACCATCCTTGCACACACCCGAAAAGCCAAAACAGCCACTGTGCTACATCTTGTAATCACCCAAGCGAGACAATTCATCAGCTTTGGAAGACAGATCAGCTACCACATATCCCACAGAAAAGTAAGCCTCTGTGCCTCTCCACAAGAGAACTTCAAATCAGCATTTATGAGAAATAAGCTAAACCCTCTTCTTCCCCAAAGAGAATCCTTTTATCATCCCTTATCATTGGCCCCATCATAAATCCCGCTGTCCTTTTTTTTCAGCGATAATATGTGACTGAGCAGCCATTCTCAACCTTTATTTACCTTTGAAGTCAGCTGTTTTATTTCAGACCTCATATCTGAGTGTGCAAAAGCACATCTACCTCTTCAATTCTTATGTAATAAAACAGAATCAGCCTTACTCATAAATGTTGTACAGATTATAAAGTCTTTTGTGGGGTGCAAATCTTGTGTTAGCACTTTCAAAGGTAATCAACCACCTTGGAATGAAAAGAAAAATAGGAACAGTCACCAAGACTCTTCACAAAAGATGTAGTCCAATCTAGTGGGGCACTCATCAAATCATAAAGCATCTCAGAAAAATAGTGGCCTTTAGAAATTCACACAATATGATTACATTAAAACCAGTGTTTAGCTACTATTGCTTGAAAACAATTCTCTCAGACACAATATTAAAACTGTATTCCTATTCTCCTCTGGCTTTTCTGTCATATGAAATTAGTATTACAAGATTTTAGAATGTTGCTGAGCTTTGAGGATGTAGTTAAAATAATTAATGAACCAGTTCACAAATGTCAAGAACGGGTTGGTATTTGCTCCAGATAATCTGTCTCCTGCCTTCCAAATATCTGACATTACATCAGTTTATAACATATTGTGGAATAGTATGTCACAAGTCAAGTACACACAAGCTGTGAAACACATTACAATTCAACAGGATATTGCTTCGGACAATGTAAAATGATTCTTGAATCCTAAAACATTCTGTCCCCAAAATCATTCTGTCCCCAACAAACTCAAGAGCTGATGGACATAAAACAATGAATGTATTCTTGGGTTTAAATGGAAATCTTTCTAAGTCACATGACCTTGTGTCATGTAAATGCACACCAATTCTTCAGTTGTCCTGGGTTGATGCTAAATTGTATCCCCATTCATGTGTTTAGCTCAGAAATAAGTGTTGTACCTTTAAAACTGGATCTGAGAGTGAAGGAGACGTGGTGGAATGTCTGAGGTGATTTTTTTCTAAACATAAGAGTTTTCAGCTTTCCTTCACACACGGCCTGTGTTGTGGGCAGTGTGTGGACAGCAGAAGAGAGCTCTCCTTTGCTTTTTGTTAGTTTTTTGGCTACCTGAGGCAGAGAAGTTCTCTGGACTGTGGGTTTTTTTAACTTTTCCTTGGAACTGTTTGAACCTGCTCTGGACTAAACACCCAAAAGGGCCCCAGGAGCTCCCACCTGTGTCCCACCGGGCCTGGCCTGGGCCCGGCCTTTCCCAGCCCTGAGGGACCGACAGCAACTGAGCCGAACTACAGCCACGGGAGAGACTTTCTGAATTTGGCACCTCTGCGGAGCAATGAGAGGTTTTTGTTGTTCAGTGTTGTTCCTTTGTTGGTTGTGCTTGGGAGTGCTTTGTCTGTTAAATAAACAACTTTTTTCCACTTTCCTCCAAGGAAATTTTTTCTGTCCCGAACCAGCTGGGGGGAGGGGCAGTTTGGATTCGTTTTCTAGAGGGACTCCATCCAGAGGTTTGTTTCCCAAATTTGCTCTAAACCAGGACAACGGTAAACAACAAAAATTAGTTTGAAGCAAAACTACACTGAACACTAAAACTCAAGTTACCTTTCACCAGATAAATATTCATCAGCCTTCTTTCTTTTTTTCCCATACTAATCATGCACACATAGTGCATTCCTGCTTTAGACCCTTACCAAAAAACCCAGGATAGGCTTGTCACACTAAAAATACATCAAAACATAACGTAGGTAGTTCAGAGTCTCCCTACTGACTGGTGGGTTTTTTATGGAAAAAGTACAGGCAGGGTTAATGTTGTTACCTTGATGCAGCAGAAACACATCCTCCAATCTGAATTCTGTATAAGGAAGCAATGCATGGAAGAAACAGCACCAAGAGTTTCTCCCATAGCTTAACATCAACAGAAAGTTGGGTTTGAAAAGGACCTCTGGAGGTCATCTGGTCCAAATCCTTTGATCCAGAAGGAACATCCAAAGCCAACTCTCCAGGACTGTGTCAAGGTGGCTTTTAAATATCTGCAAGCACGGAGACTCCACCACCACCATGGGCAACCTGTGCACCTTCACAGCAAAAGTGTCTCCTGGTGCTCCAAAGGAATCTGCTATGTCCTTCACGGCGTGCCCACTGGCTCCTGGCCTGTCACTGGGCACCACTGAAGACAGTCTGGCTCCAGTCTCACTGCACCCTTCCTTAAGGAATTTAATACACATTGATGAGATTCCTCTGAGCCTTCTCCACATTGAATAATCCCAGCTCTCTCAGCTTCTCCTCATAGCAGAGATGCTCCAGTCCCTTCATCATCCTCATGGTCCTTCACTGGACTGTCTCCATTACATCCAAGTCTCTCTGCTGTGGAGCCTAGAACTGGACACAGCACTCCAGACGTGCACTCACCAGTGCTGGGGAGGGGGGAGGATCCACTTAAGAAGCTATATATTTTGAAATTAGGTCCATTACCTACACAATACTTTCAATTACATATCTACAGTGTAAAAAAAGCCTTAAAAGCTATAGCAATAATTAAAATATAGTTGCAGTCATATACCTATAATTAAAAATGGAACTGCTACTTAGTCTCAAGGAGCAGATGCTAAACACCACAGAAAAAGTAATCTCAATTACAGAGCTCTGACTGAAAGAGGTAACTTCCCCTGAGACAGCTTGCAAGGGTGCTGTTACCCTCTTCCTGCAGTCTGGATATCCAAGTTGTTTGTAAAACAGATCCCAGGCAACCCAGTGTTTGAAAAGAAACTCGCCACTAGCTGAACAAAATGCAGCTTCAGTTGTCCCTCCTCTGGCACCAGAGTCCTCATTGAAAAACCAGATACTCTTAAGAGGACTGAAGTGTTTGCAACACTCAGAAAGGCACATTCAGCCACAGCAGGTAATGGGAGATGATTATTTTTATCTTTTTCACTCTCCAGGAGAGATGAGCTGTAATGCTAAAAATACACAATACAGGTTTGGTCTAGGTGGTGATAAATTTAAAAATCCTGTCAGCTTCTCTTCCAGAAGATTTAAAATTTTACACAATGCAGAGGATAAAAGCAAGCAGTAACACCTTCTAAAATATCAGATAATGATTTTTAATTTGTAGGACAGCATTCAAACAAGAAGGAATGAGGCAGACTGGAAAAGGATCTTTATCCATGACCTTCTGTTGACACTTTGCACCACTGGGGAATGAGTTCAAAAATGACAGCACTTGTAAGGAAGTACAAACCAGCTCCCAAAGCACTGCCTGACTACAGGTGTGATGTCCAAAGGCTTTAAACGCAAAGTGGTTAGGCATCTGAGGAGAAGGAATTGAAACCAAGGTCTACCCCAAAGAACATTCTCCCTATAAAAGACAGGAGTTTCATGCTTACCCTAACCTTACTGCTACCAAATCTTGCCTCCTATGACACCATTTTATATGTCTCTATTTAAATATACTGTGTAAATGTCACAAACTGCACAACTAATTCAATGAAGTGCTTAGAATCCAGCTCTTTCAGTTGTGGCACTTCTCCCAAGCTCACAGCAGCCTGGTCACAGTTACTAACAGGAATCAGTTGAAGAAATCAGAGGAAACAACAAAATAAGGGTCTGATGATTTTTGGTCAGCTTTCTCATTCACTGCTGCTATTATTTTTAGTAAAATCGAGATAATGAAACATTTTTAAACCCCCTTTTTAATAATATCTTTTACACATACTGTGTTCATGTGCCCAGAAACAACACTCCTTCCCTAAAAAGGGCTATCAATCTGTACAAGAGTAATTCTTAAACCTCAGGAGTTAAAAGATATGAAAGTTTTTTTCTGGAATCACTAACATTGACTTTCAGATACAAAAGTTAAAGAACATTTCTTGGAGAAAATGCATATTTATCTGTTTTGTAATAAGTTTCAAAACACATTTCCCCTTCAAGGTACACCGATAGACTACATAATATACTTTCTCCTGCATAATCAGATCTGCTTTGAATTTCTGATGTTCATACAGAGTTGACATCAACCAATGTAATGAAAAAGTTATTTTTTTTCCTGTTAATCACTTAAATAGGGAAAATAAATTAATATTTCAAGATCAGCATGAGCGTGTGAAAAAAGAAAAGTTACTTTCTTCGAACTTCATCTTATGAACTCCAAGTATGTATTCAAAGACAAAATATGCAAACCACAGGCAAAGCTCAGGCTTTCAAACACAGCTTATTGTTCTGCCTAGTGCTGTGTGTAAAGCTAAAGAAACATGCAGCCCTCAGCTGCAGCAGTAAATCATTGTGTAAAACCAGCCATTTCGTTCCTTACAAAAATTCTTTGGTCCTCTCTCCTACTGACAGGCCAGTTCTGGCCCACACACACAATTTACATTTAATTTACACACTGAACAGACTTGGGGCACAGCTTTACAAAGCTTTTCTCTTAAGTAGAAGCCCAATCTCTAGCAGCTTTCGTCTGTCTCATACCACCCTTTCACAGGAATAACACAACTATAAAGATTAGCTGGATATTTGAGTTGGGTTTAAAAAAAAAAAAAACACACCAGGCCAAAGGACAGCCTCTGTTGGTAGTGGACTGTGGGATGCAGCACATCTGCAAGTTGTAGTTTTCATGTTGTGTTTCAGGGGAGCACAACAGCAGCTGCTCTGCCTACAGCAAAAGATGTGCAGCCAAAGCAGGAGAAATCACTTTCCAATGCCACTAAGATGCAGGTACAGGCACTGGAAAGTTTAGAAAGCCTACTTGATATTACCAAAGTAATAAAGTTACTACAATTTAGAATTTACTGAAAGCAAATCAAGCTCAAAAAGAACTAGTCACAAGCACGTGGCTGGATTATTTTGACATGCAGAGGTAGGATTTTTACACACATACTGTGAAACTACAGAGCACCACACAGTAAAATCTGTTAGTGACTTGACAGTCAGGCTTCAAGTACAATTATTTTCCACCAATCTTCAAAAAAGTGCAGGATTTTAGTAAGTTTTCAAAGATTTGAGTAGCATCAGTTAAAGACTGTAGATCTGAAAGAACAATGAATATTGATTATGCTTCAAAAGAAAGCCAAAATTAACTAGGAAATATTCTGAACACAAATGGCAATTTACTGTCAAGAACACAACAAATCAACAGCTCACACTATCAATCATGAACGTGGCAATGAATCAATGCTTCTGCAACAAATGAATGGAAGAACGGAGGGAGAAAGAAAAAAAAACTACAACAAAACTCACACACACAAACAACACAAACAATCCCCTGTATCTATTTTTCTGCACCTTCTATGAAGAACAAGCTTCAGATTTGAGTCTTGGTAAGGTACAAATGCAATTAAATCTGGAAACGTGCCACCCCGCACACGCATGTGCTCCTGAAAGGTATTACTGATGGAAACACTTCATACTCATGTTATCCTTTTAAATCTCATGTTTGTCACAAAATGCTAAGTAGTACCAGATTTTTTTTCAAGTGCCTTCCACCCAGTAATAGGTCATGCATAAAAAGAGTTAATGCCCTGAATTCCGTGTAAAGCTTGTTCCACTCAACAGAAAGCAAATCATATGCAAATTTCTTAACTGCAAGTATAGTGTGGGGCTAATAAGCACATGAATGCTTCACTATGCAAAATCCATGCAAATACCTGCAGAAGTTTTTAACCTGGGAATATTCAATATTCAAAATGCATGCAAATACCTATGAAAGATTTTAACTTGGAAACACTGCCTATCACACTACCTTTCTGTGTTTTGTGCACATTGTAATATTTTTCATAACCATAACATCCGCACTCCTGATAATACAAAATACCAAGTCAAGTGATTAGGCAAATTCCAAAAGAAACTACTTTGAGAAACATCAAACAACATAGGAGGTCATATTTATATAACACACAGACTGTTTGCATATGAACACAAGTTTGCACGGGTTGGGTCAAACTGAAACATTCAGAAAGGATGCTTCCTCCATGAGGACATATTAATGCTGGATTAAGGTTTATTAGACTGTTTTCAATGAACACAGTTTTTCTCCAAATGAAGCACATGTAGCACCACCTCCTAAATTCCTTTTAAACAATGCAACCTCAGTGCACAATGCAGCAGGAAATAAATCAGTACAAAAAAGTGTAAGAATAAAAATATTCCTAAAATGACATGCAAACCTCAAATTAGGAGACTTCAGGTAGCACTGCAAATTTACTGAGCTATTATAATGACTAATTTTCTCAAATGTCATGATTTTTTTAGGTAAATTAACTCTATTTATAGTTTTTTATCAGGCAGTAGCAACAGAGTCCCCATATGTTAACAAACATGAAAAAAAATGTTTCGGTTTTAGGCAATTATAAATTTGTAACTGAGACCTCTTCAGCAAATAATGAAAAAGAAGTCTGGAATAGTGTTGAAGCAAAAGTGTTTCATGAACCTCAACACACAGTAATATAGTCTCACCAAACCAGAAGTAATCACCATAAGACTAAGAAAGTGGTGGACTTTTGAAATTATGAACTTCTATTAACTGGCTTATAGTAAAAGAAAAAAAAATTATGAATTAGAATTACAGACTTGGATTTTACTATTTTTTCCTTAGACTTGCTGCTCCTCATTTTCATCCTGTGCTTCAGAGGAATAATGCAATTGGCTACCAGTGTTATTAAAACGTCAGAAAGACAGCACATGCATGTTTAACATCTAAGAGAATAAACTAACCAGACTGAATAAAGCTTAAAACGTGTGAAGTGATGAAAACTCTAAAATCAAAATGGTTTGCATATGAATCATTTAGACCACTTTTTACAGATTAACATTGAAGTCATGCATTTTCTATTAAGTGTTTCTTACACATTTCAAATTCCCTTCACATTTGGCTTCTTCCATTACATGTCTGTCATAGCTGACTTTTGTTTTGCCACGATGTGCTATGCAGGCAACATGATGCAGTGATAATGTGGGCTGCAAGCGTATCATTGTTCTTAAAATTATGACCTTCTTTTAGTCACTCGTGTAAAGATCGTGAAAGCAAGGGTCAGCTGTAGCATTGTGAGGTTTCAGTGCTCAGACGATTATCAGCCCTGCAAAAGTGCACTGGGCTGTAAGGTTTGAAATAAAAAGCTGCTATTTAACTGTCTTGCAACCAATGGCTCAAAACTCTCCTGCTTTTTGTGCCAGTCTTCACTGAATTTTGCTTAAGTGCTATTGTTAGAAGGCTGTATCCAAATGCTTTTTCAACTGGGGAACAGGCATGAGATGTATAAAGCAAAATAATTCTGAAGATCTACATCTCTGCCTGCTATTCACATCATAGCAACAGACCTGCATCTCCATCAACCCTGCAATGCATTGAGGTGATGCATCAAGAAAGCTTAGTTCAGCCCTCAGAGGACACTCCTCTGAAAAACAGACATACAGAATTAAAATTTATTCTGTTCAGTCATTTTTTTGCCAAAAAGGACAGTATGTCTTGCTCTTGTTACCATCCCAGTAACATGGCCTCCTTGCACAAACTGAGCAGCCCAGAAGCCGAACACAGGCACAAGAGCCGTTCCTGCCAGCCAAGTACAGCAGGTGATGCTGCAAGATTAAGCCAGTACTCCTCCTTGAAGGACAAATGACTCACTAAGCCCACTACCAGACTTCCCTTCACCTCCTTTTACTTGACAAGAAGGTATCAGTCAAGCCTCAAAGGAGGCTTTCTCATTATTGTACAGATCTGCCTGTAATGCCCAAGTCCTCTGAAACAGCAACAAACCAGCCTAGCTATGAATAACCAGGAGACAGAAATCTATGAATATGAGGAGATATTTTTATCCACTAAATGAGCTGCATTTGTGGAAGACTAAGGTAAAGAGAATAGTTTCCATTATAACAGCATGAATAGAAGCCTTTTTCTTTAGGCTAGTAACTTGCCAAGTAGAAACTATAACCCACATCTCTTATTAAGGATTTGGAATAAATCCAACATCTGTTGTAACTTAACGTCAAAAGGCAATCTCAAACCTGTACTTGAAACTTTTCAGACTTACTACACACCCTCTCCCATGACAACTGATTTACTGAAGGTGCCATCTCACCCTCAATGCTATTTACAAAGAAGAGCTTATATACAAAAGTAGATGATTGGCAGGAAAGCTGTACATCAACAGGCAGCACAGACACGTTCCCCAGCCAGTGTGCCATTACAGTTCAAGGCAGTGTTTTAAATGTTTGCTGCAGGAAAATCTGCAGGCACATTACTGTAGCTCAGTTTCCAATGCCGTGTCACTAACTCCCAGAAACTCCAGCAGACCTTCTAGCACAAGAACCACCTTGTTGATGGGCTGGCAGAATAAGCCACTCAAATTAATTTCACTCAAGCGAATTGTTTACCTCATGGCACTGTGAGTTAAATTTCCCTCTACTTAAAAAAAAAAAAAAAAATCAATTTAGGTTTCAAATTGTTTGACTTTCAAAATAAGTGGTACTGCATTTCAAATACATTAGTACTGAAGTTCAACAGAAAATCTATCTTCCATTTGAAAAAATACAGGAAGTGAAACACTTAAAATTTCACTAAATATCAATTCACAAAAAAAGTGAAAAAGAACCTTACAGTGTTACGAACTATACTTTTAATGGTTTTCAAATACAATTTTTTCCATTTTATGTATGAATATTAAATGTTTAAGAAATTCTCATTAAATGTCAGTGAAAATGCTTCAAGATACTATTTTATTTTGGAGAAAAATATAATTTTTCTGCATCATTCCTAACTGGAACTGTGAAGCTCACTATCTCTCATTTCAATCTAAGTGTTCTAGTCATTTCAGACTAGCAGCTTGTTGAAGCTGAAAAATGGCCCAAAACACATTAAAAACTTAAATTAACACTTCATTGAAGAAGAACTTGTATTTTCCTCCTCTGCCGAAAGCCTGCCTTTTTCTTCCAACCAAATTGTAACATTTGACACAATGGAACATTTCAGTCAGAACAAAAAATGCTAAAAATTAAAACTGTTTTTCTTTAAACAATTTTAATCATAAACAGTAGCTTCTGACAAAGTAATATAAAGTAACATGCTGAAGTTTATGCCAACACATGAATAGTAGCAAATTCTTAACCATTACAGTCTTTCAACAATGCTAGCCACAAAATATGTCACCACTTCAACACTTACAAAGATTAAATGTTATCTTTAGGATAACTTTGCTGCTTTGAAGCAGCTTTGAATATCAGCTTGGTTTGAAAAGTAAGACAGTAAGGCTTCAAGGTTAAGCATAGTTATGTAAAGCTACTTGCTTTCTATTTTACTGTAGTCAAGAAGCACAACTTTAACTTCAAACTCATATCATAAAATAACAGTCTGCTCTGAATTCCAATCTCTAAGTAAGTTATAACCTCTACCAAGATCCTTCTCTGCTAACCACCAAATATACTTCTTTCTATACTTAAGTAGTTATGCAGCTTTAAGACAGACTTTTGCAGATTCTAAAGCGTCACATTTTCACATGTTAAGAATAATTGCCAAGTATTTCTCTTTACCAGTTAATTAATGGTAAACTTTTCCTTTGTCATTTATGTAAATCTGTATTTTGGATGGAAACCAAAGGACTCAAAAACTCAACAGCAAGCATGGAAAAGCCTCCACTTCCTCCTCCCTTCACATGAGCGACTCGAGGAGAAGAATCTGCTCAGATGGTGTCACTGTCTTTTATTCCTTAAGCCTTTGGCTCACTGTTAAGAACTTACCTATAAAACATTTAGAAATCCTACACAACATGAGGGTTCTCGTGCTAGCACTGTTCCATTTCTCTATACTAGATTACATGTCATTTTGAAATCGCTTTTGTACCAGAGACTGCACTTAGGAGACAATTTCTTTAGATTTTACTCTATAATATTTTCATCCAAAGAGGTCCAGGCACAGACACAAAGTACACTCATGAGAGAGATATGTAACTCCTTTCTCTAGCAGGCTTTGGGATCAGGCAGTGGCAATATACACCTCTTTCACACACAGTAACATGTTTTAGGAATACAAAAGCCAAGAAGTTTAGTCCAACATCCATGTGATGAACGAAGAAGAAAAAGCAGTACAGTATGAAACAAAGCTTTGTGTACAGGTTGTAAATGTTAAAAATTATGAAGAGCTATAACATCTTCCTGACAGGCAAATGCCAGCTACATTTATGAAAGTTGCAAAAATCCTTCTGACACTGCAAGAAGTACTTACTCTTCATGAAGAAAATATTTTTTTTCACACTTACTTAATATTACTACTGTTCGTTAAAACCCAGTGATTTCATAAAATAGACATGTTTTTATTCTCTGCACAGAAAGCTGCACAAATTACAAGAATATGTAATATAACAAACAATCCTTACAACCTCTTCCACATACTCTTTGGACAGTTAGCTGATGCAAAACAATAGTAGTATAGGATAATCACTTTTTGTTTAGCAGTTTCCTCACTGCTGACACACTGACCAGTCTCTCTTTGTCTAGCAGTCTGGCACAGGGGCGCACAGGCTTTTTCACAAAAAGGTGTCAAAAACATAAGAGCAAGTGAGCTATGATCGTGCCTGCTTCTAAGCCCATAGGTAATGATACCTCACCTGATTTATGAGGCATGAATTAATTCCTCAGTCTTTGGCCCTGAAGATACTTCCAGTAATGAATTCCAGGAGCTAAGCTTACAGCACATACAAAACCACTGTATTCTAAAATTTAGCTTTTTGTGGTTTTAGCTTAGCTGCCTGTCACAACAGTGGCCACACAGTAGTGTAACAACTCATATCCCTTCCAATGTTTCTCACCTAGTATGCGCTGAAACTCTCATTTTTGCACATTTTCACACTGATCATTCTCTAAATCAAATCTCATTTCCACAGCCCCCTTAATTGGCTGTGTCTGTCCTGTAACTCAGAAAACACTGCTCATACCACTTGAATCAAGGAAAAAAGCATTCATAGAACCACAAAAGCAACACAAAAGAATTGGTCATTTCTCACCAAGAGTGAGCCACATATAACCATAAGAGAAGAACAAAGTGCAATCAAACTGAAAATTAAAATGACTACAGACAAATCACCATACTGATAGACCTGATTTTTTTTGTTACTATTATTCTTTTAAAGAGAAGGAAAAGCTAGCTTGTTAGCTTTAGCAATCCTGGTCCTTTAGACACAAGTAGGAAAAATAACCCCCAACTTTCAAGACAGCTTTGCTCTTTTTCTTGTATCATCTTTCAAAACAGACACTTTTGACACAAAACCAAGCATTTTTGGACTTTTAATCAGAGGAAAGATTCAACTTGCTTCTCCTCTCTTCCCTCTGTGCCTCACCAACAACTTTCTATGTCTAAGTTTCTTCGAAGCAAGCCCTAATGTGTTGCATATGCAACTTCTGTCTGAATAAATTAATCATCCATTGAGACAAAGAGTAGTTTCAAAAAATTAAAAAACCAAACAAAAAACCATACTAAAACTAGAACTTTAATCTCTTAGGAATTTACCTAGAATAAATCTAATAATATTACTGCATAAAACTATTCCTTCCTGAATCTCTGCAGGAAATCTCAGTGTTCACAGAAAGCCAGTGGATCACGTGATTATTTATGATTTTTCCCCTCTTTTGTTTCCTTTCTGCACTCTGGGAAGTACTGACATCAAGGCACGTTTGGTGGGTGACTATTTCAGCGCTCTGTCAGGGACAGAGAGGCTCTGCTTGGGCAAGGCAGCAGCTCAGGAGGACAGTCCTGAAGGCCACCTTGCCCATAGAAATGAGAATTCAAGCTGCTCTGCACAGGCCAACACACAGGGGAAAGCCTTTAGACGTGCCCAGTGCCAGCCACTTCCCTGCTCCTGCACACAGAACCAAGGGAATACAAGTGGGAAGTGCTGTTTCCTTAGAGCCCTCTCGGATAACCCACCGCCTCTGCTGCTCAATGCAAACACCACATGTGTAACTGAAGGCATGGAAGGGGAGAGATGGAGACCTGTCCCTCAGAAGCAGCCCAAGGCAGGCTGCACGTTCCTGGGGAGCAGTGCTCCCAGCGCCGGCTTTTCATCTCACAGCAACTCTGGCGTGTGCCTTTCCTCCAACACAAAGCAGTGCAATCCAGCAGCTGGCCATCACAGATGGCAGGCAGGGGGGCCAACTATCCTCTTGTTGTTACTGCTTTGTATTTGGATGCCTTAACTATGAAGAGAAGACATATTTTACTCTGTTACCTCAGGGCTTATCAATCCAAAAGGAAACAAATCAAGTCAAACTCAGCTGCGCTTAGGAGAACTTTCAGGAGAAATCCTGCAGATTTGAAATAACAGTTCTGTCTAATAACAAACGAACTGGTGAATAATAGCAAACAAAGAGCATCTCTTTAAAACAGAATATATTTTTTTTTTAACATACACAAAATTAATTATTTTAGAACTTCAATGATTTAATATAGAAATATAAAACTGCTTTGTGACAATCTCTGGACAGGGAGCATCTCACAGCAGAATTCTGACTGTCAACAGCTAACCTTCACCATTTCTGAGACTATTACCTACTTAGCAATGAAAGCCTCTGTCCTTTTATTTCACATAAAAAACAAAACTATTAATCCATTAGCAAGCAGATTTTCAGTAATTTATTAAGATTTATTTGATTAAATGTTAGAAAATGTGTTCAAAATTCAAAGAAAATAAATAGCAAATGCTTTTAGAATTGGAAACTATGAGAATGGAATTTTCATAACAACAATCATCATCTGATTTTAGAGCCATTCATTATTTAGCTATTCAAAAAACAAATTTCAGACAACATGCACTAAAAATAAACTCTCCAAAATAGCAAATTGCCCCCATGCTGCTTTGTCATTTAAGTAATCACATTTTTCAAATAAAGAAGCTAATTCATTATACATTTATAAAAAATACATTTAATTCTTTGCATGGCAGTCGTAAAGACAGACTCCCCACTAAGCTGCCTAACTCATTAACTGGAAAGACGCAAATCCTGTGGCATAATCTAAGGTTTGGTGCATAAATGATAAAAAACGTGCAATTTCAGAAGACACTTGTCATACATTCTATATAAATACACAAGTAAACACTCTAAAACTGAAGCTTCCTCACTTAACCAGTGCTCAGTTCTCAAAAAAACTACCAGTCCTAGGAAGATCTCAAATCCCACCCTATCAGCAGATTCCATTAGCAGCAAGTTTGACAGAATATTTGTTTGTTTGTTTGATATCTGAGCTCATACTCTACAAAAGAACAAAATGGAATCAGATGTCTTCAAGAGCTAGAAATAAAAGTCTGCGAGATGTGTATATACCTTATTTTTTAAAAATATGTTAAATAGGTCCCTGCAAGCTTAGCTGTCTGCAATCTACAGCTTTGTGATCAAAACAAAAATCCTCATTAGACTGTTAAAATATTGAGGTTTTCCCTGCCCTTTATTTAGCATTCAGGGAGTCAATAAAAAGACAACCAGGTTTAATTACAGTTGTTACCACCTCTGCCTTGCCAGCGTGGCTGGTGAGCTTAGGAGAGTCCGAGTCAATATCCAAAACTCATTCACCTTTAAATGTGTTGGGCTATGGAGCTCAGCAGAGACTACAGGGGTTACAGGTTGTGAGACTGGATGTCTGATGGATATTAAAGCATGGAGCCGTGACACCACAAAGGCCCAGTGGCAAGGTGAGCGCACGGGAGGAGCAAGTCTGTCACGCTGTGTCGTGCATCACAATATTCTGTCTGGTGCCATCATTAACACTTCTGCACTACTTTCTAATTTCAAGTTATACAATTGACTTTCAAAAGACACTTGCATGTCATCTGTCTTTAAAACAAGGTGCTGAATAATCTAGTCAAAAGGACTAGAAGGGAATTCACACAGACTCAAACTGACTTCTCCCCCACTGATGATGTACTGTCAAGTATTAAAGCACTTTTAAATCATTATGCAAGCACTTTTCAGAATTAAATTACAAGTGTGACATATGGCATGAAATGAAGGAACCAGACCACAATGCTGTCACTGCTGTTAAAATCCTGTATCATTCAAAACGTGAACAAATTAGTTATGCCACAGTTTTTCAGAATTGGTACATTCTGAAACAGCAGTATCAAAGCTACAGCTTTTGGCATCCTGCAGCTCACAGTTAAAGGTTCTTGTACTCTGGCAGAACTGTGCTGGTGCAAGAGCTGGTGAGGCTGAGCACTGGGGTACTCCAATCTACACATCAGGTCCTGCTCTCCCAATTCCCTAATGACAGCCACTCCCATTTTACTGCTTCTGCAATTGAGATACAGGCACTGCCCACATACAGGGTCTGTCTGCCTCTTCTCCCATGTGGTGGTAGCTCTCCTTCCCCCCAGACATCCCCCCTAAACAGTCTACCAACAAACTGAGCCCCAGTACATAGCTGCCCCCTATTTTCAACTCTGAACAGCAGCTACCAAACTCACCCTCCTGATCCTGCAGAAGGAACTTTTCTAGTCAAACATTGCTAAATTTTATTTTTGGGAACTGCCCACTGTGGTAGACTGTGGATAAAGGATTGTGTTTTCCATGCTGCTATTTAATTAAGATGCACCAAAAAACACATACACACAAAGATAAACATTTTGCAGATTACCTGCAATGTGTTCCACAGCTCTTCTATAATTCCCAAGTCAAATAAAAGCAAATGGGAAAAGCTGTTTTGTGCCTTAAAATGAGCAGTAAAACTGCTTCCATGAGTTTTTATGAAGGTCATGAGACCTTATGTGCCCTGTTGATCTGTCTGCCTCAAAAAACACAGAAGCAGAGATGTATATTCTAGAACAAAATCACAGTTGCAAGGTATTTTCTTTGTACTCCAAGAAGACTGAAGATACAGGACCAATGTGTAATACTAAGTAATCCTTCCTAGCTTTCCAGTGCCTGACACACAAATGGGTGGCCTGCAAGGATGCAGAGCAGTGAAGTGCAGCACCAGCTGAGAGCAACACCCCACAGCTGATGCCCAGCTGCCTGCTCCTCCGAACACTCCCACCAGCAGCCCACACCCCCTTTGCCTTTGCACAGGACACCAGAGATGTGCTAGCACAAGGAAGGGATCTGTGTGCCAATCACCTCCAGCTTCCTAGGCACCAGCAGCAGAAATCAGGTGGCCATGATCAGGAACAGCAGCAGGAAGGTGTCTGCTGCACGTTTTCATTATTCCATCATCTTTGTTGCTTCTCTCACCAAAGCCCTCAATACATTGCTTATGTCAGCATGCAGTAATTGAGCAACCTAAACCAATTGATACACTGATCACAATTCAAGACAAGAGGACTTTTCATTTTGATAATGATTACTTCTTTTAATTTTTTTCCATCTATAAATGCTTCTTTAGTCTTAGTGAAGAAACCAATGAATTACATTTTTGTGATATCCTTCATACACTGATTTTTAAAGTCAGCACTAATAAAAGATGACTTCAAAGAGGAAAGAATATAAAAAGAAAAGCTATCCAAAATATTATTTCTCCATCAGTCTGCATTCCCTTCTATTAGTCGATCTCCCCACCACACCAGCCAGGGAAGGACATGTGGTCTTTCCCCACACACAATTCATCTTTTAGACAGCTTACATTGTCAGAATATTGCAGGTATACAGAGGGTTGACAGACTCCACTCATCTGGCAATTACTTTCAATGGAAAATAAATTACTCTGTTGTAAAAGCAAAAAAACCACACTCTTCGAGTTCTAATTAGTTTTATTAGTTGAAGCAGCAAATCTCAGAACAACTGCAGAAACTGGAAGAGAGCAAACAGAAAGCTGAACTCAATGTTGAAACTATTTAAAGGTCTCCAGTACATTAAATAATGCCTGGAAAGGTTAACTTGGAGAATTAAAGTGAGAAAATCAGACAGGAGCTTGAGTGCAGATTTTGGCTACATAGCTTCCAATATTTGGCTTCAAAACATGACAAGAATACAACATAATTAGGACAGATGTGTTTACAAAGAAACAAGCATCTAACATATGCTGTTGCAGGTAAGACAGACTTTCAAAACCACTACAAAAACTTAAAAGTCCATAGCAGATCAGAATAAAGAAAAATAAAATCCTGCCCCTGACCCACAATGTTCTCCTCTGGTAATCTTTTTAATGCAGTAAACCAGAGATAAGGACAGATTTGAAATATTGTTCTCATGGTTATATGAAACAGAATCCTTTGTTTCATAATGCACAGAGTTTGCAGTAAGCCAAGATTAAATTATGGCAAAAGAAAGTATTAATAAACATATGCTGTAGATGACACAGGAACAATGAGCAAAATAACTTCACAGTTAGTTCAGCTTCCAATTGCTTTCTATCACTCAATCTAATTGTAAAAGAATTAAAGTGCCATTAATTAAACCACCAATTTATTCATAATTATGTACATGTAGTTAAGCAGAATCTCAATAATTCAAACCACTTAGATTTTTTTTTATATCCTAAGGAGAGGAGTTTTTTTTAGCATACCAGATGTTTGCTGACAAGAAAGAAAATACACTAAATCAGCATTTTAAGCAATATGTAGAAATACATCCACATAATTTATCTTGTTCAGATGACGACCAGGTACCGACTTAAGTTCTCTGGGTCACATTTTCCACCTCTGATAAAACTTTACTCTTTCTACAGGAATATACCAGCAGTGAGCTATTTCCTGCATATCCCCTACAACAAAAGAAAAGCTCTTAACATCTTCTTCTTGCAAGATCCAAGAAAAACCAGAAAATTCTACCACCTAGCAAGTGTCCCATTAATTTCAGTCAAAGTTCTGTGTGGAGAGCGTTACATATGAAACTCTTGCTAAGATGTATAATATTCTACCAAGATGAGAATCAATCAAAGTATAACTAAGCCCTAGCAATAAAAGGTGAAGGTCTCTAAAGCATGAAGGTTAAAGGCTGTCAGGAAAAGAAGAAAACCTCCACAAACTGAGAAGAGTATAAAAGAAAGATCAATTGGTTTAATAAAGACAAAGTGCTGCATTCAGCCCTGGAAATTTATTTTTAAGAAGTACTTTATGCTCACTTTGAGTTCTTTCTCATCCCTCAATAGTATTTCACACATAATCAATAACTGAGCCTGAACTGAGAGGGAAAAAAAAAAATTAAGCCACTCTTCCAAACAGTACATCAATTCTAAAGTTTTGATCATAGTTTGATCAAAGGAAATGGTAGCAGAATCACATTTCTCCTTACTGAGACTTGGGCAGTTTCATTTAAAAAGTGATAAAGACAGTAGCACCTAAGTTAGTACAGAATTCAACTTCATAAAAACTACCTAAAGATGAGTTAGAAAATACTTTCATGAGATAAAGGAAAATTATGCTAAATTCTCCTCTGTCTTCCCTCACTTCTCATAAGTGCAAGAAAACCAGCCTCTCTCCTCCACAAGAGAGACAAAGATACCTCATGATATCCTAATAACCCAAGTGCAGACCCACAGACTGAAACTATAAACACCAAGGACCCACAACTCAGAAGAATTCATATAAAAAGGAAAAAAGTCTTTTCCCCTCCTTATCTTTCAGAAGCTTCTGAAGCTTACAATATTTTGGAGAATCACAGAGCAGCTGAGGTGGAAAGGGACCTATGGAGATCTTCCAGTCCAATCTCCATCCTCAGATACAGGAGCAACTGGAGCAGGTTCCTCAGGGCTGTGGTCAGTCAGGCTTTAAACATCTTCATGGATGGAGACTCTACACCTCAAGAGACCTGCTACAGGATTTTATCTAAATCACTATAAAAAAAAAAGTATTTTCTGACGTTTAAATATAATTTATTGTATTTCAGTTCAAGCACGTTGCCTTTTGTCCCATCACTGGACACCATGGATACAAATCTTTCCACGGACGGGCATCACTTTCTTGCACGTGCAGCAGGGACATCAGTCAAGCCCTGCACAGAAAGGTCTGGGAGCATTCAGTAGATATATGTTAAACAGGGCTATTATAAACCTGCTGCTAGATCCCAAAGTTAGGAAAATAATACATTTATGCTATTACTGGCTCAATTATAGGCAATAGAAATCTTCAGATCTTATATTGTCATCTGAAAGTAAATGGACCTGCAAGTCAGCCCTGCTCAAACTTCTCTTGGATTTGAAAATTTCCTTCTTTCTCATAAAGGTTTGAGACAGACTCCAGGTTCCAGCCCATTCCAAACCTCAGCACCTCAAATTCCAGGCTTCAATCCCTCATGGAGGGTAATAGTTCATAGCAGCTACTTCACCCCAGAGGAGTAATACCACATACCCTCTGGCCAACATCCACCCAGGCTCTCTCCAAATGTGGCATATCCCATTCCAGCAGTTAGCAATGCAAAGGTATTGGCACCTTTTCAGTTTTCACACATCATCACTGACTGAAAGAAATCATTACCTTCTCAATGTAGCTACTGGAGAGGAGAGTTTGTGTGATGGAAAGGGAGACATTCCTGGACAAGCAGTAAGCAGCTCATCATATTCTTCTTCCCTCAGAACATTATTCTATGTGTGGTTTTCCCAAAGAGTTCACCCCTACTAGGTCTTACACATGGTTGAAGGAATATTAGTAGAAAAAGCCTCATATTAACAAAAAAAATTCCAAATTGTGCATATGTTTCCCCTAAACACTGTGGTAAGCAGACAGAAACTGACAGGTGAAAAGTTTAACTTCATTTTTAATTCAAAACCACTCCCTCTTTTCCAGTAATTCAGTCACCATAGAACCAGACACATGAGCGACACCAATACAGAAATTTAAACTGGAACTAGCTACTTAGAGATGCCTTTGCCTTAGTAACAGATGCCCGACTTAGTCCAAACAGAGCTAAGGCTCTTTGATCCATGCAGCATTGTCGACACTGCAGGTGGACTGGCAGCCACCTGCACCCCACCCTGCTGTAATGAGCAGCCACTGTGTGACTAACAAGAGGCTCAGGAAACCCCATTCCAACTTCCAGAGGCAGAATCTATTTCATTTCTTTCCAAAGGTCTATGATATAGACATCAAATTGAGATACACGAGAGACACCTGTGGCCAGGTGAGCAGTCACCAATCAGCTTATCCTCTGACTGTTCATATGGGCATGCTTATTCTGCCACCTGGCTACTTCTTCCCCACAAATCAAACATTTATTAACATTGCTGGTCATTCTTCAAATTTTTATCTGTTTTTGCTGATTAAGCACTAATACAAACCGCTACTGAACATTTCCAAAACACAAAAGTGCCAGCATTTTGTACTAATATTTGAATTAGCCATGCAACTCATCATATATTTTCTGTTTGTAGAAGTCCCAATAAATCAGAAGAAAGCTACAGAAGTTAGTCCAAAGGCAAACCCATGCTAATAAGATACATCTGGAGTTTTAGATTAAATACATTACTCCTCTGCTTAACAGACTTTTACTCTAAGATCCCTGACTTTGTAAGGCTCTTATCAACCCAAATCCAAATCATACATATGCCTCCCTGAACCGGGCCTGCCTTTTTTTGTGGTACCTCTGTTTACACAGCTTATCCCTTATCACACTGCCAACACTGGGAACCACAGCAGATGGTCCCCTCAGACACAACTCTAACAGGTTTTCTCCACTCCCCCATTCCACTTATTTTTTTGTGCAAACAACTGATAAGGAAGGCTGCTGCAATGATTTACTGATATCTGAAGTTGAAAATTGACAAAATGCAAACTGCTTTTGTTCGCCCCTCCACCCCCCATGAACTGCTTAACCTCTTAACTACTAAGCAACACAGACAAAGAGTATTAATAATTGTACCAACCATACAGTCTACTGGATTAGCATTTCAAACACAAGCAGTATTGATGAATTTATAGATCATTACTACATAACTTTAAAAGTTATGCCAGTTACAATGAGAAGTCTGTATTAGTAAAGGAGAAAATACAAGGCAGTCTCCTTTACTATTAAAATCCACTGGTTTGGAAATGCCTTGAAATTATGTACAAAATCATTTCCAATAGCCTACTGAAAACAGGCTCTCAAGCAGAATTTAGAATAGAGACTGAGTATTTCATTTTTATTTACTTTCATCTAACAACCCAGAACAATCTGAAGCTCAGTGACATAAAAACAAAAATGCTCTCAATACTGCTTTTAGAAAGACAGAAAGATACTTAAAACTAAGTTCCATGTAAAATCTATTAAACGAGCCAGCAAGCCAGGCTTTTACTACTAGAGAACATGAATTTGCAAAACCACTGTAGCAAAATGTTGCAGAAAAAACCTAGAGGTCTGCAAGAGCATCTCAGCTAACCATCTATGAAGAAGCATCTGCAAGTAGACAGTAATGAACCAGACAGACCCAGAGGGCTTTCTTAAATGTAGGTCATGCCTGTCAGACCATAGCAAAAGACACAGTAACATTTGCTGAAGAGAACCCTGAGTTATTATTGCACTACTTCATAGGCTGACATTATTTAATTACATATTTGCAATTTTCACTATCTGATGCTTAGGAGGAAAAGAAATCTGCATAAATTCAACAGCTGTATTGAATTTAAGAGTAAGAGTCATAAAGCATTCTTTATAAAGTTTCACTTTACATGCTGCTCTTTTCATAAAGTGGCAACACAGAAGAAAAATTTCAGTTGAAATCCAATGTTTGTTTTACACCAGGGATTGGGAGACCAGAGAAGAAGTAGGCCAAAAGGTGGTTCAGAAAAAGTAATATTTGCTGATTTATGTCACATTAAGATGAAGAGTTGAATTACCTAATTACTGAAATGACATAGTTAAAACCTTGAGAATTATTACTCTTGATATCTGCAGTGTTCTCTTTCCTTGATTGATGTTTTCAGTGTGATTCCGGTACCTTGTATTTTGTTAGAACAGAATCCCATAGAAGACTGTATAATAATTTAAGATGTGGATACAGACATAAGAACATGAGATAGCTTAATGGAAGTATATGTACCAATAGCCTGATCTCTGGCTGGGTTTTGCTGGCTTTTTTTTTTTTTTTTAACTCATACAAGTAACACAGAAAAAAAAAAAGAATAAGAATTTAAGAAAAATTCTTGACAACTAAGAGGGTAAGCAGATTAGAAATGCTGTTACTTTCCACCTGAAGACCAAAAAATTACACAGCTAAAGAATTAGTAATTTCAAAACATAATATGATGAAAACCAACATTACTCAAAAATACATAGTTCTGCAATGACACAAATGTATCTCCTGCTGTAAAATCAAGGACGCAAAGCAGTATTTATTTCTTTTGAGAGTCCAGTAAGACAAGAAGTGCGGAATCTCTTTTTGCCCTGCAGATAGCTTAAAAGCAGATTCACAGTCAACTAGGAAGCAAGAAAAACTGCTGTAAGATTCACCACAGATAAATCTTTCTGGAAGCAAGTTATTGGGTGAACCCATAAATACTATAAATAGGACACATAAAAGACTGGAACAGAAAATTTAACCAATAAATCTCCACACTCAAGTAATTCTATATTTAAGACAGTAAAATCTGAATTCAAGCTAAAAACTTACCAAATGAAGGAAAAATTAAGTACAAAAAATCAAGTTTTGCTCATTCTTTTTTCAGCTAGCAGTCATCAATCATGAGTTCAAAAAAAGATCATTGGTCAGCAGCAAAACTTTCCATTCAAAGTTCACTTATTACAGGTGATCAGTGTTTACATTTCTCCTGTGAATCCACTGAGATGACATTTACCAGCAAAAACCAGTATCAAGATAACACCTCTTTCAGATTCAAGCACAACTCTCCTGCAGATGGAGTTACACTGACACAAACATTCTTATATTTGTTAATAATTCAACATAAACTACGATGCTTTGGGGGGATGGGGTGGTCTATTTTGTTTGACTGATTTTCACAAATTTATGTCCTTGATAAGTTTCAGATTTTCAAACACTGTTTCTCTGAACTATTTAGAGCTCAGCACTGCTCTGCAGGTAACAGCTTTGGACCTACCGTCATTATAGTCTCAACAGAAGATAAAATATTGTACCAACAGGCTTTTCAGTCTTCAAATCTTTGAACATGACCTCCAGTAATCATCAGGGTTATTTATTAATTTTTAACAAACAAAAAGAAAAGAATCACTGGAAAGATTTCTTGCTGTCATGTTACTGTAAAAAGCTATTGATGCAGCAGTACACCGATCAGCTTTCTTGCCAATAATTGTCATTTCTGCAGACACTTGCATGAATCTCAGCTTTGCAACATTTTAAAGTTCTGTGCTGAGAAGTACTTAAGTGCTTGAACTTTACTTGACTTATAATGAAGCAAAACTTAGTGTCAAAATGGTTGTGTTGTCAGACCTGCAGCTCTCTTTTAAATACACGAGGTAAAATAATTTTGCTGTAGTGTGATCAGGGATAGAATGAATGGTTTAGACTAATTACCTTCTTCTGAGAGGTTTAAGAATACACATGTTAAGGGAGGGGATGCTGTGGTCACAATCAAATCTCTGAAAGGCCACAGTGCTGTTCATTGGAGAATATTTCTTCTGAGATAGAAGTTTGCTGTCTGACCATTAAATCTATAACAATTCAGACCTTCCTAAAACAAAATAATAATTTCTAAGACTAATTGCATATATATACACAACTAGAAAACAAATTAGACCAATTTTTCAAGACACATGAAAAAAATCCACACAGCACACACTGAACCATGAAGAACCTGAATGCTGTCACTGAAACGTTTTAAAATCTTTTAATAAATACTGTTCACAAATAGGAAAAAAACAAGTTAACATCATTAACTTATATAGTATTATCACAAATTCTACCTGTACATAGTGTAAATAAAGAATAAAAATAGCATATGCATTTCCATTTAAGCTCGCCTGAAGATAATTATGAATGCACTCTGGCTGAACTTCAAGTATTCAGATTTTAAACATTAATTTACTTTGACTATGTGCATGTCAAAATGAAAGATTGCTGTCTGGATCCAGACATGCAGTATTAATACTGAACACGTGCATTCATTTCAGGTCAGCAGACATTCCAACTCTACTTCAGCAGGTGGTAGGAAGAGCACTCTAATTAAAATCTGTATTAAAAAGTTCACAATGGGCTATCTATTCTGAATAGCTCCCATACAGAAACATCACTGCAGCTGAAGGACTTAGACCACTTTCCCTCAAAATCTGAATGGCCCCTCACATAAACCACCTTTCTGAACAATTTCTACTTTTTCAACCTACCAACAGATTTTTTCAAGGCAGCCCACTAAAGATTTCAGCACCCATTTAAGATACTAAGAAAGGTACCAAAACATTTCTTCAAAATAATCTCACATTTAGATATCAAAGCAATGAAAAAGTGATAAACAAAGCTCATTTCCTATTAGATATTCCTCTCTGGTCACTTTAGAAAATGAGTACCTCTCGTAAGTGATATATCTGAGAACAGTGTAAACAAAGTCAAGGTAGTCTCAGCCTAGTAAAAAAATATTATTCAGTCACAGCTTAGGGTAAATATATACCTGTTTGGGATTTGTTTTTTTCTAACTTAACATTTTTACATTACACTTTCAGACGTGAGGTTTTTGGTTTGTAGTAAATATATACTGACAAAAATATCCTGACATTTAACAATGCACAAAGTTCTTCAGTTACAGTGTCTCTTACAAACAGTACAGAGCACTAACTCCACAGAGCAGGCACAGCCCTCTCACTCCTTGAACCTCACTTCTGCTGCTGAATGAGGTGATGGTATGACCACCAGGCTGAATGCAAATACCTGGAATCTTATGGCAACCACAGCAAATGAACTGGATAGGGAGATACACTTGAGGAACAAACTCTGGTTTACATGTTGCATTTCAGAGGTTTGGGTAAATTGCCTTAAATATCTTCCAGGAAAAGAGTGATACCAGTCTTCTAACTCAGAAGACAAATAGGTCCTTTTTCTTCTTCAGATTTGAAAGTGACTAAGGATGAAATGAAAAACTATTCTACTACTGACAGCAAAACCAGAATCTTTCTTTTTAATTACCATTCCCACAGAGAGACTAAGCCTTCCACAGGGAGCATCAAGATGATGACAATTCCAAAAGTATTCTCCCTTTCTTTCAGAAACCACTTGTTTCTCTGTACTCATACCGATGCCCCACAAAGTAAGACTTTAAAGCACGGCCGAATCTCTTCTCTCTTGAAAACCACCCATAGCATACACCCTTACACCTCCTTCACCTCTATACTGGCAAGAAGATCAAACTGATGCACACTGCAGCCAAAGACAAATTTAAAAAATGTTGTATCCCACACAATTTACCGTATTTAATGAGACTCCCATGTGGAAGTGATTCAAGTTTGAATTGCATGTGCTGGTCAAACAATATTGGATGGCACCTGGATAACAAGTGCTACTTTAGATCTATAAATTAAGATATTATAAACGACAGTGACACAAGCTTAAGCTTCTTCTACAACAGCTGTTCATCATTAGATGCCAGAGAAATGGCAAGTGTAAGCAGAAATAAAAGAGCATTTTCCTTCCTTGGGTACAGTATCTTGTTTTTCTCATGTGTGGAACTATCCATTCTACTTCCTTTTAATCCAACAGGCCCAGATACTCAGAATGTTAGTTTGTCTACTGCGAAGCTAAAAACATATAAAAGTATATTTGACCTGCTTCTTTCTCCTAGCAAGCAGGATCTTATCATACTCTTTTATTTAAAATAATTTTGGTTCCTAGTGAGAAACATCCATTGCCAAACAGCAAGAAAATCTATATAAAATAGTTAATTACTAATGTTGCATTGAACTTTTGTTACAAAACAGCACATTTCAGTCTGACTGTTTATCTGCAAACAAAAACTTCACGTAACCCCCAACATACAAGGACATACCAAGAACATTTAACACATAATATTAGGGAAAAACTTTAATAGCCGTATTCTTTTCACAGACACAAAAAACTCACATGTGAATTTTGACATCATGGATAGAGTTCAGGAAAACAGAGCGCTGGTTTACCAGACAAACACGTTCACAGCTCCATCACAGAATGTTAGACTGGTGTCAATGCACCAAGCAGTTCCTCCACTTTCTGTTTTGCTTCTTTTAGCCCACAGGGTACTGCTCAGTGTACAAACACAGGGTACATATACAGAACTGGACTGAATCTGTTTCTTTTCAGACAGAAACAGCATTTTAAGAGTAGGTGGCAAGACACTCCAATGAGGAGATACTGTCTATTGTCAGATGCACAGACGGATCTGCAGCTGTTTACAGGATGTGTCAAGGAACTCTGTATCTGCTTTTCTGCTTTAGTGGCAATGTATGGATCCACAAACAAAATTATCACATGAGGCACATCAAAAAGGCACATCAGTTACACTTGTCAAAGCAGAACTGGAACAGAGATCATTTTTATCAACTTATTCATGGTAACTAAGTATGTCATAGAAGCTCTGAACTTAAAACACAAAACTTTGAGCCCATCCAAATAATGAAATATCAACTAAAAAGAAATAACAAACTTGAAAGTTGAACTGAACTTGAAATTGTATTGTCAACCTAACCACATTGCTTTCATGGTAACTTATTAACACACTTCACATGCTTACCTCTGCACACAAAAAGTCTGCAGAACTGTAAGGTTCACTAAACACTGAAAGGATTTATGCAATTTGAGACAAGATAAGGTTAAAACAAAATATTTGGTCTTGCTGCATTAATAATTAAGTATTCATACCATTTCAAACTATGTATCTCTCTTAAGTGTCTTGCCTGAGTTAGAACCAGAAATCCCCACAAAAAAGCCAACACACTTGAATTCCTTACCTCCAGGGGGTGCTTCAGGAAAGCAAGTATATTTTCACTTAGATACTCAGACCTAACTTAGAAACCTAAAGTATGGGATGTATGGTAAAAACAATTTCTGAACACCAATTTTGATAGCTATTTGAGCATTCCCAAGGTAGTCCTTTGTTTATCATCACTTTAATGTAGCAGCTAAAACATACATTTAAACAAGGACAGAAAGTCCCATTTCAACAGTTTTTTGCTTGGGGGCTTTTTGCCAAAGAAGTCTTTTCATTGTTTATTCCAGGCTGATGTTTTCAAAGACATTACTCTATTTTTCAAGGTGTAGCTATGAAAACATTTGTGAAACAATGCTATAGAAATCAATGCTAAAAATGAGTAGACTCTGTAGAGGCTAAAAAAATACATGTTTTAGCATATAGAAAGCCATACAAGTAGTTCCATTCAAAACACATCTTAAATCCACCTCATTCATCAGGCTTTAAATACTTCATTTTAGGAATCTGTTTCTTGAGGATATGGTTTGCAACATAGATGGCACATGTGTTTTCAATACTAGAATGTGTCTAAGGTAACTGGGTATAACTCAGTTATCAAATACCACACAGTTTCTTTCACAAGTCACACACTCCTTGATATTAACAAGATATTAACTAGTTCCACACTTTCCACATATCAAAGTTATTCTTGATTTAGTTCCTGGTACCTGAAGCACATGTTAACAGGAGCAAAACTGCTTTTACAAAAAGCTAGAATGTATTAATGAAAATGAAAAAAACACAGCTATGAAAGCTTAAAACAAGGTTTTGCAGGGGTGAGAGGCTGATTAGAAGGCATTCCTGAGTCTCAGGTCTCATAAAAACAACAAACCTAACCCTAGTCCAGAGGGAGTTTCAAATTTTTTTTTCCTTTGTATATACATCAGAATTTAGAAAAATGTTTACAGTTTGCATTCATTTTCTTTTTTTGTATGTCCACCAATAGTAAAGTTTGAAAAACGCAGACTCCTTCACTTACATTCTTGAATCATAATTTGTGCACAGATCTCTAGAAAAAGGAATAAATAATGGTCCTTTGACAAGTTGTTCACACAAAGAAGTAAGAACCTATAAATTGACACAAAAACATTTTTTTCCTTATAGAATCATACTCCTGCAGAACCAAATTAACTGAGATACAGGAAGAAAGATCTCAGCTTGACTCAACTACATGTTATTAATTCATCCTAGAAGCTGCCTTACTGCTTCAAACCAAAGGCTGTGAAAACCTGCAAAATAAGAGAAAGAATTATGTTAAACTAATTCTTACACATTTTAGAATTTTAGAACTACCTCAGAAGCACTGCATCATGACCATGGATCAGCAGCTATGGATATATTTCCAGGAGTTATGCACTGTTCTCAAAACTGAGGAAACTTTCACCTGAGACAACAGATCTTCTTGGGTGCTCCACGGTTTAAGGATACAAACATCTAACTTTTTCCATCCAACTACATACTGCAAACCAATCCAGACCACCATGACTTCAATGTCTTAAGTTATATATGGATAGAAACTACTTTTCATTTCATCCTGGTATACAGTATTCCTAAGATCACTTCTTCAATACAAATGAGCTTTCCCCAGAAACGGTGAAAAAAATGGTTCTAATAAAGTTTTTGCTGCTAAAGAAAAGCAAAATATTTTTTTTTTGCTGCTCAACATTGCCTTAGAATCTTCCTGTAAGAGAAGTCGTTCTGCTAATATTTTTTTTTTCAAACCTGTTATGCCAAATATCACATTTGCTCTTTAGTATGTGTTAGGTAGCACACCTAGAACTTCAAGTACAAATGTATCAACTGATTTCAATTAGTGCCAGGAAGGTGAGTCAAACTAGAAATGTTGTATACACACAATGCAAATAATCACTGAGAAATCAGTAGAGCTGTGATCCAAGACAGCAACCAGCAAGATCTCCGGAAGTAAATGAAGAATATACTCTAACAAATAACTCCATGTAATCATTACTGTAAGAAACAACTACAGCATTCACCAACTTTATCTGTTCCCCCTAGCCAAAAAAAAAAAAAAAACCAAACAAGTAAAACACACTTAACAGTGGAAAAAAAAAAATCATACATGCACACAGAAAACATGCAGTCTGGTAACAAAAATGCCATTTTTGCACTTCACAGATCCTTTGGAGTTTGGTTGGGGTTTTTTTAATGATACATATAACAAGCTGCAGCTGAAGCAAACTTTCTTCTTTTTGCTGGAAGAATCCACATCTTTAAGAGATGCAAACTTTGCTGGTGTACGTACCTGAGACCCATGAAAATCTGCCTTGCCAAAATTTCTAAAAAGTTTTTAAGCATGACAGTAAAGGAAACGGAGTGCTTAGCACATTGTACCTCCCGCACAGTGAAAACCTCTTGCTAACGCTGATCATTATGAAAAAGCCTCACGCCATCCTGATTGGACACACGAACCCTGGCTGCATCACGTTGCAAGCATCTTAGTACCACACCCTGAAAGCTTTATTTGGATATCATCTTTTCCATGAATGAACAAATACTTGCTTACAGTTATATAGCATACTCTGAAACCAAAAGTCCAATTTTGGGATAGAAAAAAAGTTAAAACAATTTTAAACTTTCCAGCTAAGATTCTGAAAATAAAGTGTTCATAAGCTAGCATGAACATACATGGATGATGATCAATTAATAAAAATCATACAAATCCCTCTAATCTCAAAAGACTTTTATACTAATCACTGCTTCATTTCCTTTGCAACCAAATTTGAAGCGACAGTGGAGCTCATATTTTCAGAATAATCTTCTAGGATATTTACACAAGCCTAATGTATGCAATGTTCCTGCATTATTAATAATTTCTGTGGGAAACGAATGAAAATTTTACCTCGCTTGCTAGGGTTTCCTCTGAACTTTTGAGTCCTTTCAAGCAATGCAAAGCAAGGCCCTGAGCCAGGAGATCATTTGTAGTGGGATCAATTAAGTGACTAAATTGAAAATAAAATTCAACAAAATGGCATTTTTAACCTAAATGTTAATTTAAACGGTTCTTAGGAAGAGGCTTCAGCTCCGATTTCGGCGCCAGCGCGGTCACACAGCGCCATCTAGCGGTGACTCACAGCACGGCCATTACTGCGACACCGAGTCGGACACTTCAGAAATAAAAGTTTGTGAAGTTCTCACTCATTTAAAGAAATCCAAAGAAACCAGGGAAGTGACCCGTATATTTGCTATACGGAAACCTAAAGCTGAAGCTTTACAGACTGAATCTATGCCAACCGCTGCAATTCTCTTCTCATTGACCAAACTCTGGTCTTAGAAAAGGGAGAAGGTGTCAAAAATATCTTTCATAGCTTATTACTTCTGCAAAAATCTTTCTAAAACTGAACTGGAAAAGTTAAGTGAGCTTCAGTAGAACTCTTACTGTAATGTAATCTTGCGTAGTTCTTATTGCAAGTCTGACATCAAACTCTGACCTAATGTTTCTCCAACATATTACCTTCACTTATTTTAAATGAGGCCAAGATTTCTCTGCTTGCCATGACTAAACCTGTTGAAACATCTCAAGTTACATACGCCAATAAATTCAGGGTTTCTAACATAATGAGTGAGGGGAGGATCTTCAAAGGTCCCAACGAATGGCATCAAGATGGATTCTTTACCAGATCAAGTTGCACAAAAATGCTTGCAGCATCACGGCACAAAACACTAAAACAAAGCATTCCAAGTCTAAAGCTCTAGTTTCACAGGCACATACTTTAGCTCAGCACAAGGAAGCCTTAGTGCTAACTGAAAGACAAGCCATCTCTTGTAAGCCATCTCTTGCCCACTCAGTCCAGGTAATGCTCTGCCTTTTTTCTTTCTCAATGTTTCAATGCATATGCATAGACACAAAGATTTGCATTGAATCAAACCAAACAACTAATATGATTTTACACTAAAATGGCAAGAAAACAAACGGTGTCAGAGTATTTTTGAAATTCCAAGTGGGGAAAAAATAAAAGCCAATAACAGAAGTGTGATGATAATCCTTAGCTTAGCAATTCAGTTAGTATTACTAATAACAACACTAATATGAACAACAGCGGTGGCCCTGAATGAGCTGTCAAAGCAAATCCTTAAAACCCACTGTGAATCTCTATAAACTAGCAGCATTCACTTCAGACACATTAAAAAAATGGAAGCAAAGAAGCAAGCCATGACTAGGACAGTAGACAAGCTAACACCAAGACTTCAACTTGCCCATCTTCAACAGTTTTATTCCAAAAACTATTTCCTCTAAGTATTTTTCCATGAAGTGTACTTCAGTATTTCTCATCTTATGTAAAAAAACATTAAGTCAGTTATGACTGAGTTATTCTCTAACAGAGTCTGATCAAGATTTTAGCTGTCCTGGACCTAAATTTGAAGGTTTCATAAACTGTATTTTGAATAAGACAACAGAAAACCTCCCTCCTCCACATTTATCATAATTGTACATGCTAGGTAAACATACTAATGTACTTGAAGATTGATGCAAATAAATAAACTGGATAATGTCCAAAGGAATGGAATAAGAAAGGTCAGAGCTCTAGAGAACACAACCTATGAGAGAAGCTTTTAGGAATTGGATCTATTTAGCCTAAATACAAGATGCCTATAGAGAGAAGGCATAACAACGTTCAAATATGTGAAAGGTTGCTATGCAGAAGAAAAGAATCAGATGTTCTCCATATTCACTAAAGAATATACAGGCAGCTAAAAGGCTTAACTGCACTAAAAGCTATAGGTCACACACTCGGAAACACTTTTCAACCAGAAAGGTACTTAATCATCCAAAAGGGGCTATGAATTTTCCATCACTGCAGGTTTACAATATCCAGCTAAAACAAAAGCTGCTGAATGGCGCAGCCCTGGGAAGGAGAGCTCACCATGCCAGGTGCCCTTTGGCCTATGATCTTGGCCAGCATGCAGCAGTCTAAGAGGAGGCTCTCTCAGTCATGAACACAAACTTACAACCTACTCCCTGCAGGTGGTGAGGGAAAACAGTTCCACTTAAAATTCCTCTCCCAGTCCTCCTCTACACCAGTTTACACCCCAGAACGAAACCTCTCCTCCTGCACCTGGCAGCTGGGCTGCCTGCAGCAGGCAAGCAGCATCAGGCTGAGGTGCTGATAAACTGTGAATTCCTCCTCAAGACACCAAAGAGCAGAGGCAAAGTTCACAGCCCCCTCCATTCAAACGTAATCCTGCCTCAGTAAAGAGAGGAACCACTGACAACACTGAAAAGCTGCACCTGTAAAACAACTGGCAGTCACCTACAGAAGAAAACATTATTTTTCTTGCTCTGCTGTGTTTTTATTTGGAAAATTATGAACAGACTCAAAGACAATTCTGAAAAATTAAGTCTTCCAACACACTATTTTTAACAAAAAGACACAAGTGTCATGGCAAAAGAGTTTGTGAAGAAAATTTCCTTCCTCTTGTAAGTTTCCTGCAGTTTGGAGTTTTATGAAGATAATCAAGACCAAAAAAACCTTGAACAACTAGATTTTTCTCCTGAAATAGAGAATTCTGCTAATGCTTTACTTATTCTACTCTAATGTTACACAGAATATCTGGAACCATCAGCAACATATAAAGGTGACTGTCTTACAACTGAACTTGTTAAATTTTTATTTTCTAGTAAGACATCCAAACCACGTTCACTTGATATTTTCCTTCCATCACTACCAATTATAAGACTCAAATTTCTAATAAAATAACTACTGGATGCTCAAATTTACCATCATCTGATGGTCTATATCTTTACATTCACAAAGGAAAATTAACATTTCCAATGGGAAGTGAATTTTTCAAAGCATGATAAAGACAAGCAGAAAAGCAGTGACCCATGAACAAACAATCTCAAAAGTCAACTATCACTAAGGGAATCAATTACAAACAAGTACACTTTTACCCTTAAAACCCAGCCAACAAAAGCTGAGGGTCCAAAACGCCTAATAAAATCTGCACTCAAGTGTTCTGTCTTCTATTAAATTGCAAGCCAAAAAAATCACTTCTCTATAGACTAGCATCTTGTACCAATCAACAGCAATTCAGTTTTGGCACAATTAACTCAAAGTCTATTTATAGCTCTCCAAGACAAAGTTCCTGCTTAGCTTCTTTCTGTAAGCAAATCCCAAAGCCAGGGATTTGAGATGAGACAAAAGCTAATGTCTTCTGCTTAAATAGCCTGTTCCCCAATGCTTAATCTGCTAACTCCAAGTGGTAGCACGCAAAAGCTACAGGATTCACAGCAGTGAATTCAAGATTTATGGACGTCCATTTCTGTAGGCCCATCATGCCCTGGCTAAGCATGATGGAAAGACTGCACCAGCTCAGTCAGCTTAACATCCACATGGGTGCTGTTTGGCCATGACAGCTACCCCACTTTCCCCAGGTGGTTGAAAATAGCACACAAAAAAAAAAAAAAAAAATCACAAAAACTGGACAGGATGAGGGCAACGTTTCCTATGAACAGAAGAAATGGGTTATGACAATATAAAACATTCTAACACACAGTTTTACGATGCAATAATTTCTCTGCAAATCCTGAGATGCAGAGCAGCCTTACCATTTCTCTCAGGGTAAGAGGGCTCAGTATCTATCTAGTATCTAGTACTGACTCAGTTTCTGTGAAACATTATGAGCTTCTGCATAACTTGCCTGATTTCAAATTAAGCTTTGGAGTACAGCAGTGCCAGAAAAGAGCAGGATTGAATGGTTATTCCATGAACACCATGAGGAGGATACAGGGATACAGGCCACATGGGAGTCTGCTCCAGCTTTGCTTCAGATGGCACCACAACGTCATTTCACTGTCAGAGCTCCTTCCCTGCTAACTTAAGGGCACAGTTCTACTGCCCTAAAATGTACAAGGGACAGACTGTCCTCTGACAACTTGTTTGTCTCCACTATTTTAAATATCATTCACAACAAAATATTTCACAAAACTAAATTTAAAATATTTAGATGGAAAAAGTAAGAAAATTGTACAACTCAGAGGTTCCTGAAGATAAGCTCAAGAAAATGATATGCAGTCAACATGAACGAATTAAAAAAAAAAAAAAAAGTATTTCCACAAACCTTAAGTGCACAAAATAGACAAGCTAAGTACACAGTTAGGTCTTACAGTCAACTTAGGATGTCAATTCACAGTAGATGGCATTGTCCCTCAAAAAACACATTAAATCACATCCTGTATATTGTTTAGAATTTGCCTGAGCAAATGAAAAAGCTAGCTTTGTAAATTTAGGATGGCACCACACTAGTGACAACAGTTACCAAATGCTAGCTTTAACAAACTGTTAGGCACCCAAACAATTAAATACTGATGTTCAATCTGAACCTCATCTGCCTTTACATTCACAGCGTTATTCATGGTATAGCTATGCATTTCAACAACTGGTGTTTGTTCAGTAGTCCTTAGAGTTTTTAGTGTCTTGCTGAAATACACACGGTAAGACCGTGCACACGAGATTATTAAAATGAGAGAATTTTTTAATAATCCCTCAAAGAAAACAGTATGTTGATCATTATAAGCAAACTCCTCAAATAATGTTTCAAAGAGAAGTCTGTATATAAAAGTAACCCAGCCTACCCCGACCAGCAAACATAAAGCAGAAATTGTTTCCAAATGGAATAGTTCTTCAAAAAGGTGCATTTGGGCAATTACACATCAAGAATCTCATCTCTTTAACATGGACTCAGTTTCCCTTCCAGAGAGTCTAAGACAAAACATAACTGAAGCTAAAAAGTGGTAACACTCGAGACTAAACTGAAGCACAAAACATAGATCTTCATAATCAACAGGATCAGAATGACAGATAACCTAAATGAAAGCAGGTTCAGTCAAACGTGACTGTAGTTCCAAGGAGCCCGATGCTGCAGCCGCTGCGCCCAGCGGTTCCGAGTCCAGGCGGGCCCGACGGTCCGGAGCCCTCCGGCTCGGCACTCCTTAGGCACTGCTGCCCCCCCTCGGCTGCTGGCGGCTCGGCTCGGCACGGCACGGCTCGGCACGGCTCAGCGCAACTCGGCTCGGCACGGCTCAGCACGGCGCGGCTCGGCACCACCAAGGCTCCCGCCCAGCTCCCACCCTGCAAACCTTGTCCAGCTAAAAACAGTCTGAACTATTTCATACATCGCCTCACCCCGTGTCCGTGTGTGACCACTGTACAAACATTCTTTTGGAAACAAAACAGAAGGGTAATGTCCAAACTCACTCCCGTTTGGCCAAGCAGGCCTGGGGAAACACAGAGCTGTAACATT